>JAQSUU010000510.1:5422500-5765311 GCA_038087645.1 Saccharum hybrid cultivar R570
TCTTTTTCTTTTTCTGAGACGTTGGAGTTTGGACACGTCACAAATTTGTACGCTTTGTGGGTACTTTTTTTAATGACGTTGAAATTTGCAAGTGATGACTAATCTTTGTTGGCCCCAATGCTGCTTGTTATTGTTTTAGTGACGAATCACGGACAAATTGCCGGGTACTTTTGTTCAGTGCATCTATGCTATTCTGCCTCCCAGGGCAATGGAGAATTAATTTTGGTTTCTATTTTTATTAAATGATCTGTCAACTTAAGTAAAATACTGACATGGCAGCCTAATTAATGAGGAAAGAGAGAAAGAACATAGGAAACCCTTTCCTTCGGGAGAAACGACGTCTCCGCTTGAACTGAGGCACGAAGAAACGACGGTCATCCGTTTCTATCACGTGCGCTCGCCGCCTTCGACCGCATCGCCGCTGCTACGTGTGCTCGCAGGCCGCCACCGCGCCGCTTCGAATGCTCGCCCGCGCTGCCGCGCTCGCCGGCCGCCTCTACGTGTGCTCGCAGGCCGCCATCGCGCCGCTGCGAAAACTCGCCCGCGCTGCCGCGTTCGCTGGCCGGTGGCCGCCGCGAGCGCTACGTGCGCTCGCAGGCTGCCACCGCGCTCGCCCGCGCCGCCCTGTGTGCTCGCCGGCCGTCGGAGTGCTCGCCCGCGCCGCATCGTGTGAGGTTGCTGGCCGCCGCGAGCGCTCGCCCGCCGGCGCTGCGTGCGATCGCTGGCTGCCACCGCGCTCACGCAGGCCTACCACTGCCCTGACACCCGCTGCCGAGCTTGCCTTCCAGGCTTCGCTCGTCCGTGCAGGTTCCTCCACGGTGAGCACGAGTTCACTGGTGGCGAGGCTGCGTTCGTCCGTGCAGGCTCCTCTGCTTCACGTGTTCACTGGTGGCCAGGAGCCTAGGAGGAAGACGGTGGACTCAGGTAAGAGAAAGAAAAAAAAGGCACTATTTATTAGGCAAAGAAATCTGCACGAGATAAGATGGTTTCTATAGATGGTTTCACGTGAAAACCGTGTATAGTTTTGACCATAGGTACTGCCCAACCTGAACATGAGGCCTGCGTTTAAGTGTACACTAAGGTTTTGCTTTAATAAGAACACTTTGGCATAATCGTTTTATTAAGATTGCAGGATTGTTGCCTTGTTGGTAAAATCACTAAGGTTTTGCTTTAATAAGAAGAATACTTTGGCGTTGTCGTTTTATTAAGAACGCATGATTGTTGCCTTTTGGTAAAATCGTGCGAATGACTGATGTTGTTTTGTTGTGAGAGAAAAACACTATATCATGACTGATAAGTCGGGCTGATAAGTTCAAACAAACAGGGCGTTAATGAGAGGGAAATGAGACAGATTGTGCCATCTACAGCCGATCAGGTGGTAAGCATCCAACATTTCCGCTTTGCCGACCCAGCCAATCCTGTTTGCGGAATAGGAAAAGGCACCGGGTTTATCTCTTGCCAGCCACTGTGCCAATAATTCCGTCCAAGGGTACAATACAACACATCAGGCCCATTCCATTTTCGAACCGAAAGAAACCAGAAAAAGAAGGAAAATCCCATCCGTCACGCGACGAATGGGATGCTCCCACGTGAACGGGGAATGGTGCTTTGCCTCACTTGTTCTCCGGTCAAGATTATCATGCCAGCGACAGTTCGGCCCCGTCGATTCGCCCAATCTGACGATTCATTTCCTCCACGTAACAGGGCTCTGTGCCTTTCCTGCCCTAGTGCCCTGGATCTCTTTCTCTTCTCCTGCCCTAGTGCCCACGTATATTTAGATTGCATGGTACAGTATCAACCTTCGTTTGATCAGATGAGATCTTTCAGCCAAGCTCCGAAAGAGAAGCTTCTTCAGCTAGAGGCCTTTCAGCCACACTCCGAAAGAGAGCTTCTTCCTGTATTCTGCAAGTGCAAGTGGGGAACACAACATCAGAAGGGAGGCGGTTTTGACATGGTGTAAAAACAAAATGGGATTCCATGGACCCCCCTACTGATTATGCAAGAACAAATGTAGTAAGCCTTATCTCTCTCTCAAGTCCATCAAGTCCGCACACATATTCTTGTTATGACAGAAAGGTTAGGGCATTTGTATTTCACAAATCATATTCTACCAGAAAAGACGGAAGGATAGCCAGAACAGAGATGCCAAAGAGCCAATGCGCCTCTGGGAGTGTTATTAGACCAGAATTCAGAAGCTACACTAAGCGCTGACCCTCAAGAGGTCATATTCCATCAGACAAACTAGGAGGGATGTACGGAGTACGATGAACTTGCGTACAAAACTTACTAGCACCATATGCTGTCATAACTTCTACGTCACAATTCGCATTAACAACCTCTTTGAGGGCCTGCCTCATAGGAGCATCAGAGGCAGTCCAAGTGAATCTTCCAGTGTGTTTACTTTCAAAAAAAAAAACTTCCAGTGTGTCGTGGGGGTCCAGTCAGGACAGTTGCCCACTCTAGAGATAGTACATTATGACAGTCCAACAACAACAACAACAACATAGCCTTTTGTCCCAAACAAGTTGGGGTAGGCTAGAGATGAAACCCAAAAGAGACGAGAAACAGGGAGACACATAAAGGGACATAAATGCACAAGACAAAAAGATGTTACGGTTCAGGCACGTTGATTGCCAATCTCCAAGCACTCCTGTCCATAGCTAAATCCTTGGAGATATTCCACTCCTTAAGATCTCTCTTAACGGACTCGTCCCAAGTTAGTTTAGGTCGACCTCTACCGCTTTTTACATTATCGGCCCGCTTTAGAACTCCACTACGCACCGGCGCCTCAGGGGGCCTCCGTTGGACATGTCCAAACCATCTCAACCGATGTTGAATCAATTTCTCCTCAATTGGTGCCACCCCAACCCTATCCCGAATATCATCGTTCCGGACTCTATCCCTCCTTGTGTGCCCACAACACCAACGCAACATACGCATCTCTGCTACACTCAATTGCTGGACATGTCGCCTTTTTGTAGGCCAACACTCAGCACCGTATAACATCGCCGGACGAATCGCCGTCCTATAGAACTTACCTTTCAGCTTCTGAGGCACCCTTTTGTCACAGAGAACGCCAGAAGCTTGACGCCATTTCAGCCAGCCGGCTGAAATTCTATGCCTAACATCTTCATCAATGTCTCCATCCTTTTGTAGCATCGACCCTAAATACCGAAAAGTATCCTTCTTGGCCACCACTTGCCCATCGAGGCTAACGTCTCCCTCCTCGTGCCTAGTCGCGCAGAAATCGCACCTCATGTACTCGGTCTTAGTCCTACTAAGTCTGAACCCTTTCGACTCTAACGTGTGCCTCCATAGTTCTAACTTCCTATTAACCCCCGCCCTACTGTCGTCAACTAGCACCACATCATCAGCAAAGAGCATGCACCAAGGGATATCACCTTGTATGTCCCTTGTGACCTCATCCATTACCAAAGCAAATAAATAAGGGCTCAAAGCTGACCCCTGATGCAGTCCTATTTTAATTGGAAAGTCACTGGTGTCGCCATCACATGTTCGGACAAACGTCACCACATCCCTGTACATATCCTTGATGAGGGTTACGTACTTAGTTGGGACTTTGTGCTTTTCCAAGGCCCACCACATGACATTTCTCGGTACTTTGTCATATGCCTTCTCGAGGTCAATAAAGACCATGTGTAAGTCCTTCTTCTGCTCCCTATATCTCTCCATCAATTGTCGTAATAAGAAAATCGCCTCCATGGTCGATCTACCCGGCATGAACAGTAAAAGGTATATTGTCCATATTGTTGGGATGACTATAAATTACAATTGACACAAACGAGGGATTAAGCAGCTCTATTTATTGTACATGGTACTACCCGGTTCATCCATCATGCAGATAAGCAAACTGCATTTGATTTCAATTTTTCTGGCAACTAAAAAACAGAACTTGCATCTTTAAATCACATAAAGATTTTCCCATAAGCCAGATTTCGTATGGCAGAAATAAAGGACAGAAACAGCTATGGAGTGATATGTTTAGATAGAAAGATTTGCAGATATGAATAGACATACCAGAGTAGTTTAAGGACAAAAACACAATATACCACCTTATCATCATTATCTAAACAGCAGTGCTATTTTATAATCTTCGGAGGATGAAGAAGACTTGATGCTGAGTTCTAGATGTCGGCATGCACTGAAATAAGCCACACAGCTGTACCACTAATTTGCTTCCCAAGCATCTATCTTATTAAAAGCAGTACCAAGTGAAGAAAGAAATTATTATGTTGGCAGGAGACAATGAACAAGTGTCAAGAAAATCTCTTACCACTTTTTATCGTTGAAGTCTAATATTCCCAGCAAATAATGTTTCACTTGAGGAACTTCTTCCAAGTTCCACCATCCACCATTTGTAATGAGAGGGCAATCTTCATTACAGTAACACTAGAGTGGTATCTTTAATGTACGCTCTAGTACAATGATGGCCAGGAGTTCCTGCATTCACTGAAAGTGGTGAGCACCTGCCGTGAGGAGGTTAAACAGCCTCCCGACCAGGTAAGTAGCCTTTTCCCAGGCATGTAAGTTCTAGCCTGTACAAATCAAAGACGTATTAGAAGACCAAGTACTACGGAATTCAGGCTCGCTTTCCCCATTCGCCTAGTAGAACTTTTATTAACGAAAGAGTGAGGGAATGTTCATTCTGCAAGGAAAGAAGATGAGGTGTCAACCTGATAGACAAGTCAAAAGGCAACCCACTTTTCACGAGGAGCATATAATGTCCAGGGTTACAGATATTGGGAATAAGTGATTGTGGACAGGCCTACAGATGTCCAGTGATGACGACCAATATAAATATATGCATCTTAAAGTTGAGATTCTAAGGCATCTAGAGCACACGACTCCTGATATCATGAATGCCTTCAGCACTCCAGGTTGCAAGTATAAATAGGACACGTACCTGCACCCATCAGTGCACCCAAGTTCATATTTGAGGCCAAATCAGCTTCTTTGTTCTCTAGAGCGCAGGCCTGTAGAAAAGACTCTAGAACGCAACCTATTTTTCACTCACAACCTCAAAATTAGCAGTCTTGACTAACCATGTCAAGGGATCCACTAGTAGTAGGACATGTAGTAGGTGACATTTTGGACCCATTTATTAAAACAGCCTCACTTAAGGTTCTGTACAACAACAAGGAACTGACCAATGGTTCTGAGCTCAAGCCATCACAAGTAGCAAATGAACCAAGGGTAGAAATTTCTGGGCGCGAAATGAGGAACCTATACACTCTGGTAAGTCCATAACTAGTTCATTACTACATTGAGCAGTATTAAGTTTAGTTAAAGTGAATACAGGCATTATGGTCAGTAAAAAAATCATATGCGTGACTGCACAAGATCTCTTTTTATTAAACTAAGTACACAATCTCTTAGGCCCTGTTTGGATGCAAAGTATTTTTGAAGTATTGGAGAAATACTATGGTTTTACAAAATACTTTGGTTTTTAAAAATTATTGGGTGTTTGAATGCAACAAATCTTGTAGTCTTTAAAACCATGGCTTTATCAAAACTGTAGTCTTTTAGGAGTTTTAGAAACTCCAATGATGACCTCTTTTTTCAAAACCACGGTTTTATGTCTCTTTAGCTTATAAAACTACAGCTTTGTGATACTACAGTTTTTGAAAACCGCATCATCCAAACAGGCCCTTATTTGTAACATCTGCTTTTGGAGTTCAGCACCTTTAGTTGTTTTCAGTGCCCACATAACAATGAAAACAAAGAATCTCAACTTTCCATAAGTCGTACAATCTCTTCTTTATGGATTGAAAAGGGCAGGCCTGGTGCAGTTGGTGAGTGCTAGCTCGCCGAGTCACCAGGTTCTGGGTTCGAAGCCGTCTCTCTGCAGAATTTCTGCAGGGGTAAGACTTTGCTTCGGTTATTCCCTTCCCCAGACTCCACTCGTGTGGGAGCCTCTGGCACTGGGTCTGCCCTTTTTTACCATCTGTATGTTTGATAGCATCGGCACATGTACCTGCATCTTGTACATGGTGCTGACTAGAATCAAAGTTATGTCTTCAATAAGTACAGGAATTTTGAATAACTATAGTTAGATGCAGAAATACATGTCACATGATATGAGTTTTCGCATTTTAGTAGCGTTATGGCGATTGACGAGGCCATCATAGACTCATAGTAGTACCATTAAAACAAGTCTGTAACAGAAAAACTTTATTTCATTCATCAGGGTTAACAGGTACCTTGAAAAAGAATGTCTAAATTGTGCTGGTTAAGCAAACAGTATCTTTGTAATCCTCTGAATAAAAGATAAGAAAGTGTGGTAACAATTTCAGAGAACAAATGTTAAGCACCTGCTACTGGATAAGGGAACTCTCACATTTAGTTGTGAGAAATATTTCCTCATGTAATTTTGTTTTTCTCTTTTTTCTCGTCTAATAAAAATCCGGCAAAGATTTTTGCTGTCTTTCGAAAAAAGAAATATTTCCTCAAGATAACAAGCTAACTTGCTACTAGGTGATGGTGGATCCAGACTCCCCAAGTCCAAGTAACCCAACAAAAAGAGAATACCTTCATTGGTAAAACCTGGAACATTTCACAGTTATTGGAAACTACTAATTCTACTACTTTGATGTGACAAATCTAAAATAAGAAGTACATGTCACAGGTTGGTGACAGACATCCCGGAATCAGCAAATACTAGCTATGGTGGGTTCTTCCATTCTGTCCTTCTCAATTTAAATAGGACATAACTTCAATAGTTATATTAGATTATAAAATAAATGCATATGGTGTTTGTCAAGATGACATGTATATATACCTCCTTACTACACAACAAAAAATTGGCAAGTATATCATCTGCACCTTCTTGAAAAAAAATGACAATATAAAGGTTACCACATATTGTGCATACCTGGAAAGTAAGCTTCTGCCTGTCATGTCTAGTTGTCTACAGCACCTATCAGTGTCAGACAATTATTTGAATTATATTGCTAAAAGTTGTGCAATTAATGGTACCTAAAGTGGATTTAATTAGTTCAGCTGAACTTTTATTTTTAGCTCAACATGAGCATCACTGTAGTTTCCATATTTCAAAACCTAAAATTTACCACAACGACTGTTCATCTCGCAGTATTTCCACAGATGAGAATAATGTTCATACTAACACTGTGACATGGTTGAACACATTTTATTACAGGAAATGAAATTGTCAGCTATGAAAACCCAAAGCCAACTGCTGGAATACATCGCTTTGTCTTTGTACTCTTCTGCCAGTCTGTCCAGCAAACCGTTTATGCACCAGGATGGAGACAAAATTTCAACACAAGAGACTTTTCTGCGCTCTATAATCTTGGACCTCCTGTAGCTGCAGTGTTCTTCAATTGTCAAAGGGAGAATGGGTGTGGAGGCAGACGATATATTAGATAAATACCATCTCACTGACTGTGCACTGCAAGAAGGAATATTAATTAACTTTGAAAAAAAAATGCAAGGCCAGCCACTTCGCAAAGCGATGATAAATGCAGGGCCTTGAAATGTAATTTCATTTGAAAATTACTTGCCACATCTGCAAGTGCAATGAATTTAGCTTACAGTTTCACCATCTTGGACAGCAGTGTATGTCTCAGGTGAGAGAAACCTGGTGTTGACGCATATTAAGCTTATTGTTCTGGTCGTGTTCAAAAGCATATACCCTTCATCAAACTACTAAGTTGACTACATGGTAGCAGCGACAAAATAAATCATGCTTCAGGCCCATAGTTTTTTAATAGATTTTCATGGATGAATAGTATTCCAGAGCTGCTTGTTTGAGGAGGCTTATATAACACAGTGCTAAGCTCTTCATGCACTAATGTGCATAGTAGAGCTCTACCACTCTAAATATGAGTGACGAAGTCTGGCACCGTTTCGCCACCTGATACAAAAGTATCTCAATCTGAAGTTAAACTATGTCTTGTAAGAGTCAGATCTCATTTGTCCATCCACCAGTCATGATCATGGAAATTGGAATCAACAGAAGTTACAGAAATATCACAGCAGTCTTCTGTATCCCACTTGATCATTCAGCTTTAGACCAGAATAGTCATGCATTTGCATATGAGTTCCAAACAATTAACCATGAAACTGAAGAGCCCCCAACAAGGTTAACCTTGATCATCCGAAGCATTTTATTCAAGTAAAGAGCGGTAGAGGTCGACCTAAACTAACTTGGGACGAGTCTGTTAAGAGAGATCTTAAGGAGTGGAATATCTCCAAGGATTTAGCTATGGACAGGAGCGCTTGGAGATTGGCAATCAACATGCCTGAACCGTGACCTCTTTTTGTCTTGTGCCCTTTATGTCCCTTTTTGTGTCTCCCTGTTTCTCGTCTCTTTTGGGTTTCATCTCTAGCCTACCCCAACTTGCTTGGGACAAAAGGCTATGTTGTTGTTGTTGTTGTGAAAGTAGATTTGGTACTTGGTAGCACAACACAATAACCACTTAGATCTTATGTACTATCCTGGAGGCCAATAAAGTAGGATATTGTATGGGTCTTCTGCATCAATAATCTGGACACTTCAATTACACTGGATGCTGGCTCATTATGCATTTCTTATTCAGACATCCGCCCTCTGACCTTACTCACATCTGTCATTCTGTCTTTTACGGCATATACATTGGAGAGGAGAACATAAAGCCCACTACCAGAGGACTCCAACTCATGCATAAGAATCTGATGTGAGAAAACCACCAGGCCATAAGCTTGGCATACACTCAAAAGGGCTCTCCATGTGAAAACAATAGTTCCTATCATCATAGACTTCATCACGTCGCATGCTTTCTGGATGTGGTCAGCTCTGCCAAGAAGATCAACCATGCAACCATAGTGCTCTTCCCGTGCAGAGAGCTTGTATGACTATCATCAACTCAAACAACTGACGACCTTCTTGAACCAAACCAGAGTGGCAACAAGCACTAAGGACAGTAATGAAAGTGACCTCACTAGGGGGCAAACCTGAAGCAATCATACTGTCAAAGCACTGCCACTCTAACAACTTGCCTGCCATAGCCATGCAATGCAAACCCATTGATCATTGCATTCCAGGAGACCAGGACACATTCTTGAAGGGCATCTTATTGAAGATTGAAATAGCAATATCCAACATCCACACTTTGGGTACATGTCAGCCATTGAAGTCCCCACATGTGCATCCCACTGGATACCCTTATGTTCTATATAATCGTGCACCCACCTCCCAGACTTCAGAGAGCCCAAGCTCGCACAAGCTGAGGAGAGTCGAAAGAACTTTATCTGGCTTCACCCCTGACGTCTGCAGTCAGCCAATTCACTAATCATAACCCTCCAAGAGACAATGACCCTCAATTGAAAACCGCCAAACACCCATCTGGCGGGATCCAATTTCTCACATTTCACATACATATCCACCACCGCATTCCCGACAGTGAGGCTCACATCCCTCTCCCGCTTGAAATACCAACCGTGCACTGCCCTCCGAGCCCTCACCGCCCCAGCCTCCCACATGCCCTGAGCACGGTCACCAACGTCACCTCGTTCGGCGCGACGTCCATCTCAGCGAAGACCCTGAGCGCCTCCGCGAACCTCCCTCCCCTGGCAAAGGCGGAGAACAGCACTGTCCACAACACGACGTCCTTATGTTTCAAAAAAACAACAAGACGTCCTGCTCCGCCATTTCCTCGAACGCCCTCCTCGCATCCCTGCACGCGCCGTAGAGCGTGATCAGTGCGTTCCTGACGGGCAGTCGCCCGAGGAACCCAAGCCTTCGCCGCGACCGCGTGCGCCTGCCGGCCCTCGCCGATCCCCTCGAGCGGCGCGCACGCCTTGAGAACGGCGGGGAGTGTGTACCCGTCGAGCCGCACGTGCGTGGCGGGGGCGAGAGAGGCCCCCGAGGCGAGGCGCGGAAGGCGGTGGAGGGGTCGCCAGCGAGGGTGAAGGTGGATATGACTATATGAGGGCGTTGAAGGGGTGCGCGCAGCGCGGGCGGAGGTGGACGACGGCGCGGAAGGCGTCGGCGTGCGCGGGCAGGCGGGAGCGCGCGGAGGCGAGGTTCCTGGCGAAATGCGCGAGGAGGGCGGCGTCCGCGGCGAGACCGGAGGTGAGGAGGACTGGAGGAGGGAGGCCGCCGGGACCGGGAGCGGGGGAGCGGAGGGCGCGGAGGAAGGAGACCGGGACCGGCATAGCGGCGGCACTGATTTGGAGGGAAACCCACGTACTGGAGCTTCAAGATTACGGTGGCTTCTTACAGCAACTCCGACTCTACGTATCTTTTTTTTTAGGTTTCAAGGAATGGAGATTTCGATGGAAAAATACACTGTAACGGCTTCTTTATTGGGTTAACCAAATATAGACATCTTCTATTTAGATTTTTTTTCTAGCCAAAGATAGAAAATAAGAATAGCTATCTAAAGGGCACATGAAATAGAAAAACTGTTAGAGAACGGATAGATATAGAAAATGATTTTTAGGTAAATGTCTCTCTAAATGATGATTTAAAGAGTAAGTTGGAGACTACCTAAATGTTTGTTTGGGTAGCCACCTATTTTTATACTACTTATATTTTTTTTGCCTTTAACTCTAGGCCTTGTTTAGATGCACCCAAAAGTTAGAATTTTTTCACTCTCTCTCTATCACATCAATTTTTAGTTGTTTGCATGGAGTATTAAATGTAGGTAAAAAAATAACTAATTATACAGTTTAGTTGGAAATCACGAGATGAATCTTTTGAGCCTAGTTGGTCCACGATTAGACAATTTTTACCAAATAAGACGAAAGTGGTACTATTCATCGGGTTCAAAAAAATTTTTTGCAATCTAAACGTGCCCCTAGCAACACTACCTAAAAAACAGACTACCCAAATGCATTTTAGTAGTATATGACATGTGGGGCCGTGACGTCATCCTCTCTCTTGTTCTCTACTGCAGCAAGCAGGGCCGCTGCGCCATGGAGCACGGCAACGCCGATGAGCGGTGGAATAGAACAGCGCAAAGGAGAGCAGAGCAGCGCGAACGAGGGAGAGGCGCGCTGGCCGGGGAGGCCGCCGCGCCGGGCGAGGCCACCCGCGCAGCCTTCCACGTCGGGAAGGCCCACGCCGAGGTGGGCCGCGCGGCCGAGCCGGTGATCCGTGGCCACGCCGAGAGGCCTACCGCGTCGAGGGACGGTCGGATCTGATGTGCAGCACTGTTGGGGAGGGTCACCGAGAGGGAATCGCCGCTGGGGAGGGCTACCATGGAGCGCCTCAACAGATGTAGGTAGTGGGTGGGAGAATTTGTTAGGCCAACAAAAGTTGATAGTCAAATAGGTAGCCTGATGAAATAAGTTTTTTTACCTCCACTACCCAAATATAGGATATATAGTGGGTTTAGGTAGTCTGCTCTTAGAGCATCTCCAGCAGTACTACCTAAAATAGACTACCTATTATTTGTTTAGGTAGCCATCTATTTTCATATTGCTCAAATTTTGCTTCTAACTCTAGTAGTATACTACCTAAAACGTGGCTCTCAAATTCAGTTTAACAGTCAATGAGATGTGGGACCTACGTGTCATCCTCTTCCCCTGTTCGCCACGGACAAACTCGGCCATCGGTGGATGTCGTCGCTAGGGAAGGAAACAAGGGCATTGCTCGAAGGGCACCGCCGCCTCTGGGGAAGAAGCAGCGACCGGGAAGGGCACCACCGTTGGGAAGGAAACAACGGCCCGGGAGGGCTCCGCCATTGCTAGAAAAAGATACGGCTAGGAAGGGAGCCGCCACGGAAGCAGCCGACCGGAGAGGGGAAGGAGCAAGCGGACGGGGAGGTGAAGAAGCGCCGCCGGAAGCCGCCGGGGAGGGGCGACCTCGGGAAGCCGCACTCGTCGCCGGGGAGAAGCCACCGGGTGAAAGCCCAAGTTTGGTTTTGGTAATTAATGACACCAAGTTGCTAATGCCATGTGTTAAGTGTTTTGAGTTAGGCATAAGCAACACATGTGATGAAGGTGTACGTGGCAAGGAGTGGTGGCCACAAGATCACAAAGAAATGGTGCATGGACATGAAATGACGATCATGGTGGAGTGCACATAATATGATGAACTTGATGATCAAGTGAAGGAGAAGGATCTAAGAGCGCAAGGCAAAGGTATAACCATAGGGTTTTCCTTTTGCCGGTCTAAGTTGAGTAGAGAAGTGATTGACCGGATTTAGGATACATAGCCGACTATCAAGAGGGGCAATCACGGTTAGCTCGGGAATCAAGTGCCACTAGATCAATGTCTTGAGCATATACATTAGGATCTAGTTGAGAGCTAACATAACGCCTTGGAAAATGTTTGTGAAATGCTAACACACATGCACTTTGTGGTGTACACTTGGTGGTGTTAGCACATTTGCGAAGGCGGTGGAGTTTAAGCGGTAGAGAGGGGTTTGGGTTCCTCTCTCCCTCCCGCCGAGCTTGTGAGGCGGGATTCGGCGCTTTTTGGAGAAGTGAAAAGCCTATTTTCTATTGCGCCTGAAGTCGGAAAAGAAACGGAGGCGAACGGAGGTCACTGTGTTGACCGGACGCTGCACCGGACGCGGTCACGGTTTCACCGGACGCGTCCGGTCAGTTCATCGCGGCGCGAGCGCTAGGGTTTGTGACCGGACGCGGGTCTGGCCTGACCAGCGCGTCCGGTCAGTTCAACTGGGCGTAAAATAAAAGCGCGCGACCGGTGCGTCCGGTCCTTCACGGGACCGGAGCGTCCGGTCAAGCGTCCAGAGAGGCAGAGCGCAGCGTAGCGCCGATCGGACGCGGGGCGCGTCCGGTCACGTGCGATCGGACGCGTCCGGTCGCAGCTGGAGCTTACTGGAACGCGACCGGACGCTGGCACTGTCGCGTCCGGTCACTCGGTTGAGCGTGTCCGGTCAGGGCAACGACTAGTTCTGACGCGCACTGTTCACGGTTGTCGTGTAGTGACCGGACGCGTCCGGTCACCCTGACCGGAGCGTCCGGTCAGCGCGATTTTCGCTGCGTCGTCTGTAACGGCTAGCTGCGTACCCCTTCGTTATAAATAGAGGATGTCCGGGGTTTGAGGGTAACTCTTGCACATTTTGAGATATAGAGACATCCTTTGAGCTAGAGAACAACCCCTCCACTCATCTCTTTGCATAGTTGCACATCTTGAGTGAGATTGAGTGAGATTCAAGTGCATTGCTTGAGAGTTGCATTCTAGAGGCACTTGATCTTTGAGTTGCTGCGGATTTCTTGTTACTCTTCCGTGTTTCCCGACACGGTAGACAGCTTGGAGCAGCGAAGGTGATTGAGCTCGCAATTAGAGATTGTTGGAGCCTTCACCAAGTGTTGTAAGGGGTTCTTGATCCTTCCCTGCGGGAGTTCGCAAATTGGATACTCCAGTGGAGCTCGTGGCTTGGAGGATCCCCATCTTGTGTGCGGTTGTGCGGCGCCCACCGAGGGCTCAACTCTTGATAGTTGATTAGCTCGCGAACCGACAAGTGGGTGCATCGCCACAACGAGGAGTAGCTTGCCGGGAAGCAAGTGAACCTCGGGATAAAATCTTGTGTCATTCTCTTCCCGAGGATTTCTCTTGTGTGATTGATTGATTGGTACTTCTCTTCTCTACACGGCGGTATAATCACTCAAAGCTCTTCTCTCATATTACATCTTGTATCTAGTTTGTTGTTGTTGTGTTTAGTGGATAGCCTTGTACTAGACTTGTGTAGGTGGCTTGCCTAGTTAGTTAAGAGCTAGTGCATTTTGCTCCGCCACCTTGTGTACTAACTTGTGGTTAAGTAATTCTTGTAGAAGTTTTAATTAGGCTATTCACCCCCCCCCCCTCTAGCCTATTTGGACCTTACAAGTGGTATCGGAGCCGAGACACCGTTTATTTGAGGCTTAACAACCTACGGTGAAAAAGAAATGGCTCAATTAAGCTTGCACATCAATAACACCAAGAAGGCACCTCACTTTGATGGCACCAATTATGCATATTGGAAGGTTAAGATGACCGCACACCTCAAGTCAATCAATAGAGAAGTGTGGAAGGTCACCGAAACAAAATTTGAGGTTGCTAATCCGGAAGTACCTACACTGGTGGAAGAAAAGAAACTCCAATGCAATGACATTGCCATTAGTGCTCTTCATGAGGCACTAGATGACAAGACCTTTGAGCAAGTGAAGAACATTGAGATCACTCATGATGCTTGGGCCAAGCTAGAAGAAACATTTGAGGGCACCGAAGGCACAAAGACCGCAAAAGCATATATCTTGCAAGAAAAAATTTCAAGCTTCAAGATGCAAGATGATGAGAGTGTACCGGAGATGTTTCATAGATTGCAAGTCATTGTGAATGAGCTCAAGGCACTTGGTGAGGAGGTGAAGGACAACCAATTCTCTATGAAGTTCTTGAGAAGCTTGCCCAAGAGATTTGATACATTGATCACCGTGCTAGTGGGGACTACATTGAAGGATTCAACTCCTCAACAAATATTTCAAGAAGTAATGACCGATGATTCATATAGAGAAGATGATGAGAAGGATGAGTTGGTCAAGAAGAAGAAGAAAGAGAATGAGAAGAAAGATGATGAAAAGAAGAAGAGTGTGGCATTCAAAGCCACCACATCCAAGGGCAAATCTAAGATTGAATCATCAAGTGAAGAAGACTCAAGCTCTTGTGATAGTGATGACATTGATGAGAAGATGGCTCTCTTTGTCAAGCAATATGACAAATTCATGAAGAAGAAGGGCTATCGTGCAAGAAGGAAGAAGAACTCATCTAAGAAGAATGAGTATACCATGAGATGCTTTAGATGCCATAGCAAAGATCATCTCATTACAAAGTGTCCTTATGATAGTGATGATGAAGATGCTATCAAGAAGGAAAGGAAGAAGCAAAAGAAGAAGCAAGAAAAGAAGGAGAGCTCTCATAAAAAGAAGAATGATTCTCATGTTGCTACATGGGATAGTGATGATTCCTCAAGTGATGATGAGGATGACTACAAGAGCAAGAAGAAGGGACACGCTAGCATTGCCATCCAAGAGAAGGTCTTCCTCTTCGACACTCCATCGTGCTTCATGGCTAAGGCCTCTAAGGTATCATCCGATGATGAGAGTGAGCATGATAATGCTAGTGATAGTGATAGTGATGAAGAAGAATTCACTAAAGATGAACTAATCACTATGCTAGAAGATTGCACTCAACATTATAAAGAATCTAGAAAGGAGTGCAAGGGCTTGCTTAAGGAAAAGAAAAACCTTATGCAAGAACTTGATGAGCTTAGGGCATCTTATGAGAGTCTAAAGGTAGACCATAAGAGGCTTCAAAAGTCTCACACTAAGCTTGAAGAAGCTCATTCCTCTCTAGTTGAAAAATGTGAAAACATGCCAACTAATGTTGAGAAAGTTAAAACTTGCAACATAGGCATATCTTGTGATATAATTGATGAATCTTTACATAAGCCTATTATTGTTTCCACTAACCCTCCATGTAGCACATCTACATCATCCCCATCTAGTAGTGATGGTTTCACTTGTGACTCCTCACTTATAGTTGAGAATGAAAATCTCAAGAAGGAGGTAAAAGAGCTTAATCACACCTTAGCTAAGGCTTATGGTGGTGAGGACCGCTTGCTTATGTGCTTGGGTAGCCAAAGGGCATCTCTCTACAAAGAGGGATTGGGCTATAACCCCAAGAAAGGCAAGGCCGCTTTTGCTCCTCACAAGACTCGTTTTGTGAAGAACAATGGTAGCTATTGCAAAAGTTGCAAGCAAGTTGGTCACATAGAGCAACATTGCATGAACAAGAAATCCAATGCTAAAGTATCCTCAATTAAGTTTGATTCCTTCTATATACTTACCAAGGGTACAAATGGTGTTCATGCTAAGTTCATTGGTGCACCATGGATGGGCTCAAAGAAGAAAGCCATTTGGGTACCAAAGAGCTTGGTCACTAACCTTAGAGGACCCAAACAAGTTTGGGTACCTAAAAAGAATTGATCTTGTCTTGTAGGTCAATTACAAAGCCGGAGGAAGGCATTGGGTGCTTGATAGTGGGTGCACTCAACATATGACCGGGGATTCTTGTATGTTCAAATCAATTAATACAAGTCAAAATGGTGGTTTTGATGCTATCACTTTTGGCAACAACAAGAAAGGCAAGGTCAAGGGGCTTGGTAAAATTGCTATTTCAAATGACATGAGCATATCTAATGTGTTGCTAGTTAAAAGCTTGGATTTCAATCTTTTATCGGTGGCACAACTTTGTGATCTTGGCTTCAAGTGCATATTTGGTAGTGATGATGTTGAAGTCATAAGTGTTGATGGATCAAATTTGATATTCAAAAGATTTAGACATGGTAGCTTGTACTTGGTTGACTTCAATGATAGTGAGACACAATTGACATCATGCTTGCTTAGCAAATCTAGTATGGGATGGTTGTGGCATAGAAGGCTTGGTCATGTTGGAATGAAACAATTGAACAAACTTTTGAGGCATGACTTAGTTAGAGGCTTGAAAGACGTGACTTTTGAAAAGGATAAACCATGTAGTGCTTGTCAAGCCTGTAAACAAGTTGGAAATACACATCCTTGTAAGAATGAGATGAGCACATCAAAGGCATTTGAGCTATTGCACATGGACTTGTTTGGGCCAACAACATACACTAGCATTGGTGGCAACAAGTATGGTTTTGTGATTGTTGATGACTACACTAGATACACTTGGGTGTTCTTTCTCTATGACAAGAGTGATGTTTATGATCTATTCAAGTCTTTTGTCAAGAGAGTGCAAAATGAGTTTGAGACTACCATCAAGAAGATTAGAAGTGACAATGGTAGTGAATTCAAGAACACAAGAATTGAAGCTTTATGTGATGTTCTTGGTATTGGACATCAATTCTCTCCAACATACACTCCTCAATCCAATGGTGTAGTTGAAAGGAAAAAATAGAATTTTGATTGACATGGCCAGATCAATGCTTAGTGAATACAATATGAGTCATTCATTTTGGAGTGAAGCTATCAATACGGCTTGCTATTGTAGTAACCGTCTTTATTGCCATGGGAAGCTTGGAAAGACACCATATGAGCTATTGAATGGAAGAAAGCCCAACATTGCATACTTTAGAGTGTTTGGTTGCAAATGCTATATTCTCAAGAAAGGCACTAGATTGAGCAAGTTTGAAAAGAAATGTGATGAAGGTTTCTTACTTGGTTATTCTACCACAAGCAAAGCATATAGAGTTTGGAATCTCACAAATGGCACCTTGGAAGAAGTTCATGATGTTGAGTTTGATGAAACCCAAGGGTCTCAAAATGAAGCTCAAAACCTTGATGATGTGAGAGGAGATCAATTGTCAAATGCAATGAAGAACATGGACATTGGTGATGTTAGGCCAAGGCAAGTTGATGATAATGATATTTATGTGATCAACCAAAGTGTGCAAATTGATACAAATCAAGCAAGCTCTAGTGGCACTCATGATGAAGCTCAAGTTCAAGGTCAAACAAGTGGAAGCAATCAACTCCCAATACTCCAACCTACTAGCATTGCAAGAGATCATCCGTTGAATCAAATCATTGGTGGAATTCAAAGTGGTGTTCAAACTAGATCAAGATTAGCATCCTTTTGTGAGCATTACTCTTTTGTGTCACTTGAAGAACCAAAGAAGATAGAAGATGCATTAAAGGATTCCGATTGGGTAAATGCCATGCATGAAGAACTAAACAACTTTGCTAGAAATCAAGTTTGGAAACTTGTTGAGAGGCCAAAGAACTACAATGTGATTGGCACTAAGTGGGTCTTTAGAAACAAGCAAGATCAAGATGGCATGGTTGTGAGGAACAAAGCAAGATTAGTAGCACAAGGATACACTCAAGTTGAGGGTCTTAACTTTGGAGAAACATATGCACCCGTTGCAAGATTGGAGGCTATTAGAATCTTATTAGCATATGCTTGTGCATACAACATCAAGCTCTATCAAATGGATGTCAAGAGTGCATTTCTCAATGGCTACATCAACGAAGAAGTTTATGTTGAGCAACCTCCCGGTTTTGAAGATGACAATAAGCCCGACCATATTTTCAAGCTAAAGAAGGCATTGTATGGTTTGAAGCAAGCACCTAGAGCATGGTATGAGAGATTGAGGGACTTTCTTCTCTCTAAAGGGTTCAAGATGGGAAAGGTTGACATCACTCTCTTCACCAAGAAGCTTGGAAATGACTTGTTTGTGTTGCAAATCTATGTGGATGACATTATCTTTGGATCAACCAATCAAGACTTTTGTGAAGAGTTTGGAAATATGATGGCTAATGAGTTTGAGATGTCTATGATTGGAGAGCTTAGTTACTTCCTTGGACTTCAAATCAAGCAAATGAAGAATGGCACTTTTGTAAGTCAAGGCAAGTACATCAAGGACATAATCAAGAAGTTTGGATTGCAAGATGCTAAGCAAATGAGTACACCAATGGGCACTAATGATTAATTGGGTGTTGATGCTAGTGGCAACATGATAGATCAAAAGCAATACCGGTCTATGATTGGAAGTTTGCTCTATGTCACCGCTTCTAGGCCGGATGTGATGTTTAGTGTATGCAAGTGTGCAAGATATCAAGCTTCACCTAGAGAAAGTCACTTGAAAGCAACCAAGAGGATATTGAGATATCTTAAGGGCACTCATGATGTTGGATTATGGTTTCCAAAGGGGTCTAATTTTGAGTTGATTGGATATTCGGACTCCGACTATGGTGGATGCAAGATTGATAGAATGAGCACAAGTGGCACTTGTCAATTGCTTAGAAGGTCTCTTGTTTCATGGTCATCAAAGAAACAAAATAGTGTTGCACTATCTACCGCCGAGGTCGAATATATTAGTGCCGGTAGTTGTTGTGCACAATTGCTTTGGATGAAAGCTACCTTGAATGACTTTGGAGTAAAATTCAAGAATGTGCCTTTGTTTTGTGACAATGAAAGTGCTATCAAGATGACTCAAAATCCGGTTCAACATTCAAGAACCAAGCACATTGACATAAGGCATCATTTCATAAGAGACCATCAACAAAAGGGTGATATTAGCATTGAAAGCATTGGCACCAAAGATCAACTAGCCGATATCTTTACAAAGCCACTTGATGAGAAGAGATTTTACAAATTGAAGAATGAATTGAACATACTTGACTTCTCCAACTTGAAATGAGTGCACCCCTACATTCTTATTTGACATGCCTCCCCTCCGACATAGCAAGGTAAAGTTGTTTGGCCTATCATCCATACTTTGCTAAGGACATGATTAGAACATATAGACATATTTGCATGACAAATAGGCTCATTCATGAAAATCAAATGAGTTTAATGTATCTACGGTACCACTATTGCTTCTATGTTTGATTGATCTAGTGGTAGCATATGACATGTTTGTGGGCTTGCAAACCTAGTGTTGAATCTAGAAAATGAGCTCATGATGTGTAATTCAACATGGTCAAGATAACCCTTATACTTTATGAGGTGTGAAGAAGCTTGTCCTTGGATCAATTCGAATTACATATTCTAGGCAAGTGATCTAGATTGAACCATAATTTAGACTCCCTCAAATTGATTGACTTGACTCTCACTAATATTGACACCTTTTTGGTGATTGTTGACAAAGGGGGAGAGAAAAGTCACAAAGATAGAAAAGTCACAAAGATAAAAAGTTAAGTTACTAAGGGGGAGAGAAAGCAAAAAACATGACTTTGGAAAGGGATCAATTAAAATTGAGCACACAAGTAGGGGGAGCAAGCTCATGAATTATTTGTTGCATTTGTATGTGCATTAACATGATGAAGTGTTGCATTGCAAAACTTAAATTCATATTCATGATTGTTTGGTGTATGCTAGAAATAGAGCTTGAATGATGATTTGTTGAAAGTAGCTTTTTAAGTGGTATCTAGACACCTTTGCTTATATTGTTGATCTCACGGGGTACTCTAGTGTTTGTGATCTTTACAAGGGATGTATTACAAGTGGTGTCTAGCTACATCGATGCTAAGGATGGTATATAAAGGCAACTCCGATTGGTATCACGCTTCAAAGGTCCATTCTATATACCTTAGCATCAATTTGATAGTAGTAACTCTCCCAAAATTCAAATCCATACATATGTGCACAATTGAACCAAACTCATGGAAGCACATATGTAGGGGGAGCTAATACTATCGAAATTGAAAATTGATTTCATTTCATATCTTTGTGATGGTTGTCATCAATTACCAAAAAGGGGGAGATTGAAAGCCCAAGTTTGGTTTTGATAATTAATGACACCAAGTTGCTAATGCCATGTGTTAAGTGTTTTGAGTTAGGCATAAGCAACGCATGTGATGAAGGTGTACGTGGCAAGGAGTGGTGGCTACAAGATCACAAAGAAATGGTGCATGGACATGAAATGACGATCATGGTGGAGTGCACATAATATGATGAACTTGATGATTAAGTGAAGGAGAAGGATCTAAGAGCGCAAGGCAAAGGTATAACCATAGGGTTTTCCTTTTGCCGGTCTAAGTTGAGTAGAGAAGTGATTGACCGGATTTAGGATACATAGCCGACTATCAAGAGGGGCAATCACGGTTAGCTCGGGAATCAAGTGCCACTAGATCAATGTCTTGAGCATATACATTAGGATCTAGCTGAGAGCTAACATAACGCCTTGGAAAATGTTTGTGAAATGCTAACACACATGCACTTTGTGGTGTACACTTGGTGGTGTTAGCACATTTGCGAAGGCGGTGGAGTTTAAGCGGTAGAGAGGGGTTTGGGTTCCTCTCTCCCTCCCGCCGAGCTTGTGAGGCGGGATTCGGCGCTTTTTGGAGAAGTGAAAAGCCTATTTTCTATTGCGCCTGAAGTCGGAAAAGAAACGGAGGCGAACGGAGGTCACTGTGTTGACCGGACGCTGCACCGGACGCGGTCACGGTTTCACCGGACGCGTCCGGTCAGTTCATCGCGGCGCGAGCGCTAGGGTTTGTGACCGGACGCGGGTCTGGCCTGACCAGCGCGTCCGGTCAGTTCAACTGGGCGTAAAAGAAAAGCGCGCGATCGGTGCGTTCGGTCCTTCACGGGACCGGAGCGTCCGGTCAAGCGTCCAGAGTGGCAGAGCGCAGCGTAGCGCCGATCGGACGCGGGGCGCGTCCGGTCACGTGCGATCGGACGCGTCTGGTCGCAGCTGGAGCTTACTGGAACGCGACCGGACGCTGGCACTGTCGCGTCCAGTCACTCGGTTGAGCGCGTCCGGTCAGGGCAACGGCTAGTTCTGACGCGCACTGTTCACGGTTGTCGTGTAGTGACCGGACGCGTCCGGTCACCCTGACCGGAGCGTCCGGTCAGCGCGATTTTTCGCTGCGTCATCTGTAACGGCTAGCTGCGTACCCCTTCGTTATAAATAGAGGATGTCCGGGGTTTGAGGGTAACTCTTGCACATTTTGAGATATAGAGACATCCTTTGAGCTAGAGAACAACCCCTCCACTCATCTCTTTGCATAGTTGCACATCTTGAGTGAGATTGAGTGAGATTCAAGTGCATTGCTTGAGAGTTGCATTCTAGAGGCACTTGATCTTCGAGTTGCTGCGGATTTTTTGTTACTCTTCCGTGTTTCCCGACATGGTAGACGGCTTGGAGCAGCGAAGGTGATTGAGCTCGCAATTAGAGATTGTTGGAGCCTTCACCAAGTGTTGTAAGGGGTTCTTGATCCTTCCCTGCGGGAGTTCACAAATTGGATACTCCAGTGGAGCTCGTGGCTTGGAGGATCCCCATCTTGTGTGCGGTTGTGCGGCGCCCGCCGAGGGCTCAACTCTTGATAGTTGATTAGCTCGCGAACCGACAAGTGGGTGCATCGCCACAACGAGGAGTAGCTTGCCGGGAAGCAAGTGAACCTCGGGATAAAATCTTGTGTCATTCTCTTCCCGAGGATTTCTCTTGTGTGATTGATTGATTGGTACTTCTCTTCTCTACACGGCGGTATAATCACTCAAAGCTCTTCTCTCATATTACATCTTGTATCTAGTTTGTTGTTGTTGTGTTTAGTGGATAGCCTTGTACTAGACTTGTGTAGGTGGCTTGCCTAGTTAGTTAAGAGCTAGTGCATTTTGCTCCGCCACCTTGTGTACTAACTTGTGGTTAAGTAATTCTTGTAGAAGTTTTAATTAGGCTATTCACCCCCCCTCTAGCCTATTTGGACCTTACACCGGGGAGGGCTGCCGCACCAGAAATCCACGGTCGCGGGGAAGAAGGCTAGGAGTCGCCGGACAGTGGCGGATCCAAAGCGGGGGCTGTAGCCCCCCCGAGCAGCTAATCACCACTAAATCACTGTAGCAAAAGCATCAAATCGTCATTAAATCTTCATGCAAATTAACATCTCCATTGTTTTAGCCCCCCTTGTCCCCCGTCCTGCATCCGCCACTGTCGCCGGAGATGGGGAAGAAGGCTGGGAGTCGCCAAAGATGAGGAAGAAGGCTGGCCCTCGCGAGGGAGTCATTGAGGAGGCGGGCCCTCACCGGGGAGACGCCAGGGAATCACCGGGAGGCTCATGCGGCCGGCAACGTCAAGCTCCTACGCGTGACCGAGCATACAGTAGGAGAAAAATAGGTAGGCAGATTTGTTGACCCAATAGATGTAGGTAATTGAAGAGAGAATTTATTAGGTCAACAAAAGTAGATAGTCTGATAGCTGTTGGAGACGTTTTTTTTTGCCTCTACTATCTAAATATATGATAGGTACTGAGTTTAGGAAGCCTGCTGGAGATGCTCTTGAGGGCAAAGATTTCATTGGCCTTGTAAGCTAGAGCTGCTCTACTGCCCAAGGAGTCAAGGGCATTACAACCGTTGATCACAAACCATTCACTATAGTAAAGGCGTTCAGAGTGAACATACGATCGTTTCTCTGCTTCATAAAAAAAAAGCGCTGGAAGTGCTTGCTTGTCTCAGAATTAGAACAAAATTCTCAACAATCACATGTACAAAAAAAAGGGAACCGAATGGGTAAGTCCGTCTACTCATTTCTCACTTTTTTTGTTTGGTCACTAAAATAGAATAACCTTTGTTTGGTTTGTGAAATTGGATAGCCGAATAGGTTGATACATCATCACTGCATTCCTCACAACATAATAATTATTAGTACTAGCAAGTCATTTCACAAAATTTGAGAAATCGACTCAACATGCACACCACATCATCTAAGATGAAGTGACCTCAAACCAAATACCATAAATGTGTTTGGCAATTTTAACAGCATGACGAGCTTCGAAAATTAAATTGACTTCACATGCTGGACAGAAAAGAAACCGTATGTGATTTGCCCGAGAATACTCAAATGGTATGAAACGATACTGACAAATGCCATCGAACATTCAACACTAGAGAAGGGAACCATGATATACAGCTGTCATTAATTTAGAACTAAATCATTATAACTCATACATATCCTATGCTCCTAACCAGCTAATGCTCATACACATGCGCCCATGAGCAGCTCATATATACATCTGAATTCAAACCACCATCTAAAAGATACTACATGAGATAGATAATACCGAGTTAGGTCTGGCCATAAAACTCGCCTTAAACAGCCTTAAACAAAGGAGCATGCTAAGCTAATCTGACAATTAGTTCCCACAGCGCTGAAGCTCTGCTTCAAGTTTTGGAGTCGCTGAGAGTATGATATCATCATAATGCTGTTCTTGTTTAACTTCTACAAGCCCACGGTTCTTCAGAACCTGCAGGCAAAAACATGCACAAGGATACAAGGATTTTACTATTTACTAATACTAATAAGCTGCAAAGTACAGATAATTTCTGGTGAACAGAGTGGAACTATGATGGATGAAATGAAGAAAATGAGATGCCCAAGATTCACAGCATCCCATTTTTTTATTAGTATATACTTTAATTTGGCCGCAAGAAAGGAAAGAATAGCTCAGGGTTGGAACGGAAGTATGAATAGAACTTGAATTATCATTACCCCATAGCAATACAAAGCCAGGTCCATCTTTCAAGAAAGAAATCTGAAGTCACAGATTATCATTCAAGCAGGAAATTACAGAAACCATACCAGAGTTTCATAGAAGAATGATGCTGCAGTTTTCCTCTTTCTCCCTTCAAGGACTTGACTGAGACTTAAAGTAGTAGTTCCCTCCTTTCTCTTCTGGTCCAGGAATAGCTGATGGAGGAGACTTGCTATTTTCCTAAATTAGTAAATTCAGATAAGCGATAGGCAACAGACTAGTGGGCCAGAAGCAGGAAGGAAATAGTTATAAGCAACAGAACAAGATCATTAGCTACCTAGTCCTGGTTGAATTCTGCAAACCTGCAAAACAGCAATGTGCATATAAGAGCCTGGCAAACTTAAGAAACATCACAGCATAAGCACAAGCTATAACAGTACTATAAACCTTCATCTCTGGAGTGCTCTTCGTCCACAAGAATATCCTGCGAGCGAATGTCATTTCAAAAGCATCAGTTTGCATCGTAAATCATAGACGATTCTATCAAGCGGGTTTGATGCATAGCTTACCTCATCTATATTATCTACAGCAGCATTCAGTGCTTCAATGTGCAACGGAATTTGGTTTTCTGATTCATGTAGTCCGTTCTTCGGTGGTGCTTTAGAACTAGGTTCATCTCCTTTGACTTGAGTGCTCTTCTCTTTGATTGTATCTTCATTACATGCACAAAATTCGTCTTGAACAGGCCAACTTTCTGTTTGACAGTCAACAGGAACCTCAGAGTCAATTGGCTCTTCCAGTTTCCTCTTTCTTGATGCATCTAAAATGCTTTCTCGTTCTATGCTTCCAGTATCCTTGCAAGCATGGATGGATTCAGAGTGTTCATAGGAAAGACGCCTCCGGGCTTTAAATGATTCCTCGCATGAACTTTCAGGTGCCTCTGGTGCAGTACTGCGTGCAAGGGGGATTGAAGTCTGATCTGTCAAAATAAGAGGACACACTCAGTTATTAAAGGTTACATCAATAATTGCACCTAATGAAGGATAAATAAGTGACCTACATGGAATCAGTGGATCCATGAAGGTGTATGGCAGAGATCCCAATTTTGCCACCCTCCAAATATCAAGATGGGTGTGAGGCGCCTTCCTTCTCTGCTGCACAAGATCACTTGCATCCTCTATTGCTCCTCTCAACATCCTACAATAAGAAGTAACTAAAATATATTACCAAAATAATAAGATGTTACAGTTCAGTGGAACCATGGAACGGTCCATAATATTCTGATATCACTTTGAAGAAAGTGCAGACCACCATCTACCTAGTCCCAACAAAAAGGAAAATGAAGAATATGGAAAACAAAAACCCCTGCCATTCAATTCAGGTGTTCGAAGTGAACAAAACTTCAATGAGAAAACGTCTATGGCTTGTTTGACTTGGTTAGGTTTCTTGAATCACTTCATTTGGTTTAAAATCATAGCAGTTAAAGGTCCACTCAACTGTGGTCAATAAACCCTAGTGAGGCTATATAATTAAACACCAACAAACCAGCTTCTGGGATTTTGAATTAAAAAGGCATGAAATTTGAATGAAAGCTATTTTGCCATGTTGATTTTTAATACTCAAACTAAATGTTTTATGTTCCTAACCATTATCCAATGATTATGGTTTGAATTAGACATGTTCCCAGTTAAAAAATACAGAGAAGCTCTCTTATGGAAAATCCAACCAAAAAGCTTTTATGAGATGCCCTCTTATGGAAAATTGGAAATTCCAACCAAAAAGCTTCTATGAGATATGCATTTTCACAGATTTAAGCCTGCTCTTAGACTCAGCCTCTCCCTTTGGCCAAATAGCCTGTTGTAAAGTTTTTAGTCTACCCTTGATGGTTCTGTTGTACAACTTTGCTTACTCTTTTATATATTTATATATACTACCCTAAAAAAATAAAAATAAAAAAAACTTGTCTTAAATATATATGGAAGACAAATGTGTGCCGAGATATATCAGATATGCCCAAACCCAGCTTAAGGTGGTAAGGACAGCATAAGGTAACAATAACAATAGCTACTACACCAACATATTCAAACAATCAAGTACAAGTATTGCAATTGGTGAAAGAGTTTGTACAAGCAAGCTAGAAGTTGTTCTTACTCATTTGACAGCACGGTGCCCTCATCATCAAACAATGACCAAGTTAACTTTCTCCTAACCCTCCGCTGGCTTTCTCGTTCCGTCTGTATATAATCCTGCTTATTGCATAATAATGATCTTCTTCTTTTTCTAGTAGCCTGGCTCTTCTCAGTTTTAGCTGGTGTCCTAACCCCAAATCTAGAAGAAGAGGATGGCCCTGGATCAGAAGTAAAGAAGTCCATAATGAGTATGATTAAGACCATAAGTAGAGCAGATAATTTTGTCACAAAACAGACCTGGGATACCCTCTTGCAAAGGCTCTGGAGTAGAAGGTGATAACTTATTATCTGCCCTTGTTTCACATCTTATGACAAGAGGTTCAAGTGACTCTTCTCCAGTGTCACTGCCAAGCCCTGGAAATCCTGCTGCAGGTGCGGCAGTATTCAATTTTCCTAGCAGTGAATCATTTTCTGATGCTTCAGTTGTGTAATTTGCACTCCGACTTCCACAAACCATACTCTCCAGAGCATTATCAGAGTATTGCAGCTCTTGATTTCTGTTTCAAACATGCTTAATCTGATCAAGATCTATTAACAGTACGACCTAAAGATCTTGAAGTAAATGATTAGCTGTAACAAAAGAAAATTTGTGGGAAAAAATGTAGCTTTTACTCACTCTTGCAGAGGGATAGAAATCACAGTACAATCAGAACCCCATTATTCTCATCCGTGTTCACTTCTCTTACAGAATTATCCCCAGTTTTGCTTTCCTTTGCAAGATCCTTTGCTTCAGCCACCATATCCATCAGCTCAGGTGGAAGAACACTGTTACAAATTCATTTTCGGAATCAGCAAGAGAAGAAATGTGCTCTTGTGCTGTTAAGGACAGCAAGGCAACAGCAAGTATACTTACTCCTTCAATGGTGTGAACCAAGCAGAATCAGCATCCTTGTCTTCTATTTCAGGTTTATCCCCTTCAGTGAAGTCTAGAATATTATTTGGAAGAGCACTGCATTACAAGGAAGCTCAGAAATCCAGAGGACATAACGTTCTTTTAGCATCATTAGGAGGAAGCTCGGGTGCTTACATGTATTCCGGCATAAAACAAGCAGAATCAACAGCATATGAACATGGTGTCGTCTGATAAGGCTGTACAATTGAATAAACTTTAAGGTTCAGTTTTGCAAAGAATAAGATGAAGCCAGAAACATTGCATCTTAATTCAAAGAGTACCACATGTATAAGATGAAACTGAGTGTAATTAACTAATTATTTTGCAAAATAGTTCATGAAAGAGATGAAACTAACTTGGAACTACATATAACTACATATATTAAAAACTCACACCACACATCCATCGTGGGTCCATGCACAAGCCAAAGTGACCGCCCAGATTGTAGGAGAGGGAGCTGCGTACCTCATAAAAATAGGGAGCATGATGTCTCTCATCTCTCAATACAATATCTATACGAAAAACAAAGCAGGGGATGTATAAAATGTTTAACAATCAAAAGGAAACAGGCACATATTTGCAACTTTTCAATTATATGCATTGCTAGGTCCAAAATGCAGAGGTCTGGTTGAAGTATCCCAATAAAACAAAAACGATGAGAACAGAACAATATAAGTAAAGGCAAATGGTAGTGACATTATTACCTTGGTGTGCCGACTGATGGTGGTCATCACCTTCATCATCTCTGCAAAAAAAGGTTGAGAGTATAGCTAAGAAATCACGTTCCATGTAATAATGAGACTAGTATATGACCAGGAATTCTTACGTATCTTCATCAATCCCCAAATCAAAAGAGTCAAGCTCAAATCTTGTCGGTCTTGTGAAGGTTGGCAGACCATTTGGCACACGTGCTTCTTTGATTACCACAGATATCCCTACAGTAACTTCTGTTTCTACCATTACAGAGTGGCCTTCACTTGATATTGCACTAGAGACTTCAGTTGTTCTCACAGCATGAACAGTTTTTGTTACTTTGCTGGTGTTTTGCTGGCCTACCACTGACCTTCCTACACGGACATCTTTATTCACTTGCTTCAAAACTCTGGGTGTCGACCTTCCACTTGGCACAGTAGGTTCAGCAAGTTGACTTAGTTGAAATGACCGACGAAGCTCATAGGAATCATGGAGGATGAAGTCTATTTTCTTGGAGAATATCCTAACAATTCCAAACAGAAGCGTTGCCAGTACTTCGAGGCGAAGTCCATGTTCGCTGTGCACATCCAAAATAATCTCATCTGCCAATGGTGAAACGAAAAGCGATAGAGTTACAAACCCATTGGGAGAATTCCTGAACAAGATAGTTTGGTTTATAAAAAGAAAGGTGCCCCCTTTATATCAACATCACTAACAACACTTGTACAGATCATCATCCAATTCAAGGCTAAGTTGGCAGACAGATGGGTGGATTGCTTGACATGGTAAGTCTGTATGGCGCACCCGATTGTCGGGATTATGCTCAAATGACATCAATGAAACCCTCCCTGACCTAATACCCCCAAACCTCGCACTGGCCAAAACCGTCTAAATGAATACAACCCAAGACTGAGATGACAAATCTGAGTTACACAAACTCCACACCGCAGGAAAAAAGGCACCAAACACACAAGAAGCCTTCCTCCCCTCGTGCCCATGTTCTCGAGCCCAAATTCCCCTTGCATAGCGGCCTTCAAACCTAAACTCCTACATAAACCCTTCCCTTCTCCCCGCTTCTCCCACTGTTCCAAAAACATCACAGATTACTGGATTAGAGAAGGACCCCCTCTGGCCCAACCCTTATCCGTGCACAAACTACTCCAACAAACCAGTGACAAAAAAATGGGGGATTTCTCTCGCATTGCAGGAGTGGACATGGAGTCGTTACCAACGGCAGCGACGATGTCCGTGCGCGCGACCTTGGCCCGGCCGAGCTCTGACTCTTTGCAGGCCGACAACTTCCACACCGTCCGGACCGGGCCCTTCTTCCACAGCAAGGCGTTGGCGTTGGAGTGGACCATCTCCGCGGCCCCCCTCGTAACCGCTCGCGCGAAACGCCGAGCGCCGCCGCGGCAATGCAAGCGCCCACCGCGGCCTCAGGCTGCGCCAACGGGCACCGGGAGTGGGAAAACCAGAGCACTCCGCGCGGCGCGTGGGGGGAGTGGCCAGCTGCGCGGTTTTTGGGTGGTTTCTGTGGGGGGTGTCTGACGAAAGCAGAGGGAGGGGAAGGGGGGGTTCAAGGGGAAGGAAAGGAAGGAGGAGCCGAGGAGGGGGGGAGAACTGTGAGAAGTGAAACGGCTCGCGGCGTGTGGAACTGACGCGACTACCCCTCTTTTTGAGACGTTGAGGATTTTGGGAGACTTTTTTGGTATTATTTATTTATTTATATTTTCTTTCCTTTCCTTCCTGTTTACGTGTTTTGGATTTTGTTTGAACGAAGTCCTGTTTTGGATATGTGTTATTGCTTCCTATTTTATGAAGTCATTTTATGAACAGCCCACGTTCTTTAAATGATCCCTGAGACTCTCCGCATTTATGGACCTCTATATTCATCCTCTATGCCGTCGGGTCATCAAGATTCTCTCATCTATACTTATTTATCCTGTATTCATCCATCCTCTATGTCATCCTTTATCCACTGTGGGTTGACTTATCACTTTATCTAAATATATCCATGTGAGATCTAGTTTTGAAGAATTTATTGAAACAAATTTTATGGTGCAATCGGAATTTAATTTGATTTAGTGGTTTGTGAGTTATAACATTTTTTAGTTGGTTCAACGCGTGGGACCCACCTCTACCTGACTGTTGCGTCTGCGCGTGCGCGATAGCGGCTGCTCCGTACGTCCGCCACAGACTCCGGACGAAAGGTTGTCTGCAAGTTTACAGCTCCTTTTAGAGTACCCGCTGCAGGTCCTGCAGGTGCGTTTACAGGCTCCCGGTGCAGGCAGCCTGATATGGTAATCAGTACAGTCTGATATCGATTGTCAGGTATGGTATTCAGTAGAGCATTGTAACATCCCAGATGTTAAAAAACAGTTAAAACTTGATTAAGTACGGATCATGCAAACATCAAGGCATAAGATGCATTTCATGTTGCATAAGCAATGTTTCATATATCAGGTCTCTGTTGCATAGTGATGTTTCATGTGTTGCTTGGTAGTGTTTCATATGTTGCAATAGAATGTTTCATGTTTTATATACGTGTTTTACATGTTTCAATAGTGATGTGATATGTTATTTTTATTAGTATGCTTAATACATTAATAATGCCATGTTTCTTATCACATGAAATAATGTTTTATTAGTGTTAAATAATTAATCATGTTTAGTTAAAAAGAATAATCAATTGAATTCAAAACCCTTAATTTCAAAACCCTGTTTTACCCCTTTTGAAATAATTCAAAATCTAAGCCAAATTTGGGAAAAAGTTTAAAACCAAGTTTGTAGAATTTTTCAAGGGCTACAACTTTGGTGTTTTGAGTTTTCAAAGTTTTAGTGTAAAATGTGGAGCAATTTTGAAAATAAACAAATTTCAGTTTTGACTCATTTTTGTCCCCAAACTAAGATTTCAAAATGGAGGCAGAATTTGAAAAAGTTTTGAACAGCAAAGTTGTAGGTCTGGTCGAGATGTACAACTTTGGTGTTTGGAGATTTTGAAGTTTCAATATAAAATCAAAAGTAATTTCTAAATTACCAAATCTGAAAAATGTGTCCCCTTTTGAATTTAAATTCAAATTTCAAAATCCAGTGAGAATTTGAAACAGTGTTCAATACAAAACTTGTAGAGCTTGAAATTCTGAAGATTTCATAGATTGGAAGTTTTTCAAGTTGTTATATGAATTTGAGAGTAATTTTAGAAAACAGTTTGAAAATTCAAATTTGGGGAGTTGCTACAGTGCCAAGCCAATGGCGGCCGGCCACCGCGCGGTATGGGCGCCGGCGAGCCGCCGTGGCCGCCCAGACCCTTCGCGCGCGGTCGAGAACGCCAGCGCGATGACGCGAGCAGTGCAGCTCTGTAGCCGCGACCGTCGTCTATAAATACGCCGAGGTCACAGTGGCGATTTTTTTTCGTTTTCTCTGTTTTCGCCATTGCCACCACCGCAGCTCCGCCGCTCGCCGCTGCCGCCACCAGGCCATCTCCGGCCACGCCAGTCGCACCAACAGCATCGCCGCATCCTCGCACACCTCGTGAACCACCCAAGCCAGCTTGACTTCGCCTGGATCACCGCAGCCACCGCCTTCCGTGCTCAACTCCGGTGACTGCCCGCCATCCTCGCCTTCCCGTGGCCAGACCACTCCAGCCGCTCCCCGTCGCCACCGAGAGCTTCACTGCAACCGTGGTGAGCCGCTGATGCTTCCCGACCCTTCATTTAGCCTCTACCGCTTTGTAGTCGTCGGCGTACTACTCCCGTGACCACCGTGCCGTCATCGCCGTCGCTCGTTAGTCGCTAGAGCTCGAGCTAGGATGTTTAGAAGCAAAATGGAGTCGTGGGGTGGTGTAGATGATGATGGTAGGGTCAGTTTGTTGACCGCCGGTCACCGGCCGGCCACCGCGCGAAGGTGAGCGAGCGCGCGGGAGTGAGAGGGAGAGCGAGAGGAGAGTGATGACATGCGGGGCCGGCTTGTCAGCGAGCGCAGAGAGAGAGCGCGCGGGTGAGCGAGCGGGCTGGGCCGCCTGCTGGGTCGCGCGGCTGGGCCGAGCGCGCGTGCAGGCGTGGGCGTGCGCGAGCGGGCCGACCAGCTGTAAGGTCCGAATGGCTAGAGGGGGGGGTGAATAGCCTATTCAAAAATCTACAAGCTTCACTAAACAACCACGTTAGTATAAAATATGGCTAAGCTAATTCTAGCACTAGCTCAACTATACTATGCAAGCCACCTATACAACTTAGTGAAGCAAGGCTATGATCTTTAATACACACCAACAAAGCTAGGTCACTAAGCTACTTACTCCTATGTGATAAAAGCTATTCTAAACAAGCTACACTAGAAGAGTACGAGAAAGTAAAGAGCAAGTGACTTGATTCTTATACCAACGATGTAGAGAACTAAAGCACTTGAAGAATCAATCACAATGATCAACCACAAGAGAAATCCTCGGTAAAGAGATGACACAAGATTTTTACCGAGGTTCACTTGCTTCCCGGCAAGCTACTCCTCGTTGTGGCGATGCACCCACTTGTCGGTTCGCGAGCTAATCGACTATCAAGAGTCGAGCCCTCGGCGGGCGCCGCACAACCGCACACAAGATGGGGATCCTCCAAGCCACGAGCTCCACTAGAGTATCCAATTTGCGAACTCCCGCGGGGAAGGATCAAGAACCCCTTACAACACTTGGTGAAGGCTCCAACAATCTCCAATTGCGAGCTCTATCACCTCCGCTGCTCCAAGCCGTCTACCGTGTCGGGAAACACGGAAGAGTAACAAGAAATCCACAGCAACTCGAAGATCAAGTGCCTCTAGAATGCAACTCTCAAGCAATGCACTTGAATCTCACTCAATCTCACTCAAGATGTGCAGCTATTCAAAGAGATGAGTGGAGGGGTTGTTCTCTAGCTCAAAGTATGTCTCTAGTTCTCAAAATGTGCAAGAGTTACCCTCAAACCCCGTCCAACGTCTATTTATAACGAAGGGGTACGCAGCTAGCCGTTACAGACGACGCAGCGAAAAACGCGCTGACCGGACGCTCCGGTCAGGGTGACCGGACGCGTCCGGTCACTACACGACAAACGTGAACAGTGCGCGTCAGAACTAGCCGTTGCCCTGACCGGACGCGCTCAACCGAGTGACCGGACGCGACAGTGCCCGCGTCCGGTCGCGTTCCAGTAAGCTCCAGCTGCGACCGGATGCGTCCGATCGCACGTGACCGGACGCGCCGCGCGTCCGATCGTCACTCCGCTTTGCTCTGAGTTTCTGGACGCGTGACCGGACGCTCCGGTCCCGTGAAGGACCGGACGCGCCGGTCGCGCGCTTCTCTCTTACGCCCAGTTGAACTGACCGGACGCGCTGGTCAGGCCAGACCCGCGTCCGGTCACAAACCCTAGCGCTCGCGCCGCGTTGAACTGACCGGACGCGTCCGGTCAAACCGTGACCGCGTCCGGTGCAGCGTCCGGTGCAGCGTAGTGACCTCTTTCGCCTCTGTTTCTTTTTCGACTTTCGGCGCAATAGAAAATAGGCATTTCACTTCTCCAAAAAGCGTCGAATCCCGCCTCGCAAGCTCGGCGGGAGGGAGAGAGGAACCCAAACCCCTCTCTACCGCTTGAACTCCACCGCCTTCACAAACTGTGCTAACACCACCAAGTGTACACCACCATGTGCATGTGTGTTAGCATTTTATAAACCATTTCTCAAGGCGTTATGTTAGCTCTTTACTAGATCCTAATGCATATGCTCAAGACATTAATCTAGTGGCACTTGATTCCCGAGCTAACCGTGATTGCCCCTCTTGATAGTCGGCTATGTATCCTAAATCCGGTCAATCACTTCTCTATTCATCTTAGACCGGCAAAAGGAAAACCCTATAGTTATACCTTTGCCTTGCGCTCTTAGATCCTTCTCTTTCACTTGATCATCATCTGCATCTCTACCATGATCATCATTTTATGTCCATGCACCATCTCTTTGTGATCTTGTGGCCATCACTCCTTGCCACATACACCTTCATCACATGTGTTGCTTATGCCTAACTCAAAACACTTAACACATGGCATTAGCAACTTGATGTCATTAATTACCAAAACCAAACTTGGGCTTTCAATCTCCCCCTTTTTGGTAATTGATGACAACCATAACAAAGATATGAAATGAAATCAATTCTCAATTTCGATAGTATTAGCTCCCCCTACATATGTGCTTCCATAAGTTTGGTTCAATTATGCACATATGTATGGATTTGAAATTTGAGAGAGTTACTACTATCAAATTGATGCTAAGGTATATAGAATGGACCTTTGAAGCGTGATACCAATCGGAGTTGCCTTTATATACCACCCTTAGCATCGATGTAGCTAGACACCACGTGTAATATATCACTTGTAAAGATCACAAACACTAAAGTACCCCGTGAGATCAACATTATAAGCAAAAGGTGTCTAGATACCACTTGTAAAGCTACTCTCAACAAATCATCATTCAAGTTCTATTTCTAGCATACACCATTCAATCATGAATATCGAAATTAAACTTTGCAATGCAACATTTCATCATGTTAGTGCACATACAAATGCAACAAATAATTCATGAGCTTGCTTCCCTACTTATGTGCTCAAATTTAATTTCTCTCTTTGTGACTTTTCTCTCCCCTATGACTTTTCTCTCCCCCTTATTATCTTATTTCCTCTTTGTAATATCTTTGTGACTTTTCTCTCCCCCTTTGTCAACAATCACCAAAAAGGTGCCTAGAATAGGTAATTTTAGTGAGAGATAAGTCAATCAATATGAGGGAGTCCAAATTATGGTTCAACCTAGATCACTTGCCTAGAATATGTAATTCGGTTTGATCCAAGGATAAGCTTTTTCACACCTCATTAAGTATAAGGGTTATCTTGACCATGTTGAATTGCACATCATGAGCTCATTTTCTAGATTCAACACTAGGTTTGCAAGCCCACAAACATGTCATATGCTACCACTAGATCAATCAAACATAGAAGCAATAGTGGTACCATATATACATCAAAATTATTTGATTTTCATGAATGAGCCTATTTGTCATGCAAATATGTCTATATGTTCTAAACATGTCCTTAGCAAAGTATGAATGATATGCCAAACAACTTTACCTTGCTATGTTGGAGGAGAGGCATGTCATATAAAAATGTGGGGGTGCACTCATTTCAAGTTGGAGAAGTCAAGTATGTTCAATTCATTCTTCAACTTGTAAAATCTCTTTTCATCAAGTGGCTTTGTAAAGATGTCAGCTAGTTGATCTTCAGTGCCAATGCTCTCAATGCTAATATCACCCTTTTGTTGATGGTCTCTTATGAAGTGATGCCTTATATCAATGTGCTTGGTTCTTGAATGTTGAACCGGATTTTGAGTCATCTTGATAGCACTTTCATTGTCACAAAACAAAGGCACATTCTTGAATTTTATTCCAAAGTCATTCAAAGTGGCCTTCATCCAAAGCAATTGTGCACAACAACTACCGGCACTAATGTATTCGGCCTCGGCGGTAGATAGTGCAACACTATTTTGTTTCTTTGATGACCATGAAACAAGAGACCTTCCAAGCAATTGACAAGTGCCACTTGTGCTCATTCTATCAATCTTGCATCCACCATAGTCGGAGTCCGAATATCCATTCAACTCAAAATTAGACCCCTTGGGATACCATAATCCAACATCATGAGTGCCCTTTAGATATCTCAATATCCTCTTGGTTGCTTTCAAGTGACTTTCTCTAGGTGAAGCTTGATATCTTGCACACTTGCATACACTAAACATCACATCCGGCCTAGAAGCGGTGACATAGAGCAAACTTCCAATCATGGACCGGTATTGCTTTTGATCTACCATATTTCCACTATCATCAATACCCAATTGATCATTAGTGCCCATTGGTGTGCTTATTTGCTTAGCATCTTGCAATCCAAACTTCTTGATCATGTCCTTGATGTACTTGCCTTGACTTACAAAAGTGCCATTCTTCATTTGCTTGATTTGAAGTCCAAGGAAGTAACTAAGCTCTCCAATCATAGACATTTCAAACTCATTAGCCATCATATTTCCAAACTCTTCACAAAAGTCTTGGTTGGTTGATCCAAAGATAATGTCATCCACATAGATTTGCAACACAAACAAGTCATTTCCAAGCTTCTTGGTGAAGAGAGTGGTGTCAACCTTTCCCATCTTGAACCCTTTAGAGAGGAGAAAGTCCCTCAACCTCTCATACCATGCTCTAGGTGCTTGCTTCAAACCATACAATGCCTTCTTTAGCTTGTAAACATGGTCGGGCTTCTTGTCATCTTCAAAACCGGGAGGTTGCTCAACATAAACTTCTTCATTGATATAGCCATTGAGAAATGCACTCTTGACATCCATTTGATAGAGCTTGATATTGTGTGCACAAGCATATGCTAATAAGATTCTAATTGCCTCCAATCTTGCAACCGGTGCATATGTCTCTCCAAAGTCAAGACCCTCAACTTGAGTGTATCCTTGTGCTACTAATCTTGCTTTGTTTCTCACAACCATGCCATCTTGATCTTGCTTGTTTCTAAAGACCCACTTAGTACCAATCACATTGTATTTCTTTGGCCTTTCAACAAGTTCCCAAACTTGATTTCTAGCAAAGTTGTTTAGTTCTTCATGCATGGCATTTACCCAATCGGAATCTTTCAATGCATCTTCTACCTTCTTTGGTTCTTCTAATGAGACAAATGAGTAATGCTCACAAAAGGATGCTAATTTTGATCTAGTTTGAACACCACTTTGAATTCCACCAATGATTTGGTCCAACGGATGATCTCTTGCAATGCTAGTAGGTTGGAGTATTGGGAGTTGATTGCTTTCACTTGTTTGACCTTGAACTTGCACTTCATCATGAGAACCACTAGAGCTTGCTTGATTTGTATTAATTTGCACACTTTGGTTGATCTCATGAATATCATCATCATCAACTTGCATCGGCCTTATATCACCAATGTCCATGTTCTTCATTGCATTTGATAATTGATCTCCTCTCACATCATCAAGGTTTTGAGCTTCATTTTGAGATCCTTGGGTTTCATCAAACTCAACATCATGAACTTCTTCCAAGGTGCCATTTGTGAGATTCCAAACTCTATATGATTTGCTTGTGGTAGAATAACCAAGTAAGAACCCTTCATCACATTTCTTTTCAAACTTGCTCAATCTAGTGCCTTTCTTGAGAATATAGCATTTGCAACCAAACACTCTAAAGTATGCAATGTTGGGCTTTCTTCCATTCAATAGCTCATATGGTGTCTTTCCAAGCTTTCCATGGCAATAGAGACGGTTGCTACAATAGCAAGCCGTGTTGATAGCTTCACTCCAAAATGAATGACTAACATTGTATTCACTAAGCATTGATCTAGCCATATCAATCAAGGTTCTATTTTTCCTTTCAACTACACCATTGGATTGAGGAGTGTATGTTGGTGAGAATTGATGTCCAATACCAAGATCATCACATAAATCTTCAATTCTTGTGTTCTTGAACTCACTACCATTGTCACTTCTAATCTTCTTGATGGTAGTCTCAAACTCATTTTGCACTCTCTTGACAAAAGATTTGAATAGATCATGTACATCACTCTTGTCATAAAGAAAGAACACCCAAGTGTATCTAGTGTAGTCATCAACAATCACAAAACCATACTTGTTGCCACCAATGCTAGTGTATGTTGTTGGCCCAAACAAGTCCATGTGCAATAGCTCAAATGCCTTTGATGTGCTCATTTCACTCTTACTAGGATGTGTATTTCCAACTTGTTTACCGGCTTGACAAGCACTACATGGTTTATCCTTCTCAAAGGTGACATCTTTCAAGCCTCTAACTAAGTCATGCTTCAAAAGTTTGTTCAATTGTTTCATTCCAACATGACCAAGCCTTCTATGCCATAACCAACCCATACTAGATTTACTAAGCAAGCATGATGTCAATTGTGTCTCACTATCATTGAAGTCAACCAAGTATAAGCTACCATGTCTAAATCCTTTGAATATCAAGTTTGATCCATCAACACTTGTGACTTCAACATCATCACTACCAAAGATGCACTTGAAGCCAAGATCACAAAGTTGTGCCACCGACAAAAGATTGAAATCTAAGCTCTCAACTAGCAACACATTTGATATGCTCATGTCATTTGAGATAGCAATTTTACCAAGCCCCTTGACCTTGCCTTTCTTGTTGTTGCCGAAAGTGATAGCATCAAAACCATCATTTTGACTTGTGTCAATTGAATTGAACATACAAGAGTCTCCGGTCATATGTTGAGTGCACCCACTATCAAGCACCCAATGCCTTCCTCCGGCTTTGTAATTGACCTACAAGACAAGATCAATTCTTTTTAGGTACCCAAACTTGTTTGGGTCCTCCAAGGTTAGAGACTAAGCTCTTTGGTACCCAAATGGCTTTCTTCTTTGAGCCCATCCATGGTGCACCAATGAACTTAGCATGAACACCATTTGTACCCTTAGTAAGCATATAGAAAGAATTAAACTTGATTGAGGATACATTTGCATTGGATTTCTTGTTCATGCAATGTTGCTCTATGTGACCAACTTGCTTGCAACTTTTGCAATAGCTACCATTGTTCTTCACAAAACGAGTCTTGTGAGGAGCAAAAGCGGCCTTGCCTTTCTTGGGGTTATAGCCCAATCCCTCTTTGTAGAGAGAAGCTCTTTGGCTACCCAAGCACATAAGCAAGCGGTCCTCACCACCGTAAGCCTTAGCTAATGTGTGATTGAACTCTTTTACCTTCTTCTTGAGATTTTCATTCTCAACTATAAGTGTGGAGTCACAAGTGAAACCATCACTAATAGATGAGGATGATGTAGATGAGCTACATGAAGGGTTAGTAGGAGCAACAATAATAGGCTTATGAAAAGTTTCATCAATTATATCACATGATATGCCTATGTTGCAAGTTTTAGCTTTCTCAACATTAGTTGGTATGTTTTCATATTTTTCAACTAGAGAGGAATGAGCTTCTTCTAGCTTAATGTGAGACTTTTGAAGCTTCTTATGGTCTTCCTTTAGACTCTCATAAGATGCCCTAAGCTCATCAAGTTCTTGCATAAGGTTTTTCTTTTCCTTAAGCAAGCCCTTGCACTCCTTTCTAGATTCTTTAAAATGTTGAGTGCAATCTTCTAGCATAGTGATTAGTTCATCTTTAGTGAATTCCTCTTCATCACTATCACTATCACTAGCATTATCATGATCACTCTCATCATCGGATGATACCTTAGCGGCCTTAGCCATGAAGCATGATGGAGTGTCGAAGAGAGAGACTTTCTTTTGGATGGCAATGCTAGCATGTCCCTTCTTCTTGCTCTTGTAGTCATCATCATCATCACTTGAGGAATCATCACTATCCCATGTAGCAACATGAGAATCATTCTTCCTTTTATGAGAGCTCTCTTTCTTTTCTTGCTTCTTCTTTTGCTTCTTCCTCTCCTTCTTGATAGCATCTTCATCATCACTATCATAAGGACACTTTGCAATAAGATGATCCTTGCTATGGCATCTAAAGCATCTCATGTTATGCTCATTCTTCTTAGATGAGTTCTTCCTCCTCCTTGCACGATAGCCCTTTTTCTTCATGAATTTGCCAAATTGCTTGACAAAGAGAGCCATCTTCTCATCAATGTCATCACTATCACAAGAGCTTGAGTCTTCATCACTTGATGATTCAATCTTGGACTTGCCCTTGGATGTGGTGGCTTTGAATGCCACACTCCTCTTCTTTTCATCATCTTTCTTTTCATTTTCCTTCTTCTTCTTCTTGACCAACTCATCCTTCTCATCATCTTCTCTATATGAATCATCGGTCATCACCTCTTGAAATATTTGTTGAGGAGTTGAATCCTTCAATGTAGTCCTCACTAGCACGGTGATCAATGTATCAAATCTCTTGGGCAAGCTTCTCAAGAACTTCATAGAGAATTGATTGTCCTTGACCTCCTCACCAAGTGCCTTGAGCTCATTGACAATGACTTGCAATCTATGAAACATCTCCGGAACACTCTCATCATCTTGCATCTTGAAGCTTGAAAATTTTTCTTGCAAGATATATGCTTTAGCGGTCTTTGTGCCTTCGGTGCCCTCAAATGTTTCTTCTAGCTTGGTCCAAGCATCATGAGCAACTTCAATGTTCTTTACTTGCTCAAAGGTCTTGTCATCTAATGCCTCATGAAGAGCACTAATGGCAATATCATTGCATTGGAGCTTCTTTTCTTCCACCGGTGTAGGTGCTTCCGGATTAGCAACCTCAAATTTTGTTTCGGTGACCTTCCACACTTCTCTATTGATTGACTTTAGGTGTGCGGTCATCTTAACCTTCCAATATGCATAATTTGTGCCATCAAAGTGAGGTGCCTTCTTGGTGTTGTTGATGTGCAAGCTTAATTGAGCCATCTCTTTTTCACCGTAGGTTGTTAAGCCTCAAATAAACGGTGCCTCGGCTCTGATACCACTTGTAAGGTCCGAATGGCTAGAGGGGGGGTGAATAGCCTATTCAAAAATCTACAAGCTTCACTAAACAACCACGTTAGTATAAAATATGGCTAAGCTAATTCTAGCACTAGCTCAACTATACTATGCAAGCCACCTATACAACTTAGTGAAGCAAGGCTATGATCTTTAATACACACCAACAAAGCTAGGTCACTAAGCTACTTACTCCTATGTGATAAAAGCTATTCTAAACAAGCTACACTAGAAGAGTACGAGAAAGTAAAGAGCAAGTGACTTGATTCTTATACCAACGATGTAGAGAAGTAAAGCACTTGAAGAATCAATCACAATGATCAACCACAAGAGAAATCCTCGGTAAAGAGATGACACAAGATTTTTACCGAGGTTCACTTGCTTCCCGGCAAGCTACTCCTCGTTGTGGCGATGCACCCACTTGTCGGTTCGCGAGCTAATCGACTATCAAGAGTTGAGCCCTCGGCGGGCGCCGCACAACCGCACACAAGATGGGGATCCTCCAAGCCACGAGCTCCACTAGAGTATCCAATTTGCGAACTCCCGCGGGGAAGGATCAAGAACCCCTTACAACACTTGGTGAAGGCTCCAACAATCTCCAATTGCGAGCTCTATCACCTCCGCTGCTCCAAGCCGTCTACCGTGTCGGGAAACACGGAAGAGTAACAAGAAATCCACAGCAACTCGAAGATCAAGTGCCTCTAGAATGCAACTCTCAAGCAATGCACTTGAATCTCACTCAATCTCACTCAAGATGTGCAACTATTCAAAGAGATGAGTGGAGGGGTTGTTCTCTAGCTCAAAGTATGTCTCTAGTTTTCAAAATGTGCAAGAGTTACCCTCAAACCCCGTCCAACGTCTATTTATAACGAAGGGGTACGCAGCTAGCCGTTACAGACGACGCAGCGAAAAACGCGCTGACCGGACGCTCCGGTCAGGGTGACCGGACGCGTCCGGTCACTACACGACAAACGTGAACAGTGCGCGTCAGAACTAGCCGTTGCCCTGACCGGACGCGCTCAACCGAGTGACCGGACGCGACAGTGCCCGCGTCCGGTCGCGTTCCAGTAAGCTCCAGCTGCGACCGGATGCGTCCGATCGCACGTGACCGGACGCGCCGCGCGTCCGATCGTCACTCCGCTTTGCTCTGAGTTTCTGGACGCGTGACCGGACGCTCCGGTCCCGTGAAGGACCGGACGCGCCGGTCGCGCGCTTCTCTCTTACGCCCAGTTGAACTGACCGGACGCGCTGGTCAGGCCAGACCCGCGTCCGGTCACAAACCCTAGCGCTCGCGCCGCGTTGAACTGACCGGACGCGTCCGGTCAAACCGTGACCGCGTCCGGTGCAGCGTCCGGTGCAGCGTAGTGACCTCTTTCGCCTCTGTTTCTTTTTCGACTTTCGGCGCAATAGAAAATAGGCATTTCACTTCTCCAAAAAGCGTCGAATCCCGCCTCGCAAGCTCGGCGGGAGGGAGAGAGGAACCCAAACCCCTCTCTACCGCTTGAACTCCACCGCCTTCACAAACTGTGCTAACACCACCAAGTGTACACCACCATGTGCATGTGTGTTAGCATTTTATAAACCATTTCTCAAGGCGTTATGTTAGCTCTTTACTAGATCCTAATGCATATGCTCAAGACATTAATCTAGTGGCACTTGATTCCCGAGCTAACCGTGATTGCCCCTCTTGATAGTCGGCTATGTATCCTAAATCCGGTCAATCACTTCTCTATTCATCTTAGACCGGCAAAAGGAAAACCCTATAGTTATACCTTTGCCTTGCGCTCTTAGATCCTTCTCTTTCACTTGATCATCATCTGCATCTCTACCATGATCATCATTTTATGTCCATGCACCATCTCTTTGTGATCTTGTGGCCATCACTCCTTGCCACATACACCTTCATCACATGTGTTGCTTATGCCTAACTCAAAACACTTAACACATGGCATTAGCAACTTGATGTCATTAATTACCAAAACCAAACTTGGGCTTTCACCAGCTGGGCCGGACCGCGGGAGAAAAAGGAGAATCGGCCCGATTTCGTTTTTGTTTTTCTTTTTCAAATAAATGAATAGTTTAGTTATTTGTTTATTTCATTAAAAATTGTGTAGAGTTCCAAAATTTCTGAAAAATTTTGGGTAAACTTCTCAATGTGCAAACTATCTAGGAAAAATGTTAAATCATGAATTTGAATACTTTATGCAGTAGAATTAATTGGTTCCAATAAAGATTAAATGCAACTTCCAGGAATTTTAATAATTAATTTCTTTATCCAAAAATTATGAAATTTATTATAACACTGTTATAAATCATTCTTAATCCATGGAAAAAGTTTGAGCTTGTTTAGGTAAAGTTTGATCAACTATTAATTATGCCCTAATTAATTAAATAGTAATTAAATGTTAAATCAATAACTTTAAGTGTTGTGTGCTCTTTTGGGATTGAGTGATGACCTTGGGTCATTAACATGTAATGACCCTTGGCACTTTAATTAATTGCTTAAGTTATGATTGACTTGTTAACTAAGATTTGTTAATGATAGTTACTGTCATTAACTTAGGTCTTTAGTAGTTAATAACTTATTTATGTTACTATTTAGTGGTCTTGTGGTAAGATTACTTGTTATTAGATGCAACCTCTTGGGTAAAAACAAAGTTATGGTTAGTTAACCTTTAAATTAACCTTGTTAGCTTACAACTGTACCGCGAAGGAAAGTTGTACTCAAGTAGATAACTAATGTTTATCCTTTCTAAATGTTCCTTTTATGCTATGCCTTGTTCATTATCATGCATCATGGCATGCATTCCATCATGTTAAGCATCACATCATTTATATACGTGTAGTGCCTATGAGAGTGAGAAGATTCGTGGTGAACAAGTGATGACGAGGTTGGTGTTGATCAATCTTCGGAAAGGTGTCATCCACCCGTGATGTTGGTGTCAAACTTGATTTCTACGAAAACTAACCACCGCTGCAACGCAAGGCAAGCCCCGGTGCATTTAAACCCTACCTTGAATTTTACAAATGTTTTATTATTTATATTATGGTTTACTGCATTAAGTAATTAGGAGTTGAGTGATAACCCAATTGCTGCATTATCATCCTTGATTATTGTGATATCAACCTTGATACATGTTTTACGGAAAATGTGTAGTATGCTTCGCTATGCTTAGAAGTTAAGCTTTTAAATGCAATGTTTATATAGCCATGACGGCATATTGAATGAATATTGAAATATGAGAATAAACTTGAAAGATCGGGCGGATGGTTTGGCCACTGCTAACATGCATTGGGAAAGGAGTCTCAATGTAGTGTTTCCGCCTTGTCAGTTAAGGTCCGTTCGTTGTAAGCCTGTTGTGTTCAAGACTTTGCAACTAGCTTCATGCCTTGGGTAAGCCCAAAATGTTGGTGATTCCATTACGAGAACGTCTAACCTCGCACTGGGAGTGGAGAGATGGCGAGAGTAGCGTGTACCCTCGGGGCTAGAATTTGGTCGGGTTCGAGGAGTACTGTACTCTCGGGTGGCGATGGACACGTTCTGGTTTTGGGAGATCTAAATGAGGGTTGATATATGCAAGATTCAGTTCTACATATGTCGTGAGGTTAGGGATCCCCAGCTAGGTATAATCGGTTCGAATCGTCGTTGCTCCTCGGTTATGGAGACTTGATCACCTGACTTGCATCGTAGTTAAGAACTGGAATTGAAAGAAAGAATGAGAAATGTTTTGATGATAATTACTTTGATCTAGATTAGAATCGCCTAGAATTGGTTAATGAACCATCAATGATAAAAGTAAAATGTTGAAAATAAGGATATACTCTAGTAAGCTTTTCTGCAAAAGAAAATCTTGATTCTGGATTACCCGTACCTTGATTCCTTAAAGCTAGCATGCTCTTGGAGTCTTTGTCTTAGTCGGGTAAGTCTTGTTGAGTACTCTTGTACTCAGGGTTTGTTAACCCCTGTTGCAGATACTGACTGGTGCTGTTAACCGGGGTCATGTCGGTGGGTTCGATATGATCTGGTCGACCTCTCCTAACTTAGGTGCTCTGCCTAAGTTGTCTTCTGTAGTTCTACTCGACTTCCGCAATACAAGTTAAGTTTGTAAAAAGTTAACTTAATCATGATTTATAAATTTATTGTTATTATTCTTCCGCACTCTGATGTAACGTTTTGTACAAATGTTGTAATGTTGTAGTTACTCCTTTGTTGATCCTGGTATGGGTTGTTAAATGTAGTTTAATCGGGGTCCTGTGAGGGCACCCGACAGATCTTCTTAGGTTATTTGGTGTGCATGTATCGCTGTCAGAGGTCTTAGGGACAATGACACGTGCATGTGGGCCATATAATTTAGGAGGTTCTGCTACAAGCATCAATGTGGCTACTAGCTAATGATTCATGTAGGCCCCGTTCGGCTGTGCTGATAAGCCGGCTGAAAAACATTGTTGGCTGATTTGTTGTGAGAGAAAAATATTGTTCCGGCTGAAAAAAACAAGCTGAAAAAGTACAGATTATAAGCCGGATCAACAGGGCCGTACTATCCAACTTCTCGGTTGGCTCAAAATTGTTCGCCCAGTTCAATCGAGGCCCGTCCAAACTACCTCACGTGTGAAGTAAAGAATTTGATGTCCATTGTCAAAGCTTACAAGTTGTTTACACATTTCTTTTCTGTAGCTTTAATGATGGAGTACATGATGATGCCGTTTGGGTTGGCTTCTTTTGCGCGGTAATGGTTCACGGTGATAGTAGATCACATTGCTTATTGTTTGGTTTGACTTTGACATAACCAATACTAAGGGAACTGATACGGCTATGTGCAAAGCCATTACCATCCATCTCCTGACAGCATCAGTTAGCTCAGTTACTCACGCAACAAACCAAACGAATAGATATTTTTCGTTAAAAGTAATTGATAGCTCTGACAAATAATTCCGTTATTATTACCACTTTTTAAGTAGTGCCTCATCCACCTCCTGACAGCATTAGTTAGCTCAGCTATTCACGCAACAAACTAAATGAATAGACATTTTATATTAAATAGTAATACGTAGTAGATAGCACTGACAAAAATAGATTCTGAGTTTTCTGTTAAATAGTAACAGATAGCACCGATAAATAGTTCCGTTATAATTAACCACTCTTTTGACTAAACGTGAGCCAAACAGCGCCCTAGTTCTATAAGTACAGCATTGCCTCCTATGGCTGTGTTTACTTCCTCAAAAAAAAGTACTGTGCAAACAAAAGATTCTCCGTCACATCAAACTTGCGATACATGCATGGAGTACTAAATGTAGATGAAATAAAAAACTAATTGTACAGCTTGGTTATACTTTGCGAGACGAACGTTTTGAATCTAATTAGTCAACGGTTAGACACTATTTACCAAATAAAACCAAAACGTGCTACAATACTTTTTTTACACCTTTTTACACCTTTTTAAACAACTAAACACGGCCTATATCCACAGGCTTGCAGGGCACTTCACCGGTACGGTGTACGGTCACATTTTCAAACCACTCGGAGGCAGGAACCAACCGGAAGGCGGAAAATGACCGTTGTAGATTCACTGCAAGCCCTCTGCGGTCATTTCTCCTCCACCCTCACGGATGAGTATGACGACAGGAGTGACGGGACCCACAACTCGAGGCTGTGCAGAATAGGGGTGTGTTCACTTCGCAAAAAGTAGGTGAAAAGTTACTGTAGTATCTTTCGTTGTTATTTGGCAAAATTTATCCAATCATAGACTAACTAGGCTCAAAAGATTCGTCCCGACATTTACAGACAAACTATGTAATTAGTTATCTTTTTTACCTACATTTAATGCTCCATGCATGCATCGAAAGATTTGATGTGATGGATGGAAGAGGAAATATTTTAGGTTGGGATGGTGAAGTGAACAAGGCCTAGGCCCCACATTACGAGGCCAGGTAAAACAAGGTGAACTCAACTGAGGGCCTGTTTAGTTACCCATGCAACCTTAAAAAGTTTGCACAGTACCTGTCACATCGAATCTTACGGCACATGCATGGAGTACTAAATGTAGACAAAAGAAAAAAACTAATTACACAGTTTAGTTGTAAATCACGAGACAAATCTTTTGAACCTAATTAGTCCATGATTAGACACAAATTGCCAAATAAAACGAAAAGTGCTATAGTAGCCGAACAAAACTTTTTCACAACAAAACAACCCGTGAGGTGGTGAATCACTCGCTTCCAGTGGGCCTACTGTATATCTGGGGCCACCCGTAAGCCGCACTGAACGAACCAGCCTGAATGTCTGATGCCGGTGGCTCTCGTCGACGGCTTCCGGTTCCAGCGGCAGCGCATCGTTACCGCCCTGACTGAGGCCTGAGGGTGCGTGCAACGCCCGCTGGTTGGCCAACACGTGGACCGGTGGACGACAGGTGTAGGAAGGGCCCGACTCGTTTTTACCTTCCTCGGCGGCGGCGAGTCCTGTTGGTGTCGGAGAACGCACGAGTAACTTCGGTGTCGGGCGCCGGGCTGCGTGCGCCGACGTGGTTCGCAGGCGAATCATGATCATCTGCTAGGCCTCGTCGTTCGAGTAGCTGCCGCCCGGGGTGGTTATCCAGTAGCCACACAATGCACCAGGGCCCAGTTTAGATCCAGAAAATTTTGCAAAAGAACAGTAGATTTCCCGTCACATCGAATCTTTGGACGCATGCATGAAGTATTAAATATAGATAAAAAATAAAACTAATTACACAGTTTAGAAGAAATGGACGAGATGAATCTTTTAAGCCTAATTAGACCATGATTGGACACTAATTACCAAATAACAACGAAAATGCTACAGTTGTATTTTGCCAAAAATTTTGGCAACTAAACAAGGCCCAGTACGTGCTACTGCTCACCAATCACACGAGTACAATCTAATCAATCAATCATAAGGTCAACCTCAATGGGGGTTTCATAGAGTTTCATGGGCATTAAATACGCTGACATGGCATTGTATTGATGAGGAGAGAGGTGATGAAAGTTTCATGGGAGTAGAGAGAGTTTCATGGGGATGAAACTCTTCTGCATTGTTTTCAAAAAACTATTGTGTTGGAAACTGAGCCATGAAACCTGCACTGAGACTGGCCTAATGACGATGTACTTCTCTCGCCTCGTCGCTCCTTTCCTCTTGCTACAGTTGCCTAGGGCGAAAAGAAGGCGACGAGCGCTTTCGGTGGTGATTCTGCTGGCCTCCCTCCTCTCCGACGGCCGCTTAGGCGCTGGAAAGGGAGGACGACCGGGGAATCGTCGTACGGGTGTATATAGGGTAGGTAGATGTCTTCCTAGCTCTAGGTTGTGCTCGCTGTTGATAGTCGACGGTGGAGTTAGGGTTTGCCGGAGGGAAGCTTCTCCTCTGCGGCTGAGTCTTCCTGGCGATGTTGGCGAGGCGGTGGCAGTGGCATCCTAGGAGAATAACTTCCCCTGGTCTCTTCCTCGCCCCTTTGGCGTCTTCCTTTGGTGTCAACGGCGAGATCGAGGAGGAGGGGATCTGGCGGATCCCCTGTTCAGGAGTCTAGGGCCGGCGGTGCATCTTCTTTCTCAGGTGATGTTGCTATTGGTCCTCTTTCTCAAGGGTGTCGTGCAGTTTTTGGGCGATATGGACGGTGGGCGGCTGGATCTGCCTCGATTTCCCCTCGGCGGTGCTGTCCGTTGTCGGCGAGGTTGGATCCAGGAGCTGGATGGGGTGGGGCGTAGCCCCGGTCGATGCGCAACTGCCGTTGGCTTCATCCTGTCTTCCAAGACAGGTGTCTACTTCGACTCCTCCAAAAGCCAGTGGGCGATGGGCCTTCTCCAGCTCAAGGTGACGTCGGACGTCTTCTTCGTCGGTGGTGGCTGGCGACGACGACTCCGGGCTTCCTCGGCTTGCATTGGATCTGGGGACTGGGTTGCAATTTTTATCCTTTTTGGGTCCTTTGCATATTTGGTTGTCAAAGCTGCATCTGTATCCTTTGAATACGTCTCTGTATTTGTACGCTTTCCTTATGACAAATGACAACTGAGAGGCTTACCCGGCTTACCCGTACTTGGATCCTTCCGCTCCAGTGACAACATGTGATGGACCAAAGAAAGTACTAAAATGGTGGAGTGCCCGGCCCAAAGAATGTTGCAATCGCAGGAGAAACGTCCAAGCACGACGGCCCAAGAAATTACCGAACTTAAGACTGCAACGGGGATAGTGATGTTGCAATGGCAAGAGCAACATCCAAGCAAACATTCGATGCGAGCGGCAGAGATAGACAATGGTCAGAGGCTCGAGCTCATATAACAGCTAATATTATGTCAAAAAAAACAGCTAATAAGAAACTGCATTGGGTGCATTACTTTAATCAGACGGGACAAGTCTTATCTGAAGATTTACAAAACATGGTCAGAGCTCAGATCTACTGATATAAATCTAGGAGGTAATTAGCACCAGGCCAGTTACAAACGAAAATCAAAGATAGACTACATGTATAACTACTCCTTGCTACTTAAGTACTTATCTCTATCATCAGCAATAATCCCCAAAGCTTCAGGGTTAGCTAAGCTACCACAATGGCATAGGATACGACACATGAGATTGTCAGATAAGCAGATTAAAGCTGTTCCTGGGGCAGATCATCACGATGTACCATTCAGTCCCAAAATGCACAGTTCATTACTTGTCATTGTCAATCAAGAGGGGCAGAACCATCAATTACTATTCTTTATCAGAGTCACTAACTGCATCGAAGTCAATCTTCCGACAAATGCCCGGGCTGAGTTTTAACGCTTTAAGAGATGGTCTCAAAGGTGCACCTGGGCATGTGGATGCAATGCCAATAAGTAGAGGCTTCGAATCAGGTGTCTTGCAGCTTCCATGTAGGCCTGAATCTGCCACATTCATTCCAGTTTCTTCTTGTCCATCAAGAGGGCCATCTACAATTAATAGATCCAGGATCATCTTGTGAATCACTTGGAGATATTGATCCTCCTCATCAGAATCACTAGAATCAAAACTTAACCTTTTAACTGGGTAGTCACCTGAATCAAAATTTAGCTTCCTACGAGGTGGAACTTCAGCACCACTAGCCACTTTCTTCTTTGGTGCACAGGCCGCCTCCTCGGGCCCTGGAGCAAATGGATCAAAGATGCTTTCACGTGGTGTCTCACAACCCAATGAAAGACTATCATCAGTAGGCTTGCTAGAGATTGACAATTCAAGTATATCTCCCCTTGGAGAGATGGCCTCAGGAACATCGACCTTGTTATTTTCAATATAACAAATTATACCAGGGGATTCTTTCTCTTCCTTATTTTCCAAGGGAACCAGCAGAAAGGGTTCCTTGCTCAGATTCGTTTCCACCCTTTCTGTGACTATTGAATCACAGCCCACAACTTGCGAGGTTTCAACCTCACTCTTATCCACTACAAGATCTTGTAGGAGTGGTATGGTCTCAAACCCCATGATATGGTAAAGAATATTATTGCAGAACAAATGTTGACACAAAAGTGATGTTTAAACTGTGCTTTAAGTCAACCCACCACTGGTCTTCAATATATACCAGTGTGCTACCTGCAAAAAAGTAGACAGTGCAAAACTTAATTCAGGATACCAAACAAATTATGCACAAGCACGAGAACACATATACCAGTTACTATGTCAAAACATATAAGTTTCAAGCTCAAGTGCTCAACAATTAACACAATACGTTTTCTTAACCCTGCAATTCACTAATCCCACTATCCCAGTATTTCCATAAACAGCTACTCTTTAGATTGGGGCAACCCAGCCTCAGAGATGACAAAAAAATAAAGAAAGTATTCAACCATCAGTCGAGTTCAACTACAGATACAGGAATATGCCTTTTTCCTTCTGTTGGCCATAAACTTTTGAAAAGCGACACCAATTGACAAATGCCAGAAAAATCAACATATATTAACAAATGCTAGAACAGCGTACAGCTTGTAACAGAAGATCCAAATAGCATCTGAATATTTATTATTTATATACTCCCTCCGTTTTTTATGTGTCGCATTTGCTTTTAAGAAAAAGTCGGTAATAGATGTCGTATTCTGGTCTCGTGGTTTTGTTCCTAGAGTCGTGAGTTAAAACGCCTCGATTCTTCCACGCACAGTTAAACCTGCAAGCAGCCATGCAGGAGCTAGCTTGCATGTTGCCGGTGAACTACCACGTGCAAGTGCCGGGCGAGACGTTGGCGAGTGTTGCACGCGCGCTTGGCTTGCATAGGCCATGCAGGAGTAATTGCGTAGCGCTGTGCACGAAGGGGCATAACCGGGTGAAGTACAGAAACGAGAAGACTTAACACAGAGTTAATCTCTAGTTCTCTACCTTGGTCTGTGCACCAAAGCCAAATGCGACACTTAAAAAAACAAAGGGAGTATATATAACTCAATAAGAATTTTCTAAAGGCCCCAACGTAACATGAAACAAAATCACAGTAGTTCAGGTTCAGATAACATTCAGGTCCGAGCAAAAGCCAAATCCACTGGCTACCTTAGGCTCCAAATCCTCCAAAACAGGAATAGACATGCCCCCATATTGCCATATGCAGCTATGCTTCATGTACGGAGCAGATTTAGCTAAACCCTTAAAATTTGCAAATGTTATGGCAGACAGAACTAATATGGAACATTGGGGTTAGCTAAACCTGCAGCTTCATAAAAAAAATCAGAAAATTAGTACCCCATCTGTGGCAGTGGAGAAGTCCATGGTAAAGTGGACGGAATGGAGCATCCCAACCTCCATCCATCCATCCCAGAAAGGAAGAAGAACTCCAAACCAAAACCCCGCCCAAGTAACCTAGGGTTTACTTACCAGCTAAGGGAAGCAATCAAAATAACAAATCCAACGCCAAGATGGATCTAGGATGAAAACAGGACCCGTGCTCATAGCGGCAGCGACGGGGGAAGGTGGAGAGGACGGGTGGATACAGATCTAGGGCTTGGCAGTGTTTCCACGCCGGCGCGAACGGGTAGAATGCCAAAAGAGGTGCAATAAGGTGGTACCCAGATTCAATTTGGAATGTCTATCTTTATTATCCATTAACAAATGCTTTGCGTTCACCTAAATTGAATCACAAGAACAAAGAACAGCTCATTGTCGTCTTCTTCCTCTTACCACAAGAACCGACTAACATGCTCCTCCTAAGAGTCCATTATCTAGTATATATATGGATATAGTGTTAACTATCAAGTACTTGATAGGATTAGATATAATCAAAACATACTATGATGGCAGTGAAGTGCATTACAATTCATGAATATTATGCTTTCTTGCTACAAGCAAGTTCTCTGAGTTGGATTAAACAAATTTAATTATCAAACGTTAGATTGAACAATCTAAAAGGTCTATTTTCAAGCAAGTAATCTGAACTTAACAAATTTCACAATCAAACATTGGATTAAACAATCTGAGTTATAATCTTCTAATCACATCGACATGCTCACTTCTTGGATAATATTACAGTTTGACAGGGAACACAATGAGAAACAATTTATGTTCATGGAAACAAGTAATCCACAGTATGCTGCTGAACCTACAGGGAACATAAATGGTAGACACCTCCCCCTCGCAGCTGCAGGATCACTAACGGCTGCTGAAAAGGGATGTTTCTGCAACTGTATCTCTCACATGTAGAAGTAGTAGAACAGTTTGACTGACAATGAACACACAGTTTTAAATGACAATGAAAACGCAGGTTAAACGACAGTGAACACAGAGGTTAAATGAACCATTCTTAATCTCATGTGGATTTTCTCGCAGGCTGCAGATACGGCCCCCCCCCCCAAAAAAAAAGAAGTTCAATACCCCAGTAAATGTGCAACAAGTTGCTGGTCATGACCTCGGCATGACGAGAAGGGTGCTAGGGCTGGCCGGTTGGGGCTCACCTTGGGATCTTGGTACTCGTAGGGACCACGACTACCGGAGGCGGAGAAGAACGCGGACGCGGACACCGGGATCGAGGGTGCCGAAGGGGAGTAGCTGTGAACGAGTTAGGGCAGGCCCGCGTTGCCACGAGATGCGTGGCCTGTCGCTGGGGGCGCATGCGTCCCCAGGCGCGGGGATATGCGCCGTCAGTAGCCGGCCGCAGGGATGCGCCGGCTGCCAGGGGATGTTGCTCCGGTGCTGGCTATCGGGTGGCTGCCGGGGGTGGCGGCGGCGGTGGCTGCCTCGCTAGTCTCGCTACTCGCGGGATAGAAACACTGCAGTCTGTAGCTGGAAAATGGCTGAATGGGCGACTCCCGGTGTCATGTGGCCTGGCGTGTTTCCACGGGGGAAACGGGCTGCCTCGTGGCCTGTCGAACAACAGCGGAAATCGAAAAACAGGTCACATTGCACCTCTAGTCCCACTAATGGGAGAAGCTGACTACAGGCTACCGCACCAAACTAAGAGACATGCTCGATTTTGACATCCGTAACCCTTCGCCTTGACAACTGTAATTAAAAAAAATGTTCAATACTTTCACTTGACTATTTGCAAGCAGGACAGGGGTGGATAGCTACACCGGGATTACTAGTAGCAACTATGGACCTATTTGGTTGGGTGAACAGGCCGAAGGCAGGCCTTACTAAGCCACCTTGAACCCTGTAGCCTGGCTCTAGAAAAAACACGGAGGACGGTCGTTTCTTTCCTGGCCAGGCCCTCGCCAGCCCTCGATGGACTTCGCATCACCGTAGCACTGCGCACCGCACCACCTGCAGGACCGGCTGTGCATGCCCCCGTCCCCGGCGCCCACCCCACCGGCGGGCGTGGCCACGAAAGCGGCACCGGCCACCGGCGCAACGGCCACCCATGGCCGCGACGCAGGTCGAGGAGGCGTCACAACGGCGATGCGGCTAGGGGAGGGTCACAGCGGCGCAATTGATGGAGGGGACGACCTACCTGCCCGCGCACAGCTTCCACACCATGGACGCCGATGGGAATCCCCACGATTTCGAGCTCATCGACGGCGGCATCGCAGCCAACAGCACCACCATGGTCGCCATGTCGCTGCTCACCAAGGAGTTTCTCCACATCCGCAGCCAGCTGAAGAAGGACGTGAACATCCTCTCAGGGCGAGCTCGGGTCCGACGACCCCGTCGAGGCAACCATGGCCGCGGTGACCGCCATGGAGACGGCGAGCATGAGGAAGGAGGACCTGGAGGCGGCGAGCGTGTAGGGGAACATCCTCGTGCCCCGGCTGGCCTGTGTAGGCCCGGAGCAAACAAGTCATCTTACTTCCACAGTGTGTGCTCGTGTGTGCTATTTGCTCGGAGGCTAGGATTGGAGCGGCGGCGAGCTATTTGCTCGTGTGAGCTGCGTTGCCGTCCATGACGAGGGCGGCGGAGGAGCAGAGCCTCGGTCCTTCTCCTTACTTCCAGTGCACACCCACCACCTATTCGACACAAATGTCTGAGAGGTAAAGTTACCAGCACGAGAGAAGAGGCGATTCTATACAAAACAAACCAACCAACCAAACATACCATTTGCTAACCAGGCTTAGACATTCCAAATAGGGCTGAATATCGAGTCAACCGTAGTTTTTTTTTGAGCTTTTTTAGAAATTGGTACAATCTTATTCATTATTATTTTCTGTATTGTTTAAGACCCAACTTCACGACGAGTCTAACGAGCCGAGCCGAAGTTGAAAATCGTTCCAAATCAAGTCATTTTATTTTAAAAGATAAATGAGTCAAATCGGAACACTTTTGTACCGAGCCACCGAGCCAACTTAACGAGCTTTTTGTCCAGCCCTGATTCCAAACCAACAAAAAACTGAGTGGCTTGTTGGGGACAAACTAAAGCTAGCCAAGCTAAAAATAAGCCAGCAAAACAAACACACCCTATATATGAGGAGCTGGCATTGAGTCAAGTTGCACATAAACCCTATAAAGTTGGGCTGGAACAAAATAGATGGAAAGCATAAAGAACATCCTCACAGTCGCCGGTAACCTTCCCGATCATAGAAGCTAATCTTAGGCCCGGTTTAGTTTGCAAAAAATTTTGCAAAATTTTTCAGATTTCCCATCACATCGAATCTTTGGACACATGCATGAAACATTAAATATAGATAAAAAATAAAACTATAATTACATAGTTTAGACGAAATTCACGAGACAAATCTTTTAAGCTTAGTTAGTTCATAATTAGATAATATTTGTCAAATAACAACGAAATTGCTACAGTAACGTTTCCCAAAAATTTTCGGGAACTAAACAGGCCCTTAGTATCGTTGGACCAGTGAGCCTAGACCCCGTGACGATCGTTGTTGGTGTAGAAAACAGACGAAAAATGGGTCTACATGAATGCTGCTTGTGCAGTAATCTAATGCGGGGACAGCAACACACACACCAAAGAAAAAAAAAAGTTCTGTCCTCAGCAAAGCTCACCAAAACTTCAAATGGCACGGTACATATAGCGATACTCTACATGCTAACTTTCACTTGATTCATTGTTATTTACTATATCGCAGGAACCAATTCGCTTCGTGTTTTTTCTGTAAGCAAACGCTGTCAACTGAAGATAAGCAACAACCTATACAAACAAAAATACAGACAAAATAGTCTCCAAATAACTTGGATGAATGGTTACATTAATGTACAAGGAAGGATAGTACACTGACCTGTTACAAACTTAGGACCGTTCTAGGTGTAGATCAGTGGGTAGTTTCTTTGGTATTTGGAATAAATCGAGTAGAACATCACATAGATCCGAGAGATCTAGATAGAGACAAAGAGGATGGGAATGGGAATGGAGAGAAACGATGTTACCGATGATCCTAGTTGGAGGAACTCGCCTGGTGTCGGTGACGAGGAGGCAGTGGCAGCACCGGTGGGTCTTCCCATCGCTGGCAGTGCTGCCCTCTAGATCGGCTAGGGTTCGGAGTGGGTGGCAGCTGGGCGGTGAACCTCGTTCTTCTAACCACTGGCCCCCACCTCCTATTTATAGCACTGCGCGACGGGGGCCCACCAGCCACGTTATTGGGCTGGGCGTCCCCGATCAGGACGCGAGATTAAGGCCCAGACAAGGCCGTTGGGCCAAGTCCAGTGGAGATCAAACTAACATTCTCCCCCTTGATCTCTCATCACTTTCTTCGTTCTTCAATTTCTTATTCAAAATTTCAATTCATATTTTCCTTCCTTCTTTTCTATTTCATCATAGATTAGCGCAAAGGACTGTCCCATCGTCACAGCAATTAGTGCCGCTAGACTAACAGCCACAATACACTTCTCCATTTTGAAATGATACTTTCTTTGGGCCCTTTGTTGTCCGGGAATCATAGGCTATACCATAAAACCCATGTCGACTATGCGTTCTCTGAACACACTGGGTGGTAAGCCTTTATAAGCTGATCTGCAAGTACTTGCTTTTACTTATACATTCGAAAGCTTTTAAAAGATTCCGGACTTTCTCCTTCACAACGTCTAACTTCATGTCAATGTGTTTGGCAGCACACTTGACCCGTTGTCATAGGAGTCAATCACTTTAAATGGTAATTGCTGTTGTATACCATTACCAATTCCGGGTATAAGTTAACAATTTCGCCTGTCCTATAAGCCTCATAATAAGTTGTACTATAGGTATGCATCATTGATGACACCACAACTGTTTCTTTGGAGCTTTTCCACAATAAAACTCCAACTGCGAGAGTTAGCTACTATGTGGGTTTCACTAAACAACTCGCCGAAATTCATTATTCTTGTACCCACAACCATTTGAGAGTACTTGTTCTTTCTTAGTCATCATGAGGCTTATTAAATCTTTGCACAATTGCAAGACATTCTCAACTTCATTCCAGTGATCTATATCTGGACTGGACTTTCTGCCAAAACATCCCGGATAAATGAACTATGTCAGGGTAATATCATACTTGTGCACTCATTAACTGTAATATCATAGTTGTGCACTCATTAAGCTTTCAACAGCTGAAGCATATGGATCCATATTCATTTGTTCAATCTCATTTCGGTTCTTGTAACGTTAGAATTCTCAAAATTATTACCCTTGACTATATGAACAGGCGTAGGTTCACTTGCATGCATACTTTGTTTCTTTACAATTTTTTCTAAGCATGCCTTCGTGATAATCCTAATACCCCTTTCATCTGTCTCAGTGAATTTCAATTCTTATAACGAGAGTCATTTCACCGAGAACATTCTTATTGAGTCTCGAGGACAAGAGCTTCTTCACATATAGTAGATGGACATCACTACTAGCAAGTAAGGTATCATCCACATATACAGGGTTAGGAATTGAATCTCCCATTCTATGTGCAATTGTCCTCTCATTCTCTTTAACCCAAAATTTCTAGTTGACCTTTCTACTCGAAATGCCACCGTTTAGAGACTTGCTCTAGTTCATAAATGATTTTTACGGGTGGCATCCCATTCGTTCGTTCTTTCTTTCTTTCCACGACAAAACCTTTAGGTTGTGCCATGTAATTATTTTTCATACAAATCCCATTTGGGAAATGCTGTCTTTACTTTCATCTCAGATCATGATGTGCCACTAGCACTCATTGTAATCTATTCATTCTCTTGCGTAAAATCTTTCGATTCAAGTCATGCTTCATATCTTCTGTTCCCTTTGGAGCCATATTTCGTCTTGTAGACCCTTTACAGCCTACTGTTTTGGCTCCATTAGGAACTGCTTCTGTTTCTCAAACTTCGTTGGTATTCATCAATTTCATTTCAATTTTCTTAGCTTCTTGCCATTTAGACGTGTTAACGTCTCTCATGGTTTCTTCAAATGAGATGGGATCACCCTCCATTTGAATTTCTTCATCAATATATAACTTATAGTCATCAAAAAAATATCTGATTCTCTTATTCTTTGAGACCTTCAGGTTTTTAGCTAATGGCACTTCTTTCACATGGGGTTGTTGTTGCTCTTTCATCGTCAATCGATTCTATAGGATAACCAAATCATTGTTTTCTTATTCATCTTCTTGAAGGGCTAACAACATGTGTTGTATGAGTCATACAACATCAACATAGTGTTGAGCGTTCGTCAATCTTGAGTCATTGGAGTAGGCACTGGTCCCACTTCTCTTCAAGTCATAGATCTTTTCATACCATGCTCCCCCAGATTACTCCATCTTGTGTAAGGATAGCGTATCTTCAATCTTTCTTATTTTGGGTTTATTCTGGAAAAAAAAATCTTTCTCATTTGGTGCTTTGAGCACCGTCTTAGTATTTCTTAGTCTCATTGCTATCTTCCTGTTGAACTGTAAAAGGTTCAGGAATTTAGCCATTTCTGTACTTAGGGGCATCTTTATTATGACCGTTGTACTCCCTCAACGATCACCTTCATCTTTTATAGATCACTTTTCTCTCAATGCAAAGCATACAATGGGGAATTATCTTTCTGAGTTTCTTTCATTGTCTTTCTATCTTTCTTTCTTAATTCATGTCACAATTCTCCCCCTCGAAATGTGGCTCAAACTTTTCTGCCACAATTTCGAAACCTTCATAACTCTTGTGAGTGAGGAAACTTTGATTACTTCATCCACATGATTACATCATGGAAGATGAAATTATTTCTTAATTCGTATGGAAGTATGTATTCTTTTTTTTTTCTCATTTCACTTCAAGAACTCAACAGAGTCCTACTTTTTCCTCATTTCACTTCAGAAACTCAACAGAGTCCTTTCATCAATACTTCTGTAATTCATGCTTGCATGTCATTCTTATCATGAGGTTCCTTTTCAATTTCCTTTTGTTCTTAAATTCATACTAGGATAGCATAAGAGCCACCCTAAACTTCTCTCCCTGTGCGGGGTACACATGGTCATCTCACTTTCTTCTGCCATGCAGGACAAGTGCTATGCCAACTTTACCCCACAACACGGGTATTTTCTTAAATTTTATGCCGCCATACGAGACAATTCTCTTGTAGAGACATAAATGCCAGGATTGGCTCATATTCAATCATCAAATTCAGGAATAAATTCGATATTCTTTAACACACATGCTTAATCCGACGTTGGTCAAATTAAACATGCATGTCATTCATTACAATTCATATCATGATGATAAAAACTGAAAATTAAATTATTTTTCATAAAGAGTACATAAAAGACAATTTCTCAAACTAAACTCTTATTGTTCAATTTCTTTTCTTGGATCAATATCCCTGAAATATTTGAGAAAACATTTCTTTTCAAGCCACTCTTAAAGAGGACATAGTCTCTCATGCCATGGCCTACTTTCTTATACATAATTTGTGTTTAGGCTTTTCATCCTCTGAGTCACAAGTACCCAGTGCTTTTCTTTCTCTTTCATAATGCTCATTAAACTCTGATTTCTTTATGTTCTATACTATATCACCTTTGGGCAGATATAGAACAAAACAACTTTCTTATACATTAATTCTATATCACCGTTGGGCAGAAATAGAATTAAATGCATAAAACTCATAGATAAAATTCATAAAATTCTCTATCAATAACTTTTGCTAAAATTAGCAACATCATGAATACAATATTCTTGTACATTAATTTCACATCACAGTCAATTATCATTAACACTCTTCAAAATTAAATTCTCACGTTGGTTCGAATTTAATTAGAAGATCATCATCATCATTGCAGCGGAAAATACATCTTTCTGTTTCATGAGCATTTCTTGATCTTTATCTATTCTCTGAAAAATTGGTCACTTTGATGCATAATTTATCAGAGATTTAAATTTCAACCTCAAACTCATAAATAAGCTTATAATATTGTTATCATCAACGTTGGTCAGAAAATAACAATATCATAATTTCACTTAAATCATAATGTGAATATCCCTCTAATTAAAATTTTCTCGTTGGTTCCAATTTTAATTAGAGGATAAACTTTTCATCATTTTCTAAACAACTGTAACTGCTCTTCAAATTAAATCCTCCCGTTGGTTCGGATTTAATGAGAAGACAATATTCTTTTCTTTGCAGCGGAAACATTAATCAAAATTCTTAAAATAATTCCTTTTCAGAAGCATCGTTTTGTACTTTTCTTTTCTCTAAACAAATTATCAAATAAGTTTGAGTAGAGATAATCATTCAATCTTAACAAAATATTCATAAAATGCATCTGAAATATATATATAAACAAATTCTCAAGGTCACTGTTAATTTTGGCCCGCGGCCCATTTTTCTTCGCGGACCAGCAGCGAGCAGCAGAGCGTGGCCCAGCTTCCTTTCGCGCTTGCGCGTTGCCCACTGGCCCAGCAGGCTGCCCGCCCCAGAAGACCAAAGCAGCCCATGGTCAGGCTCGCGCGCCACGCGCACCGCGCCCAGGCCGCACCTGGGCCTGGGTCGGCTTTTCACCAACCCACCTGGGCCGAAAGTCAGTCCAGCGGTCCCTTGCCGTCCGATCTGCTTCCCTGGGCATCCGACGGCCGCACGCGTGTTTCGGCCGGATCAAAAACCCAGCCCCGCCGGTCACTGCCCGAACCCTAGTTTCATTTCCGTCTCCTCCCTCCGTTCTCTCGCCACGAATGGCGGCTACAACAGCGGCGGCCTTGGTGGCCTGTCCGCGCCGTCGTGGAGGAGGACCGCCGGAACATGTCCGGCTCCCAGCGCCCTTCTCCCTTCTTTCTTTCTCCTCCCCTTCTCCATTTCGTCTGCGCCCCACTAAGAGATAAGGAGCGGTAGTGAAGCCGGCCATGGTGGCCGGAGGAGAGGAAGACGGCGCTGCCGCGGGCCCCCTCGCCGGCGCGCGTGCTCGCCCATGGCTGAGCACGCCGCCGTCGAGCGGCCTCGCGGTGGTGCCCTGCTCTTCGTGGCGCGACTGAGTGCCGGCTCGCCGGCAGCTCAGTTTGCCCTTTCTGTCCCGCGCGACGGTGGTCTCGTCGGTGAGAAGGAGATCCAGGTAGGTTTCTCCCATTACTTCCTTTCCTTTCTTCATTCTTTAGGGTTAGGGTTTCATTTGGGATTTCATCCGAATCGACTCGATTCGTTTGCTTTCCTTTACTGTTCATCTTTCTCGCTCTTCTTTCTCAGCGCGGAGCAGCGGTGGCCATCCGCGGCGACTAGGCTGAAGATGGTAGCGCCCCACAGGGTTCCTCGTCGGCGCGCGGGGCGAAGCCCGCATGGCCGGGTGGTCTTCCCGCGGCGTCCGAAAGGACGGTGGCGGTGGCGACCGGCGGCGCGAGAAAGTCCGCCGGTCCTTTCACTTTACTAGGGTTAATTTAGGGTTTCAGTGTTCTTTTCCGAATCAAAATTCGTTTTCCTATTTTCTGTTTTCTGATTTCTTACCCCGATCTAGATCCACAACCACAACCGACCGGCTCTGGTACCAATGTTACAAACTTAGGACCGTTCTAGGTGTAGATCAGTGGGTAGTTTCTTTGGTATTTGGAATAAATCGAGTAGAACATCACATAGATCCGAGAGATCTAGATAGAGACAAAGAGGATGGGAATGGGAATGGAGAGAAACGATGTTACCGATGATCCTGGTTGGAGGAACTCGCCTGGTGTCGGTGACGAGGAGGCAGTGGCAGCACCGGTGGGTCTTCCCTTCGCTGGCAGTGCTGCCCTCTAGATCGGCTAGGGTTCGGAGTGGGTGGCAGCTGGGCGGTGAACCTCGTTCTTCTAACCACTGGCCCCCACCTCCTATTTATAGCACTGCGCGACGGGGGCCCACCAGCCATGTTATTGGGCTGGGCGTCCCCGATCAGGACGCGAGATTAAGGCCCAGACAAGGCCGTTGGGCCAAGTCCAGTGGAGATCAAACTAACATGACCACCATAAGTTCACTAGTAAAAGATGAACACTTTTGAAGACCCTCCACATAATTTAGTCACTTAGGTACAACAAGCTGACGGCCATCAAGCTTCCTATCTTGAAGCAGCCACAGCTTAGCTGCAGACGTGTCATACAACAATGGCAGTGAGTTTCACAAACTCTCAGCTCTTGAGTGGTATAAAGAAGTAATTAACTATAACCAAGTGAAGCCTACATAATCATGGAATAAGATATCATGCATTTCGTGCATCGAAATGCAACATATCACATTAACACTAAGTCTGTTCACATAAAAAGCGATAAGATATCATGCATTTCGTGCAGATCTTTCAGTAAAGAACTCCCACGCTCATTAGTTTTTAGTTAGCAACATATCACTTGCAGCAATTGGCTTTTGATATATTACCTTCTAAGTTGTATTAATGCCATTGATTTCCTGGTGAAAGCAAAAGGCATCCTTCTCCTGCGCTTCTTTCATCTCTTGCAAACAAAATGCAAAGATCAAAAGAAAAGGCACAAGGAGCATAAAGAAAACTAATAATGATGATGTTTTATTTAAAATTTAAATCCAACGCACTGGACATTGTTTACAACGTACCAATCTGGAATACTTTACATACAGAAGTTCCAAAGGTCAAACTGGTGTAACCAATAAAAGCCAACACGCCACACCTTACGATGCAGCCAGATTATATTTGCTTTTATGATCAATCTGGATTAAGTGTTAATCCTGCAACAAAATTTCTATGATGGGCCACAAGGAGAAACCTTATCCACTTAAACCGGCACCAAGCCTGCTAAAGAACACTATCAGTCGCTGCTAGACACCGAGAAGATGTGATACTTCATGTCCATGTCACCTCACCTCAGAAGATTTCTGACCTCGGGGATTCAGGGTGAAGCATAACAGTTAGTACAGACAGGAACCCAAGCAAGTGCTTCTAGATCAGCCAAAAAGCCCGCGGTTGCCTATGTTCCCTTGCAGTTCTTTCAAACGTTGCTCTTCCAGAGGATCAGGACTCTTCAGATACCGTTTGGTACGCCTGTGTATTTTCAAATTATATTCGGAAAGTCAATTTTGGCTGGATGAAATAGAACCACGTAACATTGGGCCAATGTGGAAGAGAAGGTTAAAAATTTACCTGTCAAGTTCATTAAGAGCAGGGAATGTTGGCATGAAGTCCTTCGATTTAGGCAGAGGAACTTCAGAGAACCATTTGTGCTTCAGAGCGTCGTCTGCTGATATACGCTGTACAAGAGAAAGAAGTGTGATCAGACTGGTATGCATGATGATAATAAGAATCACAAGATCAAATGCCAACTTGAGAGTAAAAATTGCACCTTATCAGGGTCATAAGTTAGCAGTCTGTTCAATAGATCAAAACCAGCTTCAGACAGGATTGGTCGCCCAGAAAAAGACGCAGCTGGGAACTTATCCCTTAGCCTATTGTACCTGACAATAAGAACAAAAAAAAAAGATGTTATGTCATACAAAAATGACACTCAGTAAAAGAACAACAGTATAAACATAGACACTTACGGTTGTTTGACAAAATTTACTTTCACACCTGGCAATTTAGCATAGTCAGGCCAAATCTTCTCATTAGGTGTGCCAAGTGTTCTAAATATCTGCCAAAGAAGCAGCTTCAACATGAGATATCATCGATAAAAGTTTATATCAAGAGATGCCTGAATAAGAGTTCAGAGCAAATTAAATACCTTATCTAGCTGTTCAAACTCTGTTTTTCCATTGAATAATGGTTCTTTGGCAAGAAGCTCAGCCATTATACAGCCCACCGACCACATATCAATAGCGGTAGAATACTCCTTTGTTCCTAACAACAGTTCTGGGGCCCTGTAGCCACAAGGAGCAAGAAAGGTGAGTCCTTGGTTGACCAAACAGAACTCTCAACTGAATAACTTTAGAAGAAAACCAAAACACAGCTGAGGAATCTGATGTTGTCCGATGACCTACCTGTACCACAAAGTCACAACCAGTTGAGTATAAGGTTTTAATGGGCTCCCATATTGACGAGACAGTCCAAAATCACATATTTTTAACTCACCACGGTTATTCAGCAAAAGATTTGAGGTCTTCAGATCCCTGTAAAAAAAGCTGGCCATGTATCAACAACACAGTAACAGATTCAAGACTATATGTGAACAGAAAAAATAAGGTAAACAATAATTACCTATGAAGTACCCAATTGTCATGTAGATATTTTACACCCTCTAGCAGCTGAAGCATCAAACATTTGACCTCGCTTTGGGTATATGGTTGTTTCATGGTCTCCATGACACCTTTAAGATCATGTTCCATGTACTCCATAACCATAAAAATACTATCTAGACTACTTCCAACTACTACTTCCTTAACATCCACAATTGAAGGATGGTGGAAAGACAAGAGGATATTTATTTCCCTAAGAGAGGTTAATGGGAAACCTTCTCGCTCCTTCTCCATCTTTACCTTCTTCAATGCAACAATCTCACTTGTCTTCTTATCCCTTGCTCTGTATACAACACCATATGTGCCCTCGTTAATTTTGTTGAGCCTCTCAAACTCATCAACACTTCTGCAACCTTGAAGCATATTGATACACCTGTGCGGTGGCTTCTCTAGTTCAGGGGTTTCAGGTCTGCGTATTTCATTGTCTGAGTCAGTATCTGACATATGGTTTTCTGTATCACTGTCACTAGCATGCTCCCTGTCGACATCCATACAGTCATCTTTATCAACCTCAAAATCTTCTTTCTCATCATTACCCATTTTCCCTGAGTCAGATGACCTAGACATTGTCCTTCCTCCAGAGACTTCACCAGGTTCTGGACTTGCTCTTTTCCACTGCCCTGCCACAGAGGGGTCTGCAGGAGAAACACTTTTCTTCTTCATTGGAGCTGTCCCATCTTCCTCATCATCATTAGCACCCGCCCATCTTGAAGTCGATATGTTCCTCATTGTTGGATACTCCTCTTCCAGCTCAGTCACCTTATTCACCTCATGTTCTGGCAACTGCAAAGCACTCTCTGTACCAACAGTAGGCTCTGCATCCATAGGTGACTTCTCCACAGCCAACCTCAGTGGACTGTGGTCTTGCGGAGGCAGTGGCGGTGGCGGAGGGAGCTCAGAAGGCACAGGTTCTACCACTCTCTTGTCCCTTGTTGCATCAGAATGCGGTGGCTTTGGGCTATCTCTGTCCCAAATTATCGGTGAGAATTTCCTCTTCTTGCTCGGCGACGAGATCCCTGAGCCTACCGCCACATCGCCCTCCCTGATAGAACCGGGCACGCCATTCTCCCTCCCTCTATGCGGCCTCCCACCCGAGTCATCAGATGCGCTACCGCTCAGCACCTCGCCAGGCTCACGGTCACCAAGCCTTCCAGCGAGGCGGCTCCTGGGCGGGGGCGAGCGTCGGCGACCGTGGCCGTTGGCGAAGTCTCTACCACCCCTGCTGCGCCCGCCATCGCGGCGGCGGTCCACGTCGCGGTGGCGGCCGCCGAGGTGGTGGTGCTGCTCCTTGCTCCTCCTGGAGGCCTCCGCGTCGAGCTCCCGCTCCCTCGCCTCGTAGTCCCTGTAACCCCCATGGCGCCCAGCGGCCATGAGCGAATCGAACGAATCCGCAGCAGGAAAACCCTAGATCAGTACCAAAAACCTGAAAAATATCGGCGTGATGCGGACCAGGGTGGGTTCGGATCTGGCCTTGGATCGAGCGGCCGTGTGGGCGCCGGTCGCTTGCCGCGCGGGGTGGCGGGCGCCGAGACGGCGGCGGCGTGAACGGTCGGGAAGGCAGCGGTGGAGGCTGGGTTGGGCGGCGAAGCGAATACGAGAGGAAGGGGGACGGAAGCGACTGCTGCTAGGGCGGCCGCTCCGCGTTGTTACGGGTCGGCTCCAGGCTTTTCTCCTTTTCGGGCCTTCTGAGAACCCGCGGGCACCGTGCATACGTGGTTTCGTGAGTGGATGACGGGTAGGGCTGCGGGTAGGGATGGTTGCGTGGGTCCAGGATGTCAGTTAAATGATTGAACACGTGCTTTTAAGACGCTTTGGACTGGGCCGCTGGTTGTTCAGGGACAATGAGCCAACGATCGGGTTTTTTTCCATTTGTAACCAAGCAAGAAGCATACAAGACATTTTCCTCAAAGTAGAAAAAAAGAGAAGCATAAAAGACATCAAATTGTGCTAAAAAAATATGTAATGTAAGACATCAATGGAAAAAGATCAGGCAAAGAGACATGAAGAAACAAAGCACTGGAGTGCATGCTTTCAGATTTTTAGCACTGGAGCTTAGTGCTCAGCAGTACAAAGGGCAAAACGAAGACCCATCTTACCTTCCGGTGGTCTGGAGACCACGCCATAGGAGTTTGGATGATAGAGATGTTGGAGAAGGCAAAGTGGGACGTGAGCATCTTAATACATCGGGAAAAATACCATTATCGAAAGTTTGCATTCTCTAAGTCAATTAAAATGTTTGTATTTACTTGTTTTCTCTAAGAAGACATCAATTTGATCTTTGATGTACTCTTCTTTTTAGAGATCGTTTTGTGTCTTATCATCCATCGTTTTGTATCAACCTCAGTTTTCCTTAAGATATATCAGATGTAACACTCTTTTGAGTGTCTTTATAAAAAAAAGATGTCAAGAGCTAGAAGATTATCTTTTTTTAGAATTCACAGTACAACGCAGACGTCCATAACACGCACGCATACTCACCTCTATGAACACACGTACGCAAACCGTGTCCCTATGAGCACATCCGAAGAACTGAGCCTGCAGATCTTGAGATTCATGAAGTTACCACAGGCGCCTCGCTGTCGACGAGGACGTCGCCTACCACTGAAAGCATAACGTCGTTAAATCCTGGAATAAATTCAGGAAAATATGAGCACACGTGCCAAATCGAGGACTTAAACACGGATGAGCAGGTTCCACCACAAGAAACCAGGAACCTAACCAACTGATCTATGATTAGTTCACGAAGATTATTTTGTTTTTGTCGGTTGAGATAGAGAAGGTGCGGTGCTATTTTTTATTTTCATATAAAATAAAAGACCAAGGCTATTTCACTTGCATCTTATGTCAAGGTGTACGAAACTCTTGTTTGTAGATCATTCATGCTACTTGATAATAGACTTGCACTCTGTTTACAAGACTTGAGAGATTAATATATGTTTATATTGGACTTGCACTTTTTATTGGTAATTTCTATTCAGCAAACAGCATTGATGAATCTTAATGTAGCGAGGTACTTCAAAGGTATATTTGTAGAAAGAGGGAACTATCTGTTGCTACCAAATGATGCCAAATGCTTAGTAAAAATTTGGAGCTGAAACACTACATCAAATCATCACATTTATAGTAGACTCTAGAAAACGTAAGTGTGGTATTTGCTTGTTAAACAGATGGATCAAAGTTTTTGGTTCAACTATAAAAGTTTCATGATTATAATGTGTTCAATCATTAAAGTTGATGTCAATTCTTCTATTTTCTTTACATTTTTTGAGTTGTTTTCCAATTTCTTGTTTTCTCATTCTTTTAAGAAGGTTTATTGAATTATATGGCATTTTATTTTATTATTTAAAAAGTTTGATTGTCAATGGAATGAGTGATTGTTCCAAATGGGTAGCTAAGACATCCATATATAGTCATCAATACATATGCTTCTAACTAAGAGTAGCTTTGACGTTGTTTAAGTTTCGATGCATCCGCTGGATGAGGGGGCTAATAACCAATTATGTGATCTATGTTTCACCTACATGTAACACATGGGTAGCCAAACAGGGCCTAATAGTGGAGGATGTTAGTGATTACTGACTAGTTTATAATAGAAGGGATGCATATTGCTCTAATTGCTTAATATATGAATTGAATATAGACAATTCAGATGTCCACGAAAGTACCTCATCACATACCTAGACTGAACAATGTATAACTGTGTAGCTAGTTTTCTCGTAGTTTTAGAAATATATTCAATTCTAAGACTAGGAAATAACAAAGGAGTGAATCAGCGGGTTAATGAAATAATTTGAAATATAAATGCTACCAAAGGAAACATATTGAAAACATAAGTCGTGATTGGTCGCCTCTTGCCTGCCACACTTTGTGAAGTTGTAGATGCCATCTACCATACAAAATCTTGACATACAAAAAACATGATTGTTAATAAGTGGTTGTTCATTAGGCAATGAAGATGGTTTGTGGCAACAATTACTCATAAATAAGTGTGCCAAATACAAAACCCTTTTTTGCATGTCAAAAAAAATCCAGAGTTCCTCTTTTTTTGATGAGTTTAATGAGGGTGAAAGATCAAATTTTAAAACTAGACAAGTCTAGGCTAGGAGAGGGAATCAAAGTAAGGTTTTAGGAGGATTTGTAGCTTGGAACAGTCCTGGTTAAATCCCAATATGTTAACTTGTATAGTATAGTTCAACAAAACAGTCCACTATTGCAACAATTTTTGGCACTATACTACTTAATGTTTCTTTTAAAATAGCATTAGTAGGTAATAACCTGTTAGAGTGGCAGCACCTAGTAGCAAGATTTTTGAATAGTGAATTACAAGCATGAAGAGATGTTTTTTCTACAATAAACTCTGAAAGGTCCTTGTTTGGTTTTGGTAATTGAGTGACAACCTTAGGTGGACTAATTATGGTTAATGTGAGATACACAGGAGATTAGTCCACAGGTGATTGTGTCATGAAGGAGCTTATTACATATGAGACATGACATGGAGTCATATGACCAAGGTGGAGAAGATCGAGATGAGGCTTGGCTCGATGGATCGGTTGCAAGTGTGAAGGGCAAGTCGGAAGCTTTGAAGCGAGAGACCGCGTGTGACAGTGAAGCTTGGACAAGACTTGGCGCCGATGGACCAAGGCAACGGTGAAGAGCAAGTAAGGTCAAGATCGATGAACCAATACGGTCATGTGATAATATGAAGTGGATCATATCATTTGGTGATTGGTTGGTGCATGTGTTGCATCAACGTCGGAGGAGTTGGAATGGAATGCGCAAGGCAAAGGTATAACCATAGGGCATTTCCATTTCACCGGTCATAGGTGTGTAGAGAAGTTGATGACCGAGTTTAGAATAGATGGCCGTACTATCAAGAGGGGCAAACTTGTTTACATATCGGTCATCTAGTGCCACTTGAGCGATCTAACTTTGCATACGTGTTAGGATCGAGTGGCGAGACAAGTTGAGTGCCTAACTACTTCGAGAAAATGATTGTGAAAATGCTAACATACATGCACAAAGGTGGTGAACACTTGTTGATATTGGCACATTTGCGAAGACGATGGAGTTTGAGCGGTTGAGAGGGGTTTTCGAGGAATAGAAATGCTAAATTTCCTCTACGCCGAAGATCGGAAGAAGTGGCGAAGTCGCGGAACATTTTTTAGCTAAAAAGTGTGCGATGGATGTGGCTTGCGCTGGCGTCAGACGCTGGTACTAGTGGCGACAGACGCTGGCCCTGGCGTCTGTCGGCTTACCCTAGCTCGGCTAGCTGCAGCGGAGGCGACAGACGTGGGGGTGCTCGAGCGACGGACGTTGACGTCAGCGTCTGTCGATCAGTTCGTGAGGGCGGCTTCGGTGCGCAGGAGCGACGAACGCTGAGCCACATCTGTCGCAGACGCGTGGGCTTGCTTGCGTGTGACGCGTCTATCGGTTGGTTCGAGAGCGTGTTGAAGTTAGCCGACCGTTGGAGATCAACGGCTCGTATTTGAAGTGGGACACGTGGCAGCGATCGAGCGGTGCTGGCACAGGAGTGACGGACGCTAGCAGCGTATGTTGGTGGCGCGACAAACACGTCTGTCGCCCCCGAAATTTTCCCAGTAAGGGGACTAACGGCTATATTCGTTTGTGGACTTATAAATAGAAGTGGTGGCTGGCCTTGGCAAGGGTTGAGCACCCTTAGGACTTAGTGTCCATGCTTTGGGAGTGCTTGGAAAGCCTCTAACTCACTTGTGCTTGCAAGAGTGCGAATTGATTGCGAGTGAGTTGATTCTAGTGGGTTGCTTTGAGAGATTGCATCGAGTGGCACTAAGTGATCGTGTTGCAAGTCAGTGGTGTTTGTTACTCTTGGAAGTTGCCACCTCCTAGACAGCTTGGTGGCTCATGGCTCTGTCGAAGCTCGCAAGAAGATTATGCGAGACTCCAGAGAAGCTTTGTGAGGGGGATTTGTGCTCACCCCGTAGAAATCACGAAGAGCAACTCTAGTTGAGTGTGTCATTGAGCTACCACACTTTATGGTGGGTTCTTGCGGCGCCTTTTGAGAGGCTCGGTGTGTGATACCGATTAGCCGCCGAACCACGAAGTGTTGGTCGACACAACGGGGACGTAGTTTGGTGGCAACTAAGTGAACCTTGGGAGAAAAATCACCGTGTCAACATTGTTCTTAATTTTCTCGGTGGTTTGCCTTCGTGCAACACAAGCTTGTATTTACTTTCATATATACTTGTGCTTGTGTAGTTGCTCTCGTAGCTAGTTTGCTTATGTAGCTTGCTAGTTGTCTTTTTGCTTGTGTAGTTAGAAGTTTTCCCTTGCGTGGCTAATTTGGTTTGTGTAACCTTATTAGTCACATTGCTTAGTTTGTGTAGCTAAGTAATTTGTGCTCTCTAATTTGGTATTGGTTGCCTTTTTATTGAGCATTGCTAGTGAGCTTAGGAGCTTTATACTTTTGCTTCACTAGTTGTGTAGGAGCTCTCTCGGTTGGCAAAGTACTAGTGCATAGGTTTGTGTGACCTTGCTCTAGAATTGATTAGGTGAGCTCTTGCTAAGCTTAGCACCTTAGTTGCTTAATTAGGATCTTTGCAATGTGCTAGAGAACTTAGATAGAGGGGTGTAGTCTTGACTAGACCGATAAGTTTAATTCGGCATTTGTTTCGATTAGCCAACACATTTACGTTTTAGAAAGGACTATTCACTCCCCCTCTAGTCCGCCATCTCGACCCTTCAAACTCCTAGATATCTTGTCAACATAGATAACTTTAGCAAGAAGAAACTGGAACTAAAGCAAGTTGTGTGTTTTCTCTAAGAACGGAATAATCCAACACCTAATTTTTGATTTTTTACACGCTAAATTTCTCCGAAGAGCGGATCACTTTGTACAAGAATTACCCCCCACCCCCACCCCCAAGACATCTATGATATTTTTCACAAGTGGTACAGACAAGAGGTGTTACTAATAGGACATGCAACCATTTACTCGATAATATGGCTTACAAGAAATGTAGTCGTTTGCTCATTTTTAACAAGTGTGGATTCAAAAAAACAGGAACATACCGGTTACACCAAATGGTGCAATTACGACAAGGTGAATCCAAATAATCAACACATTATCCAAGTCTATTTGGTTTGGTGCTAGAGGCAGCGACAATTATTTGTTCTTGTTCTTTTGGATGGTCTTGTAATGTTAGAATTGAGTTTTGGTGGGAAACTCGTGTGGTTATTATACAATTTTAAAATAAGCGGTCTAATCCTCGGTGAAAAAAAGAGATGAATACAAATTTATTTCTATTGTTATCTAGAAGATCTTTGGCCTTTCAACTTTGCTATTTGCTCTAATGAATTGAACCGGAAAGGCCCGCCCTACGCTCGCAAGTGACTAGATAGATAAAAAAAATGGCGAACTGGCCTGCGAGAAAACAATAAAACACTCCATCCGCTCTCTACTTAATTTTTTTTGCGAATCTCAAACTTTATTAACTGGTTTGAGAATAAGAAGTACACACGCCCTCTGGCGGGCTGATAAACCAGACATGCCTACCAACTGCCTCATACAGGGAGCCTCTCACTTTCTATGAGCATCCCCATTAGACATCCGACCTTCATGGAAAAACTCAACTGAAGTGAAACTTGTTCCTCGTGCCTTGATCTCTTGAATTACATGGCCATAAGGTCCAAAGCCTTTGTCTTGGATATTTCTAACAACTGTGATATTATCACAAGCCACCCTAAATTTTTGTAGCATCAAATCCGATGCCAGCGCTAGGCTCTCTCTACATGCCACTGCCTCCATGATTTCAGGATCAGAAATGCCTTCAGTCACCACAACCGAAGCCCCAACAAACATGCTCGAGGAGTCCCTTGCCACTGCTGAAGCTGATGCCTTGCTCGAGTTCTTCAATATGGCAGCATCGACATTTATTTTCATGAAGCCTGCTGGCGGAGGGATCCATGGCACCTTCTGTACATTCTGGCGTAGATGACATGCCCCTAGAGGAGCTGCCTATTTCACAAGTTTCAGATCTGATAGGAAACTCTTAACAAAACAATGCATGGATAGAGGGCTCTGAAAGGAATTCTCATAAACAGCTTGCCTCTTCGTGTACCAAATTGCCCACAAAGTAACTAGTACCCGTGTAAGATCTTCATGTTTCAAGGTAGTTATTATAGTGTGTAACCAACCTCGAGCATCCTCAACTGGTATGGTGCATGAGTGTTCAGTGACATCCTCCCTTTCCAAAGCCCATACACACTTTGCCATATAACAGTCTATCAAAGAGTGTTTCCATTAGTCCAAAGCTCCGCAAATGGACAAGTGCTTTGCGCCTTCATATTCCTATGATGCAAGACATCCCCAAAAGGAAGAGATTGTCTAGCTAATCTCCACAGGAACACTCTAATCTTCGCCGGCACCTGGACATGCCACAACACAATCCATTCTTTCTCGTCTGCCTTAGTGCTTGATCTTCCCGCAACACTGTCAGAGCAGCCCGTCATATTATTTTTCCTGAGTACTAGCATCCTATAAGTTGAGACTGTGAATATGCCATTTTTATCATAGTGTCAGGCCTAGAAATCACTTTGCCTCCATGTGCTCAAAGGAATATTAACAATAACTTCCCTGTCCATGGGAGCAAAAAAACTCACCTAGCTTTTGCATGTCCCATGACATTGTCATGGAGTCAATAATTTCACTGACCTTCTATGAAAGGTTAGCTCGGACACTCATCATCGGCCTCAACAGACCGTCGCGCGGGAGCCAATTCATAATCCAGATATCTGTTGCCTCTCCCGTACCAATACGCCGGATCAAACCTTGGTCTAAGACATCTCTGCCATCCAAATTGACCTCCAAATTCTAGAAGGCGCATTACCAAGCCTACCTTGTAGGAATTCAATATCTGGGAAGTAAACAGCTTTGAGGATGCGAGCACTTAGAGAATCTGCACCATACAACACCCTCCATGCCTGCTTTGCTAACAAAGTTAGATTAAAAAGCTCAATATCTCTGAAACCCAGACCACCGAGGAACTTTGGTTTGATCATGTCATCCTAAGCCACCCAACACGTCTTCTGTTTGCCCTCTTTACTTTCCCACCAGAAATTCCACAAAATACCATTGATATGTTGACACAAACCTCTAGGGAGTATGAAACATGACATGGAATATGTCGGAATCGCCTGAGCTACTGCTTTGATTAACACTTCTTTACCTCTGGGCGAAAGACATTGTTCCATCCACCCTTGGACTTTATTCCATACTCAATCCTTCAAGTATTTAAAAGTACCAATCACCGAGATACCCACATCTGATGGCATACCCGAGTATTTCTCACTAAGTGCTTCATTGTGGACATTTAGCCCATTCATGATCACTTCCCTAATATTTTGAATGTATCCCTTTGCGAAGTGAATCGAGGATTTATCCATATTTACCTGCTGGCCCGATGCCCGGCAGTATATATTTAGAACTTCCTTTACCTCTTGTGCACTCTCTATATTTGCCTTGAAAAACAACAGGCTATCATCTGCAAAAAGTAGATGACTCACCATCAGAGCTGACGGCGCCACCTTGATTCCCTTGAGCACTGATGATTGATTTCTGGATTTTAAGAGGCACGAAAGGCCCTCTGCTGCCAACAAGAAAAGACAGGGAGAGATAGGATCCCCTTGGCGAATGCCCCTCGAAGGCTAAAAGCTGTCAAGGCACTCACCATTAAACAAAGTTGAAAAGGAAGCCATAGTCACCAACCTCATTATCATCTCCACGAAGAGCCTATGGAAACCCAATCGAACCATGATAACTCGTCAATAGGCCCACTCAACATGATCATATGCTTTCTTCATATCCAGTTTAAGCGCACAACACCTCTGATCCAGAGGTCGCTTGTGTTTCATAAAGTGCAAGCACTCAAAAGCTGTGATGATGTTGTCTGTGATTAGCTGTCCCAGAACAAAAGTTGACTGCTCTTCCGATATAATATCAGGAAGACATACTTTCAATCTATTTGCCGCCACTTTAGAAGCGATCATATAAATGACATTGCACAGGCTAATTGGCCTAAACTGGCCTAAATCTTCTGGACTCGCCACCTTCGGTATCAAAACTAAAAAAGTATTGTTAATTACCGATGGATCGTCTTCTCCTTTAAGGATCCTCTGGACAACCACAATCACCTCCACCCCGTAGAGCTCCTAATGACGTTGGAAGAAATGTGCTGGGAAGCCATCCGGCCCTGGCGCCTTAGTCGAAAACATTTTAAAATAGCTTCTTTAATTTCCATCTCTGAAAAAGGTGCAATTAGCTTATCATTCATCTCCGCTGTCACCTTAACTGGGACAGTTCCGAGGACTGCCTCCATATTCTCGGTACCTTCAAAAGTATACAACAACTTGGAGAAGGATGTTGTCATTTGATCCATCTCTTTTTTTTGTCTTCCGTGACTTGCCCATTTGATGTTTTTAATTTAACAATCATATTTCTCTTTCTCCTCCAGCTGGCACGTAAGTGGAAGAAATGGGTGTTCTTATCTCCAGCAGATTACCACTGGATCCTAGCACGTTGTTTCCACATCAACTCCTCCATGTGGTTTAGCTCCATAATCCTTTCTTTCATTTTCAGTTCCGCATGCGAGGGACCTTGACGATTCACGTCAGCCTGCAACATCTCAAGCTCATGCCTTAGCTGTAACACCCCAGGTGTTTGGCTTCCTTAATTGCATTACATTTCATAAGCATTAACATTAATCATCTCATTCATGAGTGTGAGCATCATTCATTTCATGCATAAGCTTATAATATGTGAAACATGCTTTTGAAACATGGCAACATGTGTTTATATTTCATGTGTGTTTATGAAATGAGTAGTGTGCAACACCCAAGTGCAACATGTGCAACTTCCATTTTAGACATGCCACCTACTTTAGTGTAACATAATTAGCTAGTGCTATGCAACAAAGTATTGAAACATGTGCAACATGATCTTGCAACATTTGGGTGGAATATTGATTTGCTTGTTTTAAAGTGTGTGACCCTAGGAATTTCGTGTAACCAATGTATAGAGTGGCTAATTAGGTCTCATAACACCTTAATTACATTTAGGGTAAGTAGTGGAGCAATGTTCATGTTGACCAAAATTTCTAAATTGCCCTTCCAAATGTTGTTGACTAAGTGTGGACCCCTAGAGTGATCTGGTTTTACCAATTAAAAAGTCCAGCTTAGACATCTTGCATGGAGGAGCAACCTTAAGCAAAGTTGTAGAGAATTTCATAAGGAACAAAAGTTCTAATATGGCCATCTTATGAAAATGACCAGAACATACTCAAAAATGGTCCACAAGTCAGTATTAGAGGCTGTTTTGGGACTTAGCAAATTTTGGCTAAGTGTGAAGCTGAAAACCGTTTCACTGTACCCCACTTTGGCACCTTATAACTCACAAACCAGGCCGAATCAGTCCTTGAGCCAATTGACAAAGTTGTAGTCCTCATGTAGCTCTACCATTTTTGTATTATCACTTTCTGCTAATTCAGGCCTGATTAGGAGTAAAATGAAATCAAAATCGCGCTGTCAGTTGACGCCATCGAGCTCTGAAACGAACCTTCAGTCACCGACAGTCGCAGGCCATCGCCGCCGCGTGTCCTCCACGCGCCGCGCGCGACCTGGCGCCTTGGCCAGCTGCCGAGCACATAGAAGGGCGCCTCTGCTGTCGTTCCGACCTCACCCATCCATTCCCTCCTCCTCCTTCCCTCTCTCGACTACTGAGGGGAGAAACCGAGCAGGCCGCGCGTGCGTCGCGGGCCGCGCGCGGAAGCGGGCCGCGCCACTCGAGCTGGGCCGCGCTGTCGGGTCGGCCAGCCCAGTGGTTCCTTTTTGTTTTATTTGAAATTTCAGTTTCTATATTATTTTACAGATTTGAATAATGTTTGTGATTTTCATATCTAGGGTTTGGTAGATCCAAAAATGGTGATCCAAATTTTATTGGGCTCCAAATAAAGTGTAGTTTCTAGGAAAAATATCGAATGCTTATGTGATGTTTAATTTCTGAAATAATTAATTAGAGTTTTGAAATGTGTTTTAGATTGCATGCAAACTTGTTTAAATCATATCTTGAGTTTCAGTGTTCCAAAAATTATGAAATTTGGTGGGTAGGCTAATTTATACTTGCTCTAGCTCTGGTAAAAATTTGGGCAGTAGTGCTTAAGTACTTTTCAAGTTATAATGCTATCTTGTTATTTTAGGAAATACTTAAATAAAATTTTGTAATTTTTCTACATGTGCAATGTTCTTATAAATTTTTGGAGAATGTCTTGGTACCTTAAAGTGTCTAAGAAAAATAAGAAATCTGTTGTTTGACACTTTTTAATATGATTTGTTAATTATACAAAAATCAGCCTTTTGGGCTTGTGAATTTTGTTTAGGGAGTTTATGTAAATAAATTTAGTTCAAATTTTTACAGTGGTCTCTTTTTGGTTCATAGAGTCTCCTGTAATTTTTGTAGAATTTTAGGAGCAGTTTACATATATGTTTGAAATTTCACTTAATTAATTAAGTAAATTAAGAAAGGGGTGTAAATAAATATTCTAGGTGAGCACACCTTACTTTCTGGTGTTTTTGTGACCTATGTGAACTTTTGGTAATATTAGTTTGGTCTTAGAGGATGTTTGCCACGTAAATAAATATTTAATCTTTGCAATTCTAGGTTTTCTGGACAGCTGGTAGTATCTTTGGGTTTGACCCTTCATAAAAGTGTTTGCTGGAAAACTTATGAGTACCAAAGTTGTAGTAAACTTGATAAACTAGCTTGTGTCAAAATTTGGGAGCATTTGACTTAATAGTTTGGGAGTTATTGCTGTTTAAAGTGCCAGTCCAGAATTGGCTGCTCTCTGTTTGGGAAGGGCAGATTCTGGAACTTTAGAATTTTGACTAGGTAAACTTTAGAATTAAGTGTTGTGGTCTGAAAATATTTTGTGGTGCATTTCATAAGCTTTCCATATTGTATTAGATCATATCTTTTGAAGTTGAGAATCTCCAGTTATGTTAGAATCCTTGAGCTGCTGTCCAGAATGTCTTACTGTTGTATTTTGGTGTTGGATGTGGTAACCTAAGTAATGCTACTCTTATAATTGTTAGGTGCTAGGGCCTTAACCGAAGAAGAACATCTATATCTTAGGTTGGGTAGATTAGGTAAGTACTTCTCCACCGGAGAAGAGATTTGCACGTACGGATAAAGTAACTTGATTAGATTATTGTTTATATTTCTGAAATGCATTTCATTCCGAGCATGTTGCACCTTTATGCATCCATGATATTTATTGTGCATTCATGCAATAGATGTACCGGAGGGGGTAACTCTCCTTGAATTCGAGCCTGTGATTCCGGAGGAAGTCCAGGACCTGCCAGAGCAGCCAGAGGAACCAACCGGCGACGAAGCTCCTGCCGAAGATCTGCCCGAGTGTCCTGACCACCGGCCCTCGACCTTTCTGAAAGGCAAGCCCCGGTGCATGCTGAACCCATCAATTTATAAATCTATCTTGAGTACTTTTAATTGTTTAAATGCATTAAGTTGTAGGAGTTGTATGAAAACAATAGTTGCATTATACCTGTCCTTGCCCAGATATCGTACTTAAATCCTAATTTAGGTTTAGGCACGTATCAATGCTTAGCCCTGCTTAGTACGGTAGAAGTCGGGTGATTCCGGTCATTCGCGAGATGTAGGAAAGAGTCATGAGTGGCTTTAGGGCTATCGTGGATGGAACCATGCTTTATAAATGAAATTGAGACCGGGCGGGAGTTCGATAGTACAGCCGCAAGACACTTCACGTCTTGGGTGTGGAGCTATGCCCGTCTGAGTCATTTAAGGACCGATTCGCTGTACGTCCTTGAGTCATGTTGAACGCAGTCTAACACTTAGTTGGCCGGATAAGTCGTTCCGACCGCGAAGCCGAGTAATGTGATTCAGGCCGGGAATCGAATGGTAAGTTGTTTCTTGGAGGAGAGAAAGGATGTGCTTGGGGACATTGGCGTGAGACTAAGGGGGGGTTAGAGTCCCTATCACCTAGCAGAGTGTCGCCCTTGGGGTCGCGACATTATTCGGACCCGCGATTCCTGAATCATATGAAACGGTGGCCTGTGCGACCCTGGCAGGGGTCTGCACGGTGAGTGTTAGAAATACCCCTCCAGCTAGATAGGAATTCGATTCGAATCGCCGTCGCTCCCGGTTAGTGAGCACTTGACTTGAGCAGCGGCAATGTAGATCTCATTAAATGAACTAGTGGTTAAGGGAATGATACGATGTTGCCATAATTTATACCTGCTCTGGATATAATGATGATAATTGTTTGATTATAATCAAGTGCATGTTTAGTACAGGTGCTAAGATAGATGGCAGGTTAATGCTAAAAATAACTGCTAGTACAGGTTATAAGAGTCTCAATTACTTATGCCTTTATGCAAAAATGTGATGTCAGCTAGCCTCTTGTGTAAGCCTTGCATAATCCTTGGTGTCATCTTATTTCTGGTTTTCGACGGGTAAGTCTAGCTGAGTACATTCTAGTACTCAGGGTTTATTTCCTCCTGTTGCAGATGATATGCTCTACCAAGGCTTTTGCAAAAATTGTCTCCACCCTGCGGGTGACAAAGACTAGATCACTTGGGCGTGATCATCTTTTATGTACTTTCCTGATGCTTTTGCGGGTTGTTGATCAACAAGACTGGCAGTAGTTAAACAACTGGTGTGTGTTTGCTTCCGCTACTTTTATAAACTTGGTTTGTAATAATTGCGACTCCGTGTGTGTATACTTATTTTGGAACTCCTTGCGAAATGTAACGTATGATGTTGTATGTTGAATGATGCGATCTTGGTTGTAAGCAAGTTGGTTTGAAATCCTTCGTGGTTTCGATTGACTACCGGGATTATATGGGCTCAAGTTCGAAAATTTGAGCGCTTCGGTGCTTGTTTTTGTACTTGTGCTCTTATAATTTGATCGGTTCTGTTACAGCTGGTACCGGAGCATAATTCAACATTAAACACATCGTACAAGTATTTAAAAATAAAAGTAATTGATTATGAAAAGGGTTAAAACACAAAAAAATTATTTTCATAGGTATGCCAGTGATCACATCCCTTAGCCCAAATAAGGACTCTTAGGTGGCTTATTATAAAGACTAACTTGGGGGCCTTGTTTGTTTTTGTTTCGTCGTCCATACGGCGTGATATTGTATGGATGCCATCCACTTGGGTGGTAATGTATGGATTAATTGCCTCAACGCCCTGGTAAGTGTGAGTTGTGAGAGCATAATAGTCCAACCGGCGATCTAGGGGAGAGTAGTTTTGGTGACTTGCATACTTACATGTTTAAACCGTGTAATTATGTAGGCACTTAATTGCGGGAACCTTTATATCGGGTAGCTTTAATACTGAAGTATATACATCAGGGGATGTGTATATGGAAAATATTTAAATTACTGCTTTCTTGTGTGCTTATATTGGGAAACTGTTGGGCTGAAATGAGATTTTCTGCAGGTACACTAACAGCGCAAACGATTAGACCGATAGTGTCGTCTATATGAGAGAACGTATGTATGCCACCGCCTAGGGTTAGAAATTTATGATTCTACTAGGATGAGAGGGCGTACGGAACGTGCATGCATCATGTTTAATTATATCATACATATCATTTACTCCCTCCTTAAAAATTTAAATAGTCCCGACTGAATTAAATTTCGTATCCCCTAAATGATCCTCACTTTCAGTCATATCTTGTGGCTACAGATGGCACGTACCAAGAGGACCGCTCGCAAGTCCACTGGGGGCAGGGCACCTCATCACCAGCTCGCTCCACGTGAGCCCCGCCTTGAGCCCACTGAGGTGGAAAGGCTGAGGGCTGAGTTGGCCGAAGTGACTGCTGCCCGGAATGCAGCTCGTCAGCAACTGGAGCAAGTGATCCGTGATCGTGACCAGGAAACACTTGCAGTCCAGAGATTGACAGTAACACATCACAACTGTCAACGCATGCTGGTCCATGTCATGAATCAGAGGGATGAAGCCTGGCACGAGGAGAACGTTCTGAGAGCTCGTTAGTTTGAGCTCGAGCAACAGTTGGAGAATGCTGAAGAATACAATGACAATCTTCATGAAGAAGTGCACCGCCTGAACAACCAGCTAAATCCTCTACTGCCTCAAAATATCAACGTAGATGATGACATGGGTTCGGGAATCTTCATGGCTGAAAATGATGATGAAGTGGAGGTCAATGGGCCCCAAGATGCCACACCAGAAGAAGCACCAGAAGAAGAAGAAGATGAGGAGTTAGAGCCTGTTAGTGATGAGGACGGCGGGGAGATCCTTGACACCAACTCTGAGGGCGATGCTTAGAGTAGTCATCGCGTAGCTACAATGTTAGGACCGTCTTTTGTGCCCTCCCTGTGTTAGAGAGAGGTTTTGTAATAACTTGGCTTTTGGGATGTAAGGTCGAACTCTATGTTTCCTAGATGTTTAGTTGGAACCTGTTAATTTCGATCGCAATTGGATGACTTATTGTGTTACGTTCGATGATGGTGTCACGATTAACACCCTTCGGTGCCGCGACGAAACCGAGGGCCTCCTATGGCGCGCGACATAAGGTTGTGCTGCTTGACACGCGCTGGTATCGAGGTGGCTAGTCATGATCCACCATGGAACTCTACCGTTGAGCAGTCTCTTTGTGGTCAGTTTGAAGTAGCCTTTCTCAGTCAAATAGAAACTTTGAAATCGAATCCAAGTACCGGACGAAAGATCAAAAAAATCACGTAGATTTTAACGTAAACGGTTCAGTAACTGCTGTGCTCCTTGTGAGTAAGCCTTTATCAAAGTACATCTTGTTGGATTCCCTCGCATGATTGTGTCAATTGATGCGCTTGAATGGATTGTGCGGTTGTGATGAATTATTGTGCCATGAGTATTTTGAGAAGTCTATTTCATAAAGTCAGTTTGACATATTTACAATAATTCATCTACAAATTTCCCACATCGTCAGTGCTCATTGGCTATGCATTTTGCAGATGTCGTACAATCTCCGTCGGGGTCGTGGCAATGAGGATGAGGAACAGCCACCCCCTCCACCACCACCTACCCCGGCCGATTTGATGCAGACCGTGGTCAAAGGGCAGCGCATGCTGGCAGATGCTATGCGCCAGCTTGCCAACCGGGAGGCTCGTCATGGCCGTCAGGGCCCAGAACCCAATCAGTACAGTGATTTCAAGGACTTTCTTGATACTAAGCCCCCGCTCTTTAAGGAGGCGGAGGAACCACTGCAAGCCGATGAGTGGTTGAACACTATTGAACAAAAGTTTCGTCTGCTTCGCTTGACCGATGAGCTGAAAACTGAATATGCTTCCCACCAACTACATGGTCCAGCGGGTATTTGGTGGAGCCACTATCGTTCCACACTGCCTGCAGATGTCCCGATTGCTTGGGACCAGTTCAAGGCCGCATTCCGTGGGAACTATATTCCTCCAGGTCTTATGGCTATCAAACACACAGAATTTATGAGGCTATCGCAGGGCAATAAAAGCTTGACTGAATATCTGTAATGTTTCAACAACCTGGCAAGGTATGCCACAGAGTTTGTGGATACCGATGCCAAGAAAATTGCTAGCTTTAAAAGAGGCCTCGGCCCAAAGCTGATGAAGACTATGGGCACTAGCAAGTGCACTACCTTCAATGAATTTATCAGTGATGCTCTGACTCAAGAGAACAATAACTCTATCTATGCTGCTTCTAAGAGCCGCAAGAGGGCACTTGAGGCAGGTGCTTCACAGTCTCGAGCTCCAGCTACCCCGAGGGCTCCTCCTCGCCCTCCTGCCACAAGTGCTAAGTTCCGTCCTCCGCAAAAGAAGGCGCCAGTGAAGACTGGGTTTCGCAAGGCATATACAGTGGCTCTGCCAAAGGGTAATTCGGGCCAAGGCAGCTCCAGTGTTCCTCCTAGCAACATGCCTTGCTGGAACTGCAACAAGCCAGGCCATTGGTCCAGGAACTGTCCTTACCCTAAGAAGAATGTCAACCAAGGTGGCCGTCAAGGGCACGCTCATTATAACAGTATTGAGGAAATTCCATCTGGTGAGGTTGTCACTGCTGGTAAGTTCTTAATTGACCAACATCCTGCAGTGGTACTTTTTGATTCAGGTGCTTCGCATTCCTTTATCAGTCCTAAGTTTGCATCGGAGTTTACACACAAATTGCATACTGTTGAAGGTGGGGGTTATTGTATTAGCGCAGCAAGTGGGAATATTTCCACAAATAAAGTAGTGGGGAATCTTGAGCTTGAGATAGAAGGACGAAAGTACTCGCTTGCCTTAGTGGTTTTGCCGGGCTTAGGCATAGATGTTATTCTGGGCATGAATTGGATGAGTCAGAATGGGGTACTCATTGATACATCCACTCGGGTAGTTATGCTCAGAGATCCTACAGATCAAAAGGGTTTTATGGTACAACTCCCCAGAAAAGTTGATTTGTCTGGGGAAGTTCATGCTGTGCAAGCAAAGGCGTTGGCTGAAATTCCTGTAGTGAATGAGTTTCCGGATGTTTTTCCCGATGAATTGCCGGGACTCCCTCCAGATCGGGATGTGGAGTTTAAAATTGAGTTGTTGTCTGGCACAGCTCCTATCTCTAGGAGACCCTATAGGATGCCTCCGAATGAACTAGCTGAACTTAAGTTGCAATTGAATGAACTTTTGAAGAAGGGGTTGATTCGTCCTAGTTCGTCGCCGTGGGGATGTCCTGCTATCTTTGTAAAGAAGAAGGATCAGTCATTACGAATGTGCGTTGATTATAGACCTCTCAATGCAGTCACTGTCAAAAATAAGTACCCTCTACCGCGCATCGATATCTTGTTCGATCAGTTGTCTAAAGCTAAAGTTTTCTCCAAGATTGATCTAAGATCTGACTATCATCAAATTCAAATCCGTCCTGAAGATGTTTCAAAAACTGCCTTCTCTACCAGATACGGTCTTTATGAGTATCTTGTTATGTCCTTCGGCTTGACAAATGCCCCCGCACACTTTATGTACTTGATGAATTCGGTGTTTATGCCCGAATTAGACAAGTTTATGGTGGTATTTATTGATGACATCCTGATATATTCTGTAAATGAGGAAGATCACGCTGAACATCTGCGTATAGTCCTCGCAAGACTGCGTGAACATCAACTATATGCAAAGTTCAGTAAGTGTGAATTTTGGCTTCGAGAGGTACCTTTCCTTGGGCATGTGTTGTCCGATGGAGGAATTATGGTGGACCCTGCCAAGGTACAAGAAGTACTGAACTGGAAGGCTCCTATCTCGGTTCACGAGGTCCGGAGTTTTCTTGGTTTGGCTGGCTATTATCGTCGCTTTATCCCGGATTTCTCCAAAATAGCCAAGCCAATGACTCGGTTGCTACAAAAAGACACCAGGTTTGTCTGGACTCCTGAATGTGATGCGGCTTTTCACCAACTACGAACCCTCCTAACCTCAGCTCCGGTTTTGGCACAACCGGATATCGAGAAACCATTTGATGTTTATTGTGATGCCTCAGGCATAGGTTTGGGAGGTGTTCTGATGCAGGAAGGCCGAGTAATCGCATATACCTCTCGGCAACTTCGGAAGCATGAGGTGAATTATCCAACGCATGACTTAGAACTCGCCGCAGTTGTTCATGCTTTGAAAGCCTGGCGGCACTATCTGCTGGGCAATGTCTGCAATATCTACACAGACCACAAAAGCCTCAAATACATCTTCACCCAACCTGAGTTAAATATGCGTCAAAGAAGATGGCTCGAGTTGATTAAGGAGTATAACCTTCAAGTGCACTATCATCCTGGCAAGGCAAATATGGTTGCGGATGCTTTAAGCCATAAGTCTTATTGCCATTCCCTAGTTGAAACTGATTTTCATCGATCTCGCCTTTTACATCCAGCAGTCTTGTACAACATCACCGTCAGTTGTACTCTCAAAAGCAGAATTATTGAGCTTCAAAAGACTGATCCTGGCGTATTCCACATAAAACGCAAAATGAAAGAGCAAGAAACTACACAGTTCAGGGTAGATGAAGAGGGTGTACTATGGTTCAAGGATAGGTTAGTTGTGCCTAAGGACCGAGAGCTTAGAAATGATATTATGTCTGAAGCACACTCCTCTAAGTTGTTCATCCATCCTGGTAGCAATAAGATGTATTATGATTTGAAGCCATACTATTGGTGGACCAAGATGCGGAAAGAGATAGCTGCATATGTAGCTAGGTGTGACACCTGCTGTAGAGTTAAAGTTGTGCATATGAAAGCTGGGTTGCTTCAACCACTTTCTATTCCAGGTTGGAAATGGGAAGAGATAAGTATGGATTTCATTGTCGGACTTCCTCCTACTGTCAAAAATCATAACTCCATCTGGGTAATTGTGGATCATTTGACCAAGTCAGCTCACTTCATTCCAGTTAGAGTGGACTATCGTCCCACTGACTATGCTGAGTTGTACTTCAATCAGATAGTCCGGCTCTACGGGGTACCTCATACTATCGTTTCTGACCGTGGTCCCCAGTTCACTGCTCGCTTTTGGGAGCACTTGCATCACCTTCTGGGAACCAAGTTAGTGAGAAGCTCTGCTTATCACCCCCAGACGTCAGGACAGACGGAACGGGTTAACCAAATCTTGGAAGATCTGTTGCGGGCATGTGTAATATCATCCAAGAGTTCTTAGGAAAAATGGTTACCTCTAGCCGAGTTCTCGTACAATAATAGTTACCAAGAGAGTATTAAGATGGCCCCTTTCGAAGCTTTGTACGGTCGTAAGTGTAGAACTCCCCTAAACTGGGTAGAAGCTGGTGAAAGAAGGTATTATGGTATTGATTTTGTTCAGGAAGCTGAGGAACAAGTCCGTACCATCCAAAAACATATGGCTGCAGCCCAAGCTAGACAGAAAAGTTATGCTGATCGTCGTAGAAAACCGCTCGAGTTTGAAGTTGGAGACTTCGTTTACCTAAAAGTTTCTCCAATGAAGAGTGTCCAACGTTTTGGTGTTAAGCGGAAACTTGCGCCAAGATACGTGGGTCCTTTCCAGATCATAGGCAAGCGTGGTGCTATTGCGTACAAAATCCAGTTACCTCCTGAAATGAGTGCCATATTCAACGTCTTCCATGTATCTCAACTCAAAAAGTGTCTTCGAGTTCCTGAGGAAAGAGTCCCGTTAGGAGATATCAGGCTTGAGTCTGATTTAACTTACGAAGAAAAGCCAGTCCGGGTGATAGATACTCAGGAACGAGTAACTAGAAGCAAAGTGGTTAAGTGGTATAAAGTAATGTGGAGTAATCAGGGTAGTGAAAGTGATGCTACATGGGAACGGGAAGACTATTTGCGGGATGGTTATAAGGAATTCTATGAAAAATGGTACGCTTTCCAAATCTCGGGACGAGATTTTTATAAGGAGGGAGGGCTGTAACACCCCAGGTGTTTGGCTTCCTTAATTGCATTGCATTTCATAAGCATTAACATTAATCATCTCATTCATGAGTGTGAGCATCATTCATTTCATGCATAAGCTTATAATATGTGAAACATGCTTTTGAAACATGGCAACATGTGTTTATATTTCATGTGTGTTTATGAAATGAGTAGTGTGCAACACCCAAGTGCAACATGTGCAACTTCCATTTTAGACATGCCACCTACTTTAGTGTAACATAATTAGCTAGTGCTATGCAACAAAGTATTGAAACATGTGCAACATGATCTTGCAACATTTGGGTGGAATATTGATTTGCTTGTTTTAAAGTGTGTGACCCTAGGAATTTCGTGTAACCAATGTATAGAGTGGCTAATTAGGTCTCATAACACCTTAATTACATTTAGGGTAAGTAGTGGAGCAATGTTCATGTTGACCAAAATTTCCAAATTGCCCTTCCAAATGTTGTTGACTAAGTGTGGACCCCTAGAGTGATCTGGTTTGACCAATTAAAAAGTCCAGCTTAGAGATCTTGCATGGAGGAGCAACCTTAAGCAAAGTTATAGAGAATTTCATAAGGAACAAAAGTTCTAATATGGCCATCTCATGAAAATGACAAGAACATACTCAAAAATGGCCCACAAGTCAGTATTAGAGGCTGTTTTGGGACTTAGCAAATTTTGGCTAAGTGTGAAGCTAAAAACCGTTTCACTGTACCCCACTTTGGCACCTTATAACTCACAAACCAGGCCGAATCAGTCCTTGAGCCAATTGACAAAGTTGTAGTCCTCATGTAGCTCTACCATTTTTGTATTATCACTTTCTGCTAATTCAGGCCTGATTAGGAGTAAAATGGAATCAAAATCACGCTGTCAGTTGACGCCATCGAGCTCTGAAACGAACCTTCAGTCACCGACAGTCGCAGGCCATCGCCGCCGCGTGTCCTCCACGCGCCGCGCGCGACCTGACGCCTTGGCCAGCTGCCGAGCACATAGAAGGGCGCCTCTGCTGTCGTTCCGACCTCACCCATCCATTCCCTCCTCCTCCTTCCCTCTCTCGTCTACTGAGGGGAGAAACCGAGCAGGCCGCGCGTGCGTCGCGGGCCGCGCCACTCGAGCTGGGCCGCGTTGTCGGGTCGGCCGGCCCAGTGGTTCCTTTTTGTTTTATTTGAAATTTCAGTTTCTATATTATTTTACAGATTTGAATAATGTTTGTGATTTTCATATCTAGGGTTTGGTAGATCCAAAAATGGTGATCCAAATTTTATTGGGCTCCAAATAAAGTGTAGTTTCTAGGAAAAATATCAAATGCTTATGTGATGTTTAATTTCTGGAATAATTAATTAGAGTTTTGAAATGTGTTTTAGATTGCATGCAAACTTGTTTAAATCATATCTTGAGTTTCATTGTTCCAAAAATTATGAAATTTGGTGGGTAGGCTAATTTATACTTGCTCTAGCTCTGGTAAAAATTTGGGCAGTAGTGCTTAAGTACTTTTCAAGTTATAATGCTATCTTTTTATTTTAGGAAATACTTAAATAAATTTTTGTAATTTTTCTACATGTGCAATGTTCTTATAAATTTTTGGAGAATGTCTTGGTACCTTAAAGTGTCTAAGAAAAATAAGAAATCTGTTGTTTGACACTTTTTAATATGATTTGTTAATTATACAAAAATCAGCCTTTTGGGCTTGTGAATTTTGTTTAGGGAGTTTCTGTAAATAAATTTAGTTCAAATTTTTACAGTGGTCTCTTTTTGGTTCATAGAGCCTCCTGTAATTTTTGTAGAATTTTAGGAGCAGTTTACATATATGTTTGAAATTTCACTTAATTAATTAAGTAAATTAAGAAAGGGGTGTAAATAAATATTCTAGGTGGGCACACCTTACTTTCTGGTGTTTTTGTGACCTATGTGAACTTTTGGTAATATTAGTTTGGTCTTAGAGGATGTTTTCCACGTAAATAAATATTTAATCTTTGCAATTCTAGATTTACATAAATATTTTCTGGACAGCTGGTAGTATCTTTAGGTTTGACCCTTCATAAAAGTGTTTGCTGGAAAACTTGTGAATACCAAAGTTGTAGTAAACTTGATAAACTAGCTTGTGTCAAAATTTGGAAGCATTTGGCTTAATAGTTTGGGAGTTATTGCTGTTTAAAGTGCCAGTCCAGAATTGGCTGCTCTCTGTTTGGGAAGGGCAGATTCTGGAACTTTGGAATTTCGACTAAGTAAACTTTGAAATTAAGTGTTGTGGTCTGAAAATATTTTGTGGTGCATTTCATAAGCTTTCCAGATTGTATTAGATCATATCTTTTGGAGTTGGGAATCTCCAGTTATGTTAGAATCCTTGAGCTGCTGTCCAGAATGTCTTACTGTTGTATTTTGGTGTTGGATGTGGTAACCTAAGTAATGCTACTCTTGTAATTGTTAGGTGTTAGGGCCTTAACCGAAGAAGAACATCTATATCTTAGGTTGGGTAGATTAGGTAAGTACTTCTCCACCGGAGAAGAGATTTGCACGTACTGATAAAGTAACTTAATTAGATTATTGTTTTTATTTCTGAAATGCATTTCATTCCGAGCATGTTGCACCTTTATGCATCCATGATATTTATTGTGCATTCATGCAATAGGTGTACCGGAGGGGGTAACTCTCCTCAAATTCGAGCCTGTGATTCCGGAGGAAGTCCAGGACCTGCCGGAGCAGCCAGAGGAACCAACCGGCGACGAAGCTCCTGCCGAAGATCTTCCCGAGTGTCCTGACCACCGGCCCTCGACCTTTCTGAAAGGCAAGCCCCGGTGCATGCTGAACCCATCAATTTATAAATCTATCATGAGTACTTTTAATTGTTTAAATGCATTAAGTTGTAGGAGTTGTATGAAAACAATAGTTGCATTATACCTGTCCTTGCCCAGATATCGTACTTAAATACTAATTTAGGTTTAGGCACGTATCAATGCTTAGCCCTGCTTAGTACGGTAGACGTCGGGTGATTTCCGGTCATCCGCGAGATGTAGGAAAGAGTCACGAGTAGCTTTAGTGCTATCGTGGATGGAACCATGCTTTAAAAATAAAATTGAGACCGGGCGAGAGTTCGATAGTACAGCCGCAAGATACTTCACGTCTTGGGTGTGGAGCTATGCCCGTCTGAGTCATTTAAGGACCGATTCGCTGTACGTCCTTGAGTCATGTTGAACGCAGTCTAACACTTAGTTGGCCGGATAAGTCGTTCTGACCGCGAAGCCGAGTAATGTGATTCAGGCCGGGAATCGAATGGTTGGTTGCTTCTTTAAGGAGAGAAAGGATGTGCCTGGGGACATTGGCGTGAGACCAAGGGGGGGGTTAGAGTCCCTATCACCTGACAGAGTGTCGCCCTTGGGGTCGTGACATTATTCGGACCCGCGATTCCTGAATCATATGAAACGGTGGCCTGTGCGACCCTGGCAGGGGTCTGCACGGTGAGTGTTAGAAATACCCCTCCAGCTGGATAGGAATTCGATTCGAATCGCCGTCGCTCCCGGTTAGTGAGCACTTGACTTGAGCAGCGGCAACGTAGATCTCATTAAATGAACTGGTGGTTAAGGGAATGATACAATATTGCCACAATTCATACCTGCTCTGGATATAATGATGATAATTGTTTGATTATAATCAAGTGCATGTTTAGTACAGGTGCTAAGATAGATGGCAGGTAAATGCTAAAAATAACTGCTAGTACAGGTTATAAGAGTCTCAATTACTTATGCCTTTATGCAAAAATGTGATGTCAGCTAGCCTCTTGTGTAAGCCTTGCATAATCCTTGGTGTCATCTTATTTCTGGTTTTCGACGGGTAAGTCTAGCTGAGTATATTCCAGTACTCAGGGTTTATTCCCTCCTGTTGCAGATGATATGCTCTTCCAAGGCTTCTGCAAAAATTGTCTCCACCCTACGGGTGACGAAGACTAGATCACTTGGGCGTGATCATCTTTTATGTACTTTCCTGATGCTTTTGCGGGTTGTTGATCAACAAGACTGGCAGTAGTTAAACAACTGGTGTGTGTTTGCTTTCGCTACTTTTATAAACTTGGTTTGTAATAATTGCGACTCCGTGTGTGTAAACTTATTTTGGAACTCCTTGCGAAATGTAACGTATGATGTTGTATGTTGAATGATGCGATCTTGGTTGTAAGCAAGTTGGTTTGAAATCCTTCGTGGTTTCGATTGACTACCGGGATTATATGGGCTCAAGTTCGAAAATTTGAGCGCTTCGGTGCTTGTTTTTGTACTTGTGCTCTTATAATTTGGTCGGTTCTGTTACAGCTGGTACCGGAGCATAATTCAACATTAAACACATCGTACGAGTATTTAAAAACAAAAGTAATTGATTATGAAAAGGGTTAAAACACAAAAAAATTATTTTCATAGGTATGCCAGTGATCACATCCCTTAGCCCAAATAAGGACTCTTAGGTGGCTTATTATAAAGACTAACTTGGGGGACTTGTTTGTTTTTGTTTCGTCGTCCATACGGCGTGATATTATATGGATGTCATCCACTTGGGTGGTAATGTATGGATCAATTGCCTCAACGCCCTGGTAAGTGTGAGTTGTGAGAGCATGATCGTCCAACTGGCGATCTAGGGGAGAGTAGTTTTGGTGACTTGCATACTTACATGTTTAAACCGTGTAATTATGTAGGCACTTAATTGCGGGAACCTTTATATCGGGTAGCTTTAATACTGAAGTATATACATCAGGGGATGTGTATATGGAAAGTATTTAAATTACTGCTTTCTTGTGTGCTTATATTGGGAAATTGTTGGGCTGAAATGAGATTTTCTGTAGGTACACTAACAGCGCCATGGATCCACACTACCTTTAAAGATAATCACATCAATATGATTCGTTGAGTACGATAAAAATTGCACACTTATTTTATTATTCTAGAAAATCCCCAGCCCGCCACTACGGCCTGTACTACTAATAGCAAAAGCATGATTAAAACCTAAAGAATTTTTTAGTCCTTCCACCCTCGCCTTGTGGACTTGAGTTTCTAGAACACATAGCACAGATGGGGCAAACTCCTTCGCAAAATCGCGAAGCTCTTGTCACGATCTCCGGGTAGACTACCACGAACCCTCAGAGTTCTTGGACGCCAAGTTTCTTCAGGCGCTACCATCCGGTCCCCATACTGAAGATCATCTTCAGAGTACTCTCTGAAAGCCCAAGTTTGGTTTTGGTAATTAATGATACCAAGTTGCTAATGTCATGTGTTAAGTGTTTTGAGTTAGGCATAAGCAACACATGTGATGAAGGTGTATGTGGCAAGGAGTGGTGGCCACAAGATCATAAAGAGATGGTGCATGGACATGAAATGATGATCATGGTGGAGATGCACATAATATGATGGACATTGTAACAGAACCGACCAAATTATAAGAGCACAAGTACAAAAACAAGCGCCAAAACGCTCAAATTTTCGAACTTGAGCCCATATAATCCCGGTAGTCAATCAAAACCACAAAGGATTTTAAACCAACTCTTTTACAACCAAGATCGCATCATTCAACATACACATCACACGTTACATTTCATAAGTAGAGCGGAAGTTCACTTACAACACACGGAGTCACAAATTATTACAAACCGAGTTCATAAAGTAGCGGAAGCATAACACACGCATTTAGTTCAAATACTACTGCCAGTATTACAGATCACCATCTCACAAAAGCATTAAGGAAAGGAACTAACAGATGATCACACCCGAGTGATCTAGTTCTCGTCACCCGCGGGGTGGAGGCAGGTCTTGCAGAAGCCCTGATAAAGCATGTCATCTGCAACAGGAGGGAATAAACCCTGAGTATGGGAATGTACTCAGCTAGACTTACCCGTCAAAACAGAAAATAAGAGACACCAAGGATCATGCAAGGCTTTCATAAGTGGAGCTGGCTGACATCACCTTTGCGGAAAAGCATAAGTAATTTAAACTCTTTTAACCTGTACTAGCATTTATTTTTAGCATTAACCTGTCATCTATCTTAGCACCTGTACTAAACATTCACTTGAGTATAATCAAACAACAATATTATTATATCCATAGCAGGTATAAATTTGCGGCAACATCATATCATTTGCTTAACCATCTGTTTAATTTAATGAGATCTACGTTGCCGCTGCTCAAGTCAAGTGCTCACTAACCGGGAGCGACGACGATTCGAATCGAATTCCTATCCAGCTGGAGGGGTATTTCTAACACTCACCATGTAGGCCCCTGCCAGGGTCGCACATGCTACCTTTCATACGATTCAGGAGTCGTGGGTTCGAATGATGCCGCATCCCTAAGGGCGACACTCTGCCAGGTGCTAGGGACTCTAACCCCCCTTGGTCTCACGCCAATGTCCCCAAGCACAATGTTTCTCTCCTCCAAGATGCGACCTACCATTCGACTCCCGGCCTAAACCGAATTACTCGGCTTCGCGGTCGAAACGACTTATCCGGGCAACTAAGTGTTAGACTGCGTTCAACATGACTCAAGAACGTACAGCGAATCGGTCCTTAAATGACTCAGACGGGCATAGCTCCGCACCCAAGACGTGAAGTGTCTTGCGGCTGCACTATCGAACTCCCGCCCGGTCTCAAATTCATTTTTAGACATGGTTCCAACCACGATTGCCATCATAGCCACTTGTGACCCATTCCTACATCTCGCGGATGACCGGAAATCACTCGACTTCTACCGGACTAAGCAGGGCTAAGCATTAACACGTGCCTGAACCTAATTTAGGGTTTAAGTATGATATCTGGACAAGAACATGTATAATGCAACAAGGGTTTTCATACAACTCCTTACAACTTAATACAGTAAACAAATAAAAGTACTCAAGATTAATATATAAAACAAATGGGTCAACATGCATCGGGGCTTGCCTTTCAGAAAAGAGGATGGGCGGTGATCTGGGCACTCAGGTAGGTCGTCTGCGGGCACTCCTTCGCCGGCTGGATCCTCGGGCTCCCTCGGCTGCTCCTGGTCCTCCTCCGGAATTGTTCCCTCGAATTCGAGGAGCGTCACCCTCTCCGGTACACCTATTGCATGAATACACAATAAATCTCATGGATACATAATAAATGCAATATGCTCGGAATGGAATGCATTGCAGCAATTTAAGTATTCTATTCAAGTTACTTAAATTTTACGTGCAAATCTCTTCTCCGGTGGAGAAGTACTTACCTAATCTACACAACCTAATGCATAACTGTTCCTCTTCAGTTAAGGCCCTAACACCTAAAAATCATAACAACAACATTACTTAGGTTACCAATAACAAATCATCAATTATCGTAACAACATATTCTGGACAGTAGCTACGTATTCTTATTACAACTGGAGATCCATGATACAAGACAATCTGGAAAGCTTATAAAATACTCTACAATCCATTTTTAGACCTCAACACTTAATTCCAAAGTTTACCTAGTCAAGATTCAAAAATTCTAGAAATCTATTATCTCCAAACAGAGAGCAGCCATTTCTGGATATCCACTTTAAACAGCTATAACTTCTAGACTACTAGGCCAAATACCATTAAATTTCGACATAAGCTAGTTTAAGTAGTTTACTACTACTTTGGTATTCACAGGTTTCCCAGCAAACAATTTTATGAAAGTTTAAATCCAAAATTTGTTACCAGCTGTCCAGAGAACCTAGAAATGTGAAAATTAAATATTTATTCATGTGTCAAACTTCTTCTATGACCAAACCAATGATACTACTAGTTCACACATGTCATGAAAACTCCAGAAAGTAAGGTGTGTCAACCCAGAACATTTATTTTAACCCCTTTCTTAATTTACTTAATTAATTAAGTGGAAAATTAAACTTATATGCAACTGCTTAGAAAAATTCTATAAAAATTACAGGAGGCTCTCTGGCCTACTAGGAGGCTACTGTAAAAATTTGAACTAAAGTTATTCACAGAAACTCCCTACACAAAATTCACAAGTCAAAAAGGCTGATTTTTGCATAAATTGGAAACCCTATTAAAAAGTGTCAAACAACAGATTTCATATTTTTCCTAGTATCATTCTATCCTAAGAACAACACTCCCAAAATTTTACCTTTACTAGAACTATAGAAAAATTATGAAAACTCATTCAAGTATCTCCTAATATAAAATGATAACATCATAACTTGAAAACTACTCAAGCAATAGGATCCAAACTTTTACCAGAGCTAGTATATATATGAAATAACATACTCACCAATTCTCATAATTTTTGGAACACAAAAGCTCAAGATGTGATTTAAACAAGTTTGCATGCAATTTAAAACACATTTCAAAACCCTAATTAATTATTCTAGAAATTAAACATCACATAAGCATTTGATATTTTTCCTAGATCCTACACTTTATTTGGAACCCAACAAAATTTGGATCACAATTTTTGGATCTACCAAACCCTAGATAAGAAAATCACAAACATCACTCAAATCTGTGAAATAATAAAGAAACTGAATTTTCCAAAACGAAAAGAGAGCACTGGGCCGGCCGACCCGCCAGCGCGGCCCAGAACTCGCGCGCCAGCTCACGCGATAGCGTGGCCCAAACCCAAGCGGCGCGGCCCGCTCCTGCGCGCGGCCTGCGCTCGGCCTCCCGCCCGCGCATGCTGACGAGCGAGTCCCACGGTCAGCGAGACGAAGGCGGGGGGGAACGGTTGACGGTGAACTCGCCGCCGGCGGCAGCTCCGGCGAGACCAAGGGCATAGGCACGTTTGTCTCTCCCTTGCACACCTAGGGGTGCCACTAATTGGAGCAATGGCTACAGCTATGGGGGATGGCGGCGGGCATGGCGGACCGGTGGGACGGTGGTGGTGCTCCTCGCCGGCGGTGACCTCGGGACCCTTTCCTAGACCCACGGTGAGCATCCCCGCACTACCCCGGTCCTAATGCACCTACTAGCGCTCGCCGTGGAAGCACTGAAGACCCCAGCCACGGTGAGCCGCCACGCGGGCTAACGCCGACGAGGTCTTGCGGTGGTGGAACTGGCGATTTGTCCTTACCAAGGTGCGTCTAAGGGCAGGGACGGAACGAGTGGGTAGAGGGGCTCAAGGTGTAGCTGTTGGCCAGACTTGAGGCGCGGTGGTGCGGTGGAAAACGTGCGCGAGCTCGTCGGAGCAAGAGCGGCAATGGCGGCTCGGTTCTTTCCGCTTGAGCGTGGAGAGAGCGAGAGAGGAGACAGAGGCGCGAGTGAGGAGGAGTACGGCGTCGTGGTGCCCTTGAAGCCCTCGTGGCCTGACTGGTGGGGCCCTGGCCGTCGTACGGTTGCCATCGCGCACCCATGCGGTAGCACGGCCCTGCGGCCGGTCAGCCACGACGTTTACTGAACGTCGCTCGTTTTGACTGAATCGGTGTCCAAGGCTTAGACTGACAGAGGGATTTTGGCGCTGATTATCTCCTAAACCAGCTCGAGTTAGCAGAAGATGATATTACTAAAATGGTAGAGCTACATGAGGACTACAACTTTGTCAATTGGCTCAAGGACTGGTTCGGCCTGGTTTGTGAGTTACAAGTTATCAAAGTGAGGTACAGTGAAACTGAAAAGTCCAATTTCCAGACTTAGAATTTTTCTAAGTGTTGATCACCACTCAAGCTGACTTATGGGCCATTTTTGAGCATGTTCTGATCATTTTCATGAGATGGCCATATTAGAACTTTTATTCCTCATGAAATTCTCTACAACTTTGCTTAAGGTTGCTCCTCCATGCAAGATTTCTAAGCTGGACTTTTAATTGGTCAAACCAGATCACTCTAGGGGTCCAAACTTAGTCAACAACATTTGGAAGGGCAATTTGGTAATTTTGGTCAGCATGAACATTAGTCCACTACTTACCCTACATATAATTAAGGTGTTATAAGACCTAATTAGCCACTCTACACATTGGTTATACAAAAATCCTAGTGTCACATGCTTTGAAACAAGCAAATCAACATTTCACCCAAATGTTGCAGGCTCATGTTGCACATGTTGCATGAGTGTTTTGCACTACTCACTTCATAAAACACATGAAATATAAACACATGTTGCAATGTTTCAAAAGCATGTTTCACATATTATAAGCTTATGCATGAAATGAATGATGCTCACACTCATAAATGAGATGATTAATGTTAATGCTTATGAAATGCAACGCAATTAAGGAAGCCAAACACCTGGGGTGTTACAGCCCTCCCCCCTTATAAAAATCTCGTCCCGAGATTTGGAAAGCGTACCATTGTTGATAGAATTCCTTATAACCATCACGTAAATAGTCTTCTCGCTCCCACGTAGCATCACTCTCACTACCCTAATTACTCCATATTACTTTATACCACTTAACAACTCGACTTCTAGTTACCCGTTCTTGAGTGTCAATCACACGGACTGGCTTTTCTTCGTAAGTTAAATCGGATTCTAGCCTAATATCTCCTAATGGAACTCTTTCTTCCGGAACTCGAAGACACTTCTTTAACTGGGATACATGGAAAACATTGAAAATGGCGCTCATTTCTGGAGGTAACTAGATCTTATATGCGACAGCACCACTCTTTCCTATAATCTGGAAAGGACCCACGTATCTTGGTGCAAGCTTCCGCTTCACACCAAAACGTTGTACACTCTTCATAGGGGAAACTTTCAGATATACGAAGTCTCCAACTTCAAACTCGATCGGCTTTCTACGCCGATCAGCATAACTTTTCTGTCTAGCTTGAGCTACAGCCATATGGATTTTGATGGTACGCACTTGTTCCTCAGCTTTCTTGACAAAATCAATACCATAATACCTTCTCTCACCAGCTTCTATCCAATTTAGTGGGGTTCTACACTTACGACCGTACAATGCTTCGAATGGGGGCCATCTTAATGCTCTCTTGGTAACTATTATTATACGAGAACTCAGCTAAAGACAACCATTTCTCCCATGAACCCTTGGACAAAATAACACAAGCCTGTAACATATCCTCCAAGATCTAGTTAACTCGTTCAGTCTGACCTGATGTATGGGGGTGATAAGCAGAGCTTCTCACTAACTTGGTTCCCAGAAGATGATGCAAGTGCTCCCAAAAATGAGCAGTGAACTATGGACCACAGTCAGAAACGATAGTACGAGGTACCCCATGGAGCCGGACTATCTGATTGAAGTACAACTCAGCATAGTCAGTAGGACGATAGTCTACTCGAACAAGAATGAAGTGAGCTGACTTGGTTAGGCGATCTACAATTATCCAGATAGAGTTATGGTTCTTGACAGTGGGAGGAAGTCCAACAATGAAATCCATGCTTATCTCCTCCCATTTCCAACCTGGGATAGAAAGTGGTTGAAGCAATCTAGCTTTCATGTGCACAGCCTTAACCCTACAGCAGGTGTCACACCTGGCAACATATGCAGCTATCTCTTTCCGCATTTTGGTCCACCAATAGTATGGTTTCAAATCGTAATACATCTTATTGCTACCAGTATGGATGGACAACTTAGAGGAGTGTGCTTCCGATAAGATCTGATTTCTAAGCTCTTGGTCCTTAGGCACAACTAACCTATCTTTGAACCACAGTACATCCTCTTCATCTACCCTGAAATATGTAGTTTCTTGCTCTTTCATCTTACGCTTGATGTGGAATATACCAGTGTCAGTCTTTTGAAGCTCAATAATTCTACTCTTGAGAGTGCAACTGACAGTGATGTTGTACAGAATTGCTGGGTGTAGAAGGCGAGACAGATGAAAATCACTTTCTACTAAGGAGTGACAATGAGACTTATGGCTTAAAGCATCGGCAACCACATCTGCCTTGCTAGGATGATAGTGCACTTGAAGATTATAATCTTTAATCAACTCAAGCCATCTTCTTTGATGCATATTCAACTCGGGTTGGGTGAAGATATATTTGAGGCTTTTATGGTCAGTATAGATGTTGCAAACATTGCCCAACAGATAGTGTCGTCAGACTTTCAAAGCATGAATAACTGCCGCGAGTTATAAGTCATGCGTTGGATAATTCATCTCATGCTTCCGAAGTTGTCGAGAGGTATATGCAATTACTCGGCCCTCCTGCATCAGAACACCTCCCAAACCTATGCCTAAGGCATCACAATACACATCAAATGGTTTCTTGATATCCGGTTGCGCCAAAACCGGAGCCGAGGTTAGGAGAGTTCGCAGTTCGTGAAAAGCCGCATCACACTCAGGAGTCCAGACAAACCTGGTGTCTTTTTGCAGTAGCCTAGTCATTGGCTTGGCTATTTTTGAGAAATTCGGGATGAAGTGACGATAATAGCCAGCCAATCCAAGAAAACTCCGAACCTCATGAACCGAGATAGGAGCCTTCTAGTTCAGTACTTCTTGTACCTTGGCGGGATCCACCATAATTCCTCCATCAGACAACACATGCCCAAGGAAAGGTACTTCTCGAAGCTAAAATTCACACTTACTGAACTTTGCATATACTTGATGTTCACACAGTCTTATGAGGACTATACGCAGATGTTCAGTGTGGTCTTCCTCATTTTTAGAATATACCAGGATGTCATCAATAAATACCACCACAAACTTGTCCAATTCGGGCATAAACACCAAATTCATCAAGTACATAAAGTGTGCGGGGGCGTTGGTCAAGCCGAAGGACATAACGAGATACTCATAAAGACCATATCTGGTAGAGAAGGCTGTTTTTGGAACATCTTCCAGACGGATTTTAATTTGACGATAGCCAGATCTTAGATCGATCTTGGAGAAGACTTTAGCTTTAGACAACTGATCGAACAAGTTATCGATGCGCGGTAGAGGATACTTATTTTTGACAGTGACTGCATTCAGAGGTCTATAATCTACGCACATTCGCAACAACTGATCCTTCTTCTTTACAAAGATAGCAGGACATCCCCACGAAGACGAACTAGGACGAATCAGCCCCTTCTTCAAAAGTTCATTCAACTGCACCTTAAGTTCAGCTAGTTCATTCGGAGGCATCCTATAGGGTCTCCTAGAGATAGGTGTCGTGCCAGGCAACAACTCGATTTCAAACTCCACATCTCGATCCGGAGGTAGTCCCGGCAAATCATCGAGAAAAACGTCAGGAAACTCACTCACTACGGGAATATTAGTTAATACCTTCGCTTGCACCGCATGAACTTCACTAGAAAGGTCAAACTGCCTGGGAAGTTGCACTAGAAAACCTTTCTGATCAGTAGGATCTCTCAGCATAACTACACGGGTGGATGTTTCAATGAGCACCCCATTCTGACTCATCCAATTCATGCTCAAAATAACATCAATACCTAATCCTGACAAAACCACCAAGGTAAGCGAGTATTTTCACCCTTCTATTTCAAACTCTAGATCTCCTACTACTTGATTTATGGAAATATTCCTACTTGCAGCTCTAATGCAATAACCCTCACCATCAATCGTATGTAATTTATGTGCGAACTTTGATGCAAACATAGGACTGATAAAGGAATGCGAAGCACCTGAATCAAATAGCACCACTACAGAATATTGGTCAACTAGGAACTTACCAGCAATGACTACCTCACCAGATGGAATTTCTTCAATACTATTATAATGAACATTCCCCTGATGGCCACCATGATTTGCATTCTTCTTAGGATATGGACAATTCCTAGACCAATGACCTGGTTTGTTGCAGTTCCAGCAAGGCATGTTGCTTGGAGGGACACTGGAGCTGCCTTGACCAGAACTACCCTTTGGCAGAGACACTGTATATGCTTTGCGAAACCCAGTCTTAGCTGGTGCCTTTTTTTGCGGGGGACGGAACTTAGCACTTGTGGCAGGAGGGCGAGGAGGAGCCCTCGGTGTAGCTGGAGCTCAGGACTGTGAAGCACCTGCCTCAAGTGCCCTCTTGCGGCTCTTAGAAGCAGCATAGATAGAGTTATTATTTTCTTGAGTCAGAGCATCACTGATAAAATCATTGAAAGTAGCACATTTGCTAGTGCCCATGGTCTTCATCAGCTTTGGGCCGAGGCCACGCTTGAAGCTAGCAATCTTCTTAGCATCAGTATCTACAAACTCAGTTGCATACCTTGCAAGATTGTTAAAGGCTTGCAGGTAGTCCGTCAAACTCTTATTGCCTTGAGTTAACCTCATGAACTCAGTGTGCTTTATAGCCATCAAACCTGGAGGAATGTAATTCCCATGGAAAGCTATTTTAAACTAGTCCCAAGCGATCGGGATGTTAGGAGGCAACGTGGAGCGGTAGTGACTCCACCAAATACCAGCCGGGCCATGCAGTTGGTGAGAAGCATACTCAGTTTTCAGCTCCTCAGTCAGACGAAGCAGACGGAACTTCTGCTCAATGGTATTCAACCACTCATCAGCTTGCAAAGGTTCCTCCACCTCCTTAAAGAGCGGGGGCTTGGTATCCAGAAACTCCTTGAAGTCACTATACTGATTTGGTGCCGGTCCCTAATGACCCTAGCGAGCATCCCGGTCGACTAGCTAGCGCATAGCGTCTGCTAACATGCGCTGACCTTCAACCACCGTCTGCATCAATTCTGCCGGAGTGGGTGGTGGAGGAGGGGGTGGCTATTCCTCATCCTCAACGCCACGACCACGACAGAGGTTGTACGCCATCTGCAAAATGCATAGCCAATGAGCACTAACGCTGTGGGAAATTTGTAGATGAATTGTGTAAATATGCTAAAATGATTTCATTAGAAATGAATTCACAACAATCAAGGCACAGTAATTCATCACAACCACACAAACTCATCAAGTGCACCAATTGACGCAATTACGCAATGAGCATAACAACAAGATATCTCCAGATGAAAAGATGAAATTTATTAAAGGCTCGCATGTAGGGAGCACAAACGTGACTGGACAGGTTACATTGATATCAATGGGATTTCAACCTTACGTAACAGGTGTCCGGATTCAAACTAAACTTCTAGCCAACTAGGAAGGCTAACCAAGAAATGACCACAAGGAGACATCACATCGGTAGGGTTCCATGGTGGATCATGACTAGCCACCTCGATACCAGCGTGTCCCAAGCAGCACAGCCTTATGTCGCGTGTCACAGGAGGCCCTCGATTTTGTCGCGGCACCGAAGGGTGCTAATCGTGACATCATCACCGAACACAACACAATGAGACATCCATTTGTGACCGAATTTTAACACGTTCAACTAACATCCAGGATAACATAGGGTTCGATATTACATCCCAAAAGCTAAGTTATTACAAAGCCTTACTCCCACATATGGAGGGCACAAAAGATAACTCTAGCGTCATAGCTAGTCGACGACTACTCTAAGCATCGTCCTCGGAGTCACTGTCGAAGATCTTCTCGCCATCCTCGTCACTAATAGGCTCTAACTCCTCATCTTCTTCTTCTTCTTCTTCTGGTGGAACATCCTGTGGCCCATTGACCTCCACGTTATCATCGTCTTCAGCCAAGAAGACTCCAGAGCCCATCTCCTCATCCTCGTTATTGTCATGAGGAAGCAGAGGATTGAGCTGGTTGTTGAGGCGATGCACTTCCTCATGAATATTGTCATTGTATTCTTCTGCAACTTCTATCCATTGCTCAAGCTCCACCTGACGAGCTCTCAGGACGTTCTCTTTGTGCCATGCTTTATCCCGCTAATTCATCACGTGGACTAGCATGCGCTGACAGTTGCAATTTGCCACAGTCAACCTCTGGACCGCAAGCGTCTCCTGATCTCCGTCATGTATCACTTGCTCCAACTGTTGCTAAACCGCATTTCTAGCGGTAGTCATCTCAGCCAACTCGGCCCTCAACCTTTCCACCTCGGTGGGCTCAGGGCGGGGCTCACGTGGAGCGAGCTGGTGACGAGGTGCCCTGCCTCTAGTTGACTTGCGAGAGGTCCTCTTGGTGTGAGCCATCTGTAGTAACAAGATATGACTTACAGTGCGGATAATTTAGGGATACGAAATTTAATTTAGTCGGGACCATCGAAATTTTTAAGGAGGGAGTAAAATACAATATATGACATGAATTAAACATGATGCATGCACGTTTCGTACGCCCTCTCACCCTAGTAGAACCATAAACTTCTAACGCTAGGCGGTGGCATACATACGTTCTCTTATATAGGCGAAACTATCGGTTTACTCGTTTGCGCTGTTAGTATACCTGCAGAAAATCTCCTTTCAGCCCAACAGTTCCCCAAAATAAGCACACAAGTAAGCAGTAAGCTAAATACTTTCCATATATACATCCCCGATGTATATACTTCAGTATCACAACTACCCGACAGATATACCCAACTAAGTACTTTTATAATTACATGGTTTGAACATGTAAGTATGCAAGTAACCACAACTACTCTCCTCTAGACCACTGGTTGGACGATCATGCTCTCACAGCTCACACTTACAAGTGCGTCGAGGTGTTTGATCCATACATTACCACCCAAGAGGATGGTATCCATACAATATCACGTCGTATGGACGACGAAACAAAAACAAACAAGACCCCCAAGTTAGTCTTTTTAATAAGCCACCTAAGAGTCCTTATTTGGGCTAAGGGATGTGAACGCTGGCAGACTTATAGAAATAATTTACAGATTTTTAGATTTTTAACACTTTTCGCAAACAAACACTTTTGTTTTCAAATACTCGTATGATATGTTTAATATTGAATTCTGCTCTGATACCAGCTGTAACAGAACCGATAAAATTATAAGAGTACAAGTACAAAAATAAGCGCTGAAATGCTCAAATTTTTGAACTTGAGCCAATATAATCCCGGTAGTCAATCGAAACCACGAAGGATTTCAAACCAACTCTTTTACAACCAAGATCGCATTATTCAACATACACATCACACGTTACATTTCATAAGTAGAGCGGAAGTTCACTTACAACACACGGAGTCACAAATTATTACAAACTGAGTTCATAAAGTAGCGGAAGCATAACACACACATTTAGTTCAAATACTACTGCCAGTATTGCAGATCACCATCCCACAAAAGCATTAAGGAAATGAACTAACAGACGATCACGCCCGAGTGATCTAGTCCTCGTCACCCGCGGGGTGGAGGCAGGTCTTGCAGAAGCCCTGATAAAGCATGTCATCTGCAACAGGAGGAAATAAACCCTAAGTACGGGAATGTACTCAGCTAGACTTACTCGTCGAAACGGAAAATAAGAGACACCAAGGATCATGCAAGGCTTTCATAAGTGGAGCTGGCTGACATCACCTTTTGTGGAAAAGCATAAGTAATTTAAACTCTTTTAACTTGTACTAGCATTTATTTTTAGCATTAACCTGTCATCTATCTTAGCACCTGTACTAAACACTCACTTGAGTATAATCAAACAATAGTATTATTATATCCATAGCAGGTATAAATTTGCGGCAACATCATATCATTTGCTTAACCATCTGTTTAATTTAATGAGATCTACGTTGCCGCTGCTCAAGTCAAGTGCTCACTAACCAGGAGCGACGGTGATTCGAATCGAATTCCTATCCAGCTGGAGGGGTATTTCTAACACTCGCTGCGCAGGCCCTGCCAGGGTCGCACAAGCCACCTTTCATATGATTCAGGAGTCGCGGGTTCGAATGATGCCGCATCCCAAGGGCGACACTCTGTCAGGTGCTAGGGACTCTAACCCCCCCTTGATCTCACGCCAATGTCCCCAAGCACAACGTTTCTCTCCTCCAAGATGCGACCTACCATTCGACTCCCGGCCTGAACTGAATTACTCGGCTTTACGGTCGGAACGACTTATCTGGCCCACTAAGTATTAGACTGCGTTCAACATAACTTAAGGACATACAACGAATCGGTCCTTAAACGACTCAGACGGGCATAGCTCCGCACCCAAGACGTGAAGTGTCTTGCGGCTGCACTATCGAACTCTTGCCCGGTCTCAAATTTATTTTTAGGCATGGTTCCAACCACGATAGCTATCATAGCCACTCGTGACCCATTCCTACATCTCGCGGATGACCGAAAATCACCCGACTTCTACCGGACTAAGCAGAGCTAAGCATTAATACGTGCCTGAACCTAATTTAGGGTTTAAGTATGATATCTGGATAAGGACAGGTATAATGCAATAAGGGTTTTCATACAACTCCTTACAACTTAATGCAGTAAACAAATAAAAGTACTCAAGATTAATATATAAAACAAATGGGTCAGCGTGCACCGGGGCTTGCCTTTCAGAAAAGAGGACGAGCGGTGATCTGGGCACTCAGGTAGGTCGTCTGCGGGCACTCCTTCGCCGACTGGATTCTTGGGCTCCCTCGGCTGCTCCTGGTCCTCCTCCGAAATTATTCCCTCGAATTCGAGGAGCATCACCCCATCCGGTATACCTATTGCATGAATGCACAATAAATCTCATGGATGCATAATGAATGCAATATGCTCGGAATGTAATGCATTGCAGCAATTTAAGTATTCTATTCAAGTTACTTAAATTTTACGTGCAAATCTCTTCTCCGGTAGAGAAGTACTTACCTAATCTACACAACCTAATGTATAACTATTCCTCTTCAGTTAAGGTCCTAATACCTAAAAATCATAAGAACAACATTACTTAGGTTACCAACAACAAATCATCAATTATCGTAACAACATATTCTGGACAGCAGCTATGTATTCTTATTACAACTGGAGATTCCCAAATCCTAAAGGCATGATACAGGACAATCTGGAAAGCTTATAAAATACTTTACAATTTATTTTCAGACCTCAACACTTAATTCCAAAGTTTACCTAGTCAAGATTCTAAAATTCCAGAAATCTGTCATCTCCAAACAGAGAGCAGCTATTTCTGGATATCCACTTTAAACATCTATAACTCCTAGACTACTAGGCCAAATGCCATCAAATTTTGACACAAGCTAGTTTAACCAGTTTACTACCACTTTGGTATTCACAGGTTTCCCAGCAAACAATTTTATCAAAGTTTAAATCCAAAATTTGTTACCAGCTGTCTAGAGAACCTAGAAATATGAAAATTAAATATTTATTCATGTGTCAAACTTCTTCTATGACCAAACCAATAATACTACTAGTTCACACATGTCATGAAAACTCCAGAAAGTAATGTGTGTCAACCCAAAACATTTATTTTAACCCCTTTCTTAATTTACTTAATTAATTAAGTGGAAAATTAAACTTATATGCAGCTGCTTAGAAAAATTCTATAAAAATTACAGGAGGCTCTCTGGCCTACTAGGAGGCTACTGTAAAAATTTGAACTAAAGTTATTTACAGAAACTCCCTACACAAAATTCACAAGCCAAAAAGGCTGATTTTTGCATAAATTGGAAACCCTATTGAAAAGTGTCAAACAATAGATTTCATATTTTTTCTAGTATCATTCTACCCTAAGAACAACACTCCCAAAATTTTACCTTTACTGGAACTATAGAAAAATTATGAAAACTCATTCAAGTATCTCCTAATATAAAATGATAACATCATAACTTGAAAACTACTCAAGCAATAGGATCCAAATTTTTACCAGAGCTAGTATATATACGAAATAACATACTCACCAATTTTTATAATTTTTGGAACACAAAAGCTCAAGATGTGATTTAAACAAGTTTGCATGCAATTTAAAACACATTTCAAAACCCTAATTAATTATTCCAGAAATTAAACATCACATAAGCATTTGATATTTTTCCTAGATCCTACACTTTATTTGGAACCCAAAAAAATTTGGATCACAATTTTTGGATCTACCAAACCCTAGATAAGAAAATCACAAACATCACTCAAATCTATGAAATAATAAAGAAACTGAATTTTCCAAAACGAAAAGAGAGCACTGGGCCGGCCGACCCGCCAGCGCGGCCCAGAACTCGCGCGCCAGCTCGCGCGATAGCGTGGCCCAAACCCGAGCGGCACGGCCCGCTCCTGCGCGTGGCCTGCGCTCGGCCTCCCGCCCGCGCACGCGCTGACGAGCGGGTCCCGCGGTCAGCGAGACGAAGGCGGGGGGAAAACGGTCGACGGTGAACTCGCCGCCGGCGGCAGCTCCGGCGAGACCAAGGGCATAGGCACGTTCGCCTCTCTCTTGCGCACCTAGGGGTGCCACTAATTGGAGCAATGGCTGCGGCTATGGGGGATGGCGGCGGGCATGGCGGACCGGCGGGGCGGTGGTGCTCCTCGCCGGCGGTGACCTCGGGACCCTTTCCTAGACCCACGGTGAGCATCCCCGCACTACCCCAGTCCTAATGCACCTACTAGCGCTCGTCATGGAAGCACCGAAGACCCCAGCCACGGTGAGCCGCCGCGCGGGCTAACGCCGACGAGGTCTTGCGGTGGCGGAACTGGCGATTTGTCCTTCCCGAGGTGCGTCTAAGGGTAGGGACGGAACGAGTGGGTAGAGGGGCTCAAGGTGTAGCTGTTGGCCGGACTTGAGGCATGGTGGTGCGGTGGAAAACGCGCGTGAGCTCGTTGGAGCAAGAGCAGCAATGGCGGCTCGGTTCTCTCCGCTTGAGCGTGGAAAGAGCGAGAGAGGAGACAGAGGCGCGAGTGAGGAGGAGTGCGGCGTCATGGCGCCCTTGAAGCCCTCGTGGCCTGACTGGTGGGGCCTTAGTCGGCATACGGTCGCCATTGCGTGCCCATGCGGTAGCACGGCCCTACGGCTGGTCGGCCACGACGTTTACTGAACGTCGCTCGTTTTGACTGAATCGGTGTCCAAGGCTTAGACTGACAGAGGGATTTTGGCGCCGATTATCTCCTAAACCAGCTCGAGTTAGCAGAAGATGATATTACTAAAATGGTAGAGCTACATGAGGACTACAACTTTGTCAATTGGCTCAAGGACTGGTTCAGCCTGGTTTGTGAGTTACAAGTTGTCAAAGTGAGGTACAGTGAAACTGAAATGTCCAATTTCCAGACTTAGAATTTTTCTAAGTGTTGATCACCACTCAAGCTGACTTGTGGGCCATTTTTGAGCATGTTCTGGTCATTTTCATGAGATGGCCATATTAGAACTTTTGTTCCTCATAAAATTCTCTACAACTTTGCTTAAGGTTGCTCCTACATGCAAGATTTCTAAGCTAGACTTTTTAATTGGTCAAACCAGATCACTCTAGGGGTCCAAACTTAATCAACAACATTTGGAAGGGCAATTTGGTAATTTTGGTCAACATGAACATTACTCCACTACTTACCCTACATGTAATTAAGGTGTTATAAGACCTAATTAGCCACTCTACACATTGGTTATACAAAAATCCTAGTGTCACATACTTTGAAACAAGCAAATCAACATTTTCACCCAAATGTTGCAAGCTCATGTTGCACATGTTGCATGAGTGTTTTGCACTACTCACTTCATAAAACACATGAAATATAAACACATGTTGCAATGTTTCAAAAGCATGTTTCACATATTATAAGCTTATGCATGAAATGAATGATGCTCACACTCATAAATGAGATGATTAATGTTAATGCTTATGAAATGCAATGCAATTAAGGAAGCCAAACACCTGGGGTGTTACAAACATGATGATCAAGTGGAAGAGAAGGATCTAAGAGCGCAAGGCAAAGGTATAACCATAGGGTTTTCCTTTTGTCGGTCTAAGACGTGTAGAGAAGTGATTGACTGGGTTTAGGATACATAGCCAACTATCAAGAGGGGCAATCACGGTTAGCTCAGAAATCAAGTGCCACTAGATCAATGTCTTGAGCATATGCATTAGGATCTAGTAGAGAGCTAACATAACACCTTAGAAAACGTTTGTGAAATGCTAACACACATGCACATGGTGGTGTACACTTGGTGGTGTTAGCACATTTGCGAAGGCGGTGAAGTTTAAGTGGTTGAAAGGGGTTAGGGTTCCTCTCTCCTTCCCGACGAGCTTGCGAGGCGGGATTCGGCGTTTTTTGGAGAAGTGAAATGCCTATTTTCTACTGCGCCGGAAGTCGGAAAAGAAACGGAGGTGAACGACGGTCACTGTGGTGATCGGACGCTGCATCGGACGCGGTCGTGGTTTGACCGGACACGTCCGGTCAGTTCCCAGCAGTTGTCAGGCGCGCGGGTGTTAGGGTTTCTGACCGGACGCTGGTCTGGCCTGACCAGCGCGTCCGGTCAGTTCTCCTATGCACAGAAGTAGAGCACATGACCAGCGCGTCTGGTCCCTCACGGAACCGGAGCGTCCGGTCAGGCATCTAGAGGGGCAGAGCGTAGCGGAGTGCTGATCGGACGCACAGCGCGTCCGATCACGTGCGATCGGATGCGTTCGGTCGCAGTGGGAGCTTACTAGACTCCGATCGGACGCCAAGTGCAGCGCGTCCGGTCAAACGCTAGAGCGCGTTCGGTCACATCAACGGCTACTTCTGACGCGCATTATTCATGCTTGTCCTGTAGTGACCGGACACGTCCGGTCACCCTGACCGGTGCGTCCGGTCAGCGCGTTTTGAACTGTGTCGTCCGGTAACGGCTAGCTGCGTACCCCTTCGCTTTAAATAGAAGTTGGCCGGGGTTTGAGAGTACCTCTTGCACATTTTTTAGACCTAGAGACATCCTTTGAGCTAGAGAACAACCCCTCCACTCATCTCTTTACTTAGTTGCACATCTTGAGTGAGATTCAAGGCACTTGATTTTCGAGTTGCTGCGGATTTCTGGTTACTCTTCCGTGTTTCCCGACACGATAGATGGCTTGTGTAACAGAACCGCCCAATTATACGAGATTAAGTAGGAAAATCATCCAACGGGAGGACAATTTAACAAACTTAAGCCTGTATAACCCGGTAGTCCGTGAAATCTCGACGAATTTCAAACCATTTCACATAACAGCCAAGATCGTACTAAGTTTAGCGGTCACCATCATAAGTTACATAAATGTTCGCGGCATAAAATACATCGGAGTTTAAACATAGTTATTACAAACTAGGTTCGAATAAAAGTAGCGGAAGCGGTAGTTCAAATTACGCATACACACAACATTTTGAAATAAAGTGCCAGCTTGCGATCATCTCCAGCAAAAGCATCAGACGAGAAGTACTGAATGACCATTGCCCATGGTCCTAAGCTTCGCCCATCGCAGGATAGAGGCAGTTGATACAGTAGCCGTAATACATCTGCCCATCTGCAACAATTGGGAACAAAGCCCTGAGTACGAGAAGGTACTCAGCTAGACTTACCCGACATAAACCAGAAATAAAAGACACCAAGGAATCATGATAGGCTTTCTGGTGGGATAGCTGACTCATTTGCAAGAAAAGCATTTTTAACTTAACAATTTCTTTCTAAAAGCATACAGTAATTAACTCTTTATTACCCTGTCAACTATGTTTGCACTGGTGCTAGAGTAACATGTAATTAAGCAAGTAAGGATTACCATTGATCATTAACAATAGTTATCATGTCATCTTCCACATAACTATCCAAGTGATTCATCAAGATTACTACGATGAAGTAGCTCAAGTCAAGTGTTCACTATCCAGTGAACGATGGCGATTCGAATCGATTATTAACCAGATGGTAATTTATTCCTCACACAAACCTCACTCACCCGCTAAAGTGAGGTATTGGTCACCGAGTCAACCATTCAGGTAAAGTCGCGAGCTTGCCAGGAACCACATGTACCCGGGGGCCACCCGACTGCTCTTTGGCCTTATCATCGCGCCCCCGTATCCTACCACTACTGCTCCGGTACAGTGCGTTGCGGGCAATCCACTCGGCCCGAATAATCTCCCAGCTTCGTGGTCGAAAGGTGCATTATTCGGCCAGCTAAATGCGAGGCATGCGTTCAACATGACTCGAGGCCCAACAACGGTCGGTCCTTAATCGACACAGACGGAAAATACTATAGTCTGAAACCCTGCAAGTTTCCGCTCGGTCTCAAATTCATTTCACACTTAGTTATACCATGACTTCATAGTCATCCAAGCAGATCCAGGTAACCACCTATAGCTCGCAGGTGACAGGAAATCACCTGACTTCTACCGGTCTAAGCCAGCTAAGCATTGACTCGACTGCGGATACCAGGGTAACAAGGATATAGTATAACAAAGGTAAGCAAGGTATAATGCAGCAACGGTTGCAAACAACTCCTGAACGTAATGCATCAAATTAAGTAAAGTTAATAATAAATTATTTGCAAACCGGGAGAAAAATGCTCCGGGGCTTGCCTCTCTCAAAAGAGCTCGGACGGTGGTCGGGGCACTCTGGGAGATCTTCACCGACCTCCTCTTCGGCTTCGATCACCTCCTGCTGTTGCACCTCGAGCTGCTCCTCTGGCTCCTCGGGGATGACGACTGGGTTCTCAGTTTGCGATCCTGTATGATGCAATGTGCGTAAGTGATTATGCAATGTGCATCGAAGGAGATGAATGCAATGGATATGTTGAAATGCAAGGTAGTCAACATCATCCAAGAAACTATATACTACAAGCACATATCATCTACTGCATTCTCTTCTACTACTAATATGTTAAGTTAACATATCTTATGAAATACTTCAAAGATACACCAAAGCTTTACTAATTTCTTAATCACACTTAAAGCAACACTTGCTTAAACCCTAAATAATAATAGGTTTGAATAGCAATATATATTTTTGATGCTCCTAAAAATCTGAGAAAACTACAGTAGCATAATACTACCCTAAACCGACTACCATAAAAATTTCATGGCATTTGGATAAGTAAACTATCCTATACAAAAATGACAAGCTATAGCATAAAAATGAGCATGAAATTACTTTGTACTATGAAAAGTGTCAAACAACAGAATTAATATTTTTCCTAGGTTCTTCATAGTATACTATGACTGTACAAAAATTATCACATGCATGTTTTATACAAAGTTTGCTCTCTAGCAAAAATAACAAAAATCAGCCATTAAAGGTACTTGAACTACTCCTCCAAAGTTTTCCGCAACACATGCATGAAACATATTTTTCCTAGGAAGTACATGACACAAGAAGATTAACAAACTTGGGAATCATATTTTTCTGAAGCCTATAGATTTTTCTACACATTTTTTAGTTTATCAGCAATATACATGATTAAATAAAATCCTATAGAAAAGTATTTCAAATTTGACATGCAATATTTTTATATCATAGATCTGGTTCCAAAGAGTCCATAGAAATTTATTTCACAATTGTTGGAGCTCAAATGAATAAAAAACATTTTCCACAATATTTTTCATCATGAATAATAAAAGAAAACAGAAAACGATTTTTTATTATTGAAACTGGGCCGGCCAGTGGAAGTAAACCGGCCCGTGGCCGTTTTTGGCCCGGTTCGCGCGCACGGGGTAAGGTGAGCCGGCCCGGCTCGGGCTTCGGCCCACGACCGCTCGCTCGAGGAGGCCGGGGGGAGAAGCCGGAGGCGCCGGTGACCGCAATGTCGCGGCCGCGCGACGACCGGCCGGTGGCCATTGCCGACCACGCCCGGTGCGGAAAAGCGAGTAACAGGTACGCGGGGAGGAGGCGAACCCGTTTTCGGTGATAGAGAAGCAAGAGGGGTAGCGGGGAATCACTCCCGTGGGAGGCCGCGCGCGGTGGCGCCATGGCCGCCGCCGGCGGATGCACGGAATCCGCACCTGCTTGGCTCGGGTGACGGCAACGAGGTACGCATGGGTGCCGGAGAAGGAGGCGAAGTTGGGTGCGTGAGAAGGCGAGCTATGGCGGCTCACCGTCGGCCAATTTGGCCGGCGGGTGCGGCGGTGGCGGTGCTCGCGCGGTGCGGTGCTCGCGCGGCACGGAGCGGAGGAAGGCCGAGGCGGAGAAATTCGGAGAGGGACGGTGGATGCGGAGCGCAGGCAACTTAGAAGAGCGAGACGCGCGCTGGCGAGGGCCACCGACGGCCAGCTGTCGACGGCGAGCGGCGCATGCTGGCCACGGGGCGCGCGGTGCCTGCGCGGGCGCGTGCGTGTCGCGGTGAGCGCGGGCGAGCGGGCACGACGCGCGAGCGGGCGGGCGAGCGCGCGGTCAGCTGGGCCGGGCCGCTTCGCGGGCAGGCCGAGAAGGGAAGCGGCGGCCTGCTAGCGCTGAAATTGTTTTTCCTTTTTATTTTTCCAGAGAAAATTCAAATAAAATTCTATTTGCAGTTTTCAAATTCAATTTTGGGCAAGCAAACGACCTTTTCTGAAAATGGCCCAAAAATGAAAGTTGTTTCGAATTTGATTTCCTACAACTTTTATTGAGGGGCTAATCTCAAAACTCTTATAGATTTTGATTTTTAGAATAAAAGCTAATTTATGGAGAATTTTTAAATATTTTCAAATAACATTTTTAAAATAAATCTTTAACAAAACTTTGAGTGATTTAGTGGCTCCAAAAATTTTCCTTATAATTCTAAGTGATATGAAATTTATAGTTGCACAAGTTTGATGAATGTAATTAGCATATTATCACAACATGTTATGCAATACTAGTTTCCACACTTTTATTTTACTAAAGGTACACCCTAAGCACATATGATTATGAATGCTATGACATGTTTTGCTCATGATTTGCAATGCAAATGCTTGCGTAACACCGGAGTGTTACAGCCCTCCCCCTTATAAAAATCTCGTCCCGAGATTTGGGTTACGAACCATTTATTATAAAAATCTTCATATACTTTTTGTAGGTATTCACCCGTTTCCCAAGATGCATCCCCTTCATCATGATGACTCCATTGTATCTTATATATTTTCACCACACTGTTTTGAGTAGCCCTTTCTTTGGAATCCAAAACTCGAACTGGCTGCTCACGATATACGCAAACATTTCTTGAGATGTGATACATGAAAAACTAAGAATATAGCACCCATTGATACTGGTAATTCCAATTTGTAAGCCACTGGACCCTTCCTTTCCAAGATTTTGTAGGGTTCTACAAATCTGGCGGCAAGCTTTCTGCGTATTCCAAACCGCTTCTTCTTCATTGGCGTGACTTTTAGATAAACATAGTCACCAACTTCAAATACAAGTGGTCTCCTTCTCTTATCCGCATAACTTTTCTGACGCGACTGAGCTGCTCTCATATTTTGCTAAATGATATGAACTTTCTTTTCGGCTTCTTCCACAAAGTCAATACCATAATACCTTCTTTCCCCTGGCTCAATCCAGTTTAAAGGTGTTCTACACTTTTGGCCATACAGAGCCTCAAAAGGTGCCATCTTGATACTTTCTTGATAACTATTATTATACGCGAATTCTGCTAAAGGTAACCATGACTCCCATGAACCTCTGGAAGACAACACACAAGCTCTTAACATATCTTCTAGAACAACATTAACTCTTTCAGCCTGACCATCTGTTTGAGGATGATAGGCAGTGCTACGAATCAGACTAGTTCCCAAACCTTTGTGCAAATGCTCCCAAAAGTGAGCAGTGAACTGTGACCCTCTGTCAGACACTATAGTCTTTGGTATGCCATGCAATCTCACAATCTCCGCAATATACTTCTCGGCATATTGAGGTGGTCTATAATCTGTCTTGATAGGCAAAAAGTGGGCTGTCTTGGTAAGACGATCCACGATTACCCAAATCGAATCATGGCCTTTCTGAGTAGTGGGCAAACCTGTGATGAAATCTATACTTATATCATTCCACTTCCAACTAGGTACTACCAAAGGTTGTAACAACCCGGCAGGTTTCATGTGAATAGCTTTCACTCTACAGCATGTGTCACATCTGGCTACATAAGCTGTAATTTCCTTTTTCATCTTTGTCCACCAATAGCGAGGTCTTAGTTCTTGATACATTTTACTACTGCCAGAATGAATGGACAACTTAGAGAGATGAGCTTCATCCATAATTTTATTCTTAAGCTCTCTATCCTTTGGAACAACAAGACGGTTGTCGAACCACAACACGTCCTGCTCGTCCACTCTGAAGTGTTTTGAGGGTTCTTCTTTAATTTTCTTTTTGATGTGGAATATCCCTTTGTCTGCTTTCTGACCTTCTATTATCTTACTCTCCAAGGTGCAACTGATCTGAATACTATGCAACACGGCAGGGTGCATTAGATTAAAACCATCTTCGAGTTAGGGTTGCATATTCAGACAATGTGACTTTCTACTCAAAGCATTAGCTACCACATTGGCTTTCCCAGGTTGATACTGTACATTCAAGTTGTAATCTTTAATTAGTTCTAACCATCTTCGCTGTCTCATGTTCAATTCTGGTTGGGTGAAAATGTACTTGAGACTCTTATGATCGGTAAAAATATTGCACACATTACCAAGTAAATAGTGTCTCCAAATCTTTAAGGCATGCACTACGGCGGCAAGCTCAAGATCATGTGTCGGATAATTGATTTCATGTTTTCTCAACTGACGGGAGGCATAAGCAATGACTCTTCCTTCTTGCATCAGAACACAGCCTAATCCTGTTTTTGATGCATCACAGAACACATCAAAAGGTTTCTCGATGTCTGGCTGTGCAAGAACTGGAGCAGTGGTCAACAGTTTCCGCATGGTGTGGAAAGCTGTCTCACACTCCTCTGTCCACACAAACTTGTAATCTTTCTGTAACAGACTTATCATCGGCTTGGCAATCTTCGAGAAGTCTGGGATAAAGCGGCGATAGTAACCAGCTAACCCTAGGAAACTCCTGACTTCTGACACTGTGGTTGGAGTTTTCCAATCCATAACCTCTTGTACTTTGCTCGGATCTACCGAAACTCCATTCTCAGATAGAATATAACCAAGGAAAGGAACTTTCTTCAACCAAAATTCACATTTGCTGAACTTAGCATACAACTTATGATCTCTCAGTCTGGTCAAGACAATTCTCAGATGCTCTTCATGATCTTTCTCATTCTCAGAGTATACTAGAATATCATCAATGAAGACAACTACAAACTTGTCCAACTCTGTCATGAAAACTGTATTCATCAGATACATAAAATATGCAGGAGCATTTGTTAAGCCAAAAGACATAACAAGATACTCGTACAACCCGTATCTGGTAGAAAAGGCGGTTTTCGGGACATCTTGTGGCCTGATCTTTATCTGATGATACCCTGATCTTAGGTCTATCTTGGAGAATACTCTAGCTTTAGCCAACTGATCAAACAAAACATCGATATAAGGCAAAGGATATTTATTCTTGATAGTTACAGCATTAAGAGGTCGATAATCCACACACATTCTCAGAGTACCCTCTTTCTTTTTCTTCACGAACAAGGCAGGACATCCCCATTCAGACTTACTCGGTCGGATAAACCCCTTCTTTAATAATTCCTCCAGTTGCTTCTTTAGCTCAGCTAACTCATCCGGAGGCATCCGATAGGGTCTCCTCGAAATAGGAGCTGTCCCGGGGATCAACTCGATTCCAAACTCAACATCTCTATCTAGAGGAAGGCCAGGTAACTCGTCTGGAAACACATCCGGGAACTCACACACTACCGAGATCTGGTGGATAGGGACAACTTCCATGGCACAGGTCACACTCACAAGGTCTGTTCTTCTAGGCAATGGTACCAGGAAAGTACCCTCTGCCTAGGGATCCTTAAGGGTAAGCAACCGACTGCTTGTATCTATGACTGCCCCCCAGTTCTTCATCCAGTTCATTCCTATTATTACATCCAAAACTAGCCCAGGCATAACTACCAGGTTCACTCGAAACTTCCGACTACCTAACTCAAGGGTTGCCCCTCTAACCATCTTATTGGTTAACACATCAGCCCCTGCTGAACTTATGCGATAACCATAACTCAATTCTATGCATAGTTGTTCATGCTTCCGTGCAAATGCTTGACTCATAAAAGAATGCGAGGATCCAGAATCAAATAGAACAACTGCAGGGTGATGGTTAATAAGAAACTTACCGGCAGTTACAGGCTCTCCCTCAGGAATCTCATCAATGGTGGTATGGTGTACACGAGCAGTGTAAGTCTGTTGCTTCTTTTTAAGCGGATAAGGGCAAAACTTTGAAAAGTGGCCTGGCTGACCACAATTGTAGCAGGGCCCCTTCACTGTACTAGCAGATCCTATAGCTCCCTTGGAGTTGCTCTGTTCTGCAGCTACGGTGATCTTTGCTGGCGGCACGGCCATCTTGTACGGCTTCTGTGGTCCCTTGTAGTTCTGGGTTTTATGCTGTGGCGGCCTAAACCTTGCACCAGGTGCGGACAGACGATAAGAAAGACGATTTGCAGTGACAACTCTGGACTGGGATGGTCCTGACTCAAACACCCTCTTACGATTCTTGGATGCAGTGTAGGCGTTGTTGTTCTTTTCTTGTTTCAAACAATCACTGACAAAGTCATTGAACCTGGCGCGGGTATTGGTACCCACATGCTTCATCATCTTTGGACTTAACCCTCTCTTGAAACTAGCAATTCTCTTTGCATCTGTGTTGACCATGTCTGGAGCATAGCGGCACAAGTTGTTAAAGGCATGCAGATACTGGGTCACAGTCTTGGTACCCTGATTTAAGGCCAAGAACTCTCCGAGCTTCATCTCAACCAACCCTGGGGGAATATAAACTCCTCTAAAGGCTTCAGTGAATTCTCTCCAAGTAATCTGGGCATTGGGAGGAAAGGTGGTGCGGTGATGCTTCCACCACATCCCTGCCGGTCCCTATAGCTGATGTGCAGCATATTCTGTTTTCAGAACTTCTGTCAGTCTCAACACACGGAACTTATCTTCCATAGTGTTGATCCATTCTTCAGCGTCGAGTGGCTCTGCTGCTTCCTTAAAAATAGGTGGCCTAGTATCCATGAAATCCTTAAAATTGTTGTACTGGTTCACCCCATGGCCACCACCTTGATTATTTCCTCTCTGAACATTTTCAGCGATGGTACGCAGAAAATCTTCCATATTCCTCTGTGACTGCTTGGCGTTGCACTGGCTCCCAAGGAACTGTGTGAAGAATACCTCTGCAGTGAGCGGTGGAGGAGGGGGCAATTGTGGCTCTGGCTGTGGCTCCTGGTGGTTGACGTTGTTTGCACCACCCCCACCAGCCCCTGCACCGTTGCCACCAGTTTCAGCGGCCTCATACGTGGCACGGCGAGTGTTTACCATCTGTATATTTCAGCAACAAGTAATAATTGAGCGAAGTGGTAGTAATTGTATTCGAATGAACAATCATGTCATACTGAATTTATTGGAGAGAATAAGTCATGCAATAAAACAGAGGCAAAATAATCACATTCCAATTAAAACAACATCACTAATCAAATTACTTCGAATGCAACATCGCGTTCCATACAACCACGTTGCCAGCATACATACACTAGACTTTTATGCGTTTGAGCATCGCATACACAACCAAGATCCAAAAGATCGCCAGTCTCAAGATCGAACAGGATACAACACAATACATAGAAACCAAAAGAAGGCCATCGCGGCAGAACCTAGCTACTAACATAAGGCAACTAGCCTACTCCTCGGGGCCGTCGCCGAGGTCGGAGGCATCACCATCGCTACCCTCAGTAGCATCGTCGTCGTCGACGTCCATCTGGGCGGCGTCCGGAGGAGCATAAGGGCCCATCTCGTTGTAGAGGGCATGAAACTCTTCATGCAAGTTGGCATTATACCCTTCTAGCTCCTCGACCCTCTGCCTCAGAAGGTCCCTCTCGTTCCAGGCTTCATTCCATTCCTGCACTAGCTGTCCCATCATGCGGTCTGCATTTCTATTGGCCTGAGTCAACGTCTGCACCCGCTGCATAACACTCTCACCTCTCTCGAGAGCCCGGTCTCGCTGCAAGCTCATGTCGGCTAACTGCTCTTCCAAGCTAGCTATAGCACGTGCTTGCTTCTTCTTCTGCTTCCTTGCTTCAAGCCGGTCATCACCACGCAGACCAGTCAAGGTCCAATAGGTACTCTCAAGACCCTGGTATGCTCTGATGGCTGCATACATGGCACTCATTGTGTGGTTGTCGCTAGCCCGTCCTTCACTTGGGCCTCTAACCAGGGCACTTCCTTGCGGTTGCACCCAAATGGCATCACGAGGATCATCTCTCGGGAAAGTACCGGCCAAAGCTGCTGCCAACTCATTAGGAAACCTGCTCATTATGTCTCGAATGACGCGAAAGGTTGCGCCCTCTGCACCTTCAACTGGAGTGCGTCCTTCAAACTCCAAATGTCAACCATCCCATTCTGGCGCATCACCAAGAACAAGGACGGTGATTTCCACTACCGCAAGTCCATCCTCAGCTAACTGGCTCTCACTCCAGGAGTACACCGGCTCTTGACCCTCTGGGTACCCCACATCATGGAGCACTCTCCAAAGCAAGGTGGGCACGCTAAACTTGCTTAGAAAAGTGTCCGTGCTGTGGCGCTCCCGCGGGGCCATCTGGTGACGAGGTGCTCTTCCGCCAGTGGACTTACGGGCAGTCTGCTTCGTGCGGGCCATCTGTAGCACAAGTTTTAAATTACCCGATGAGAACATATTTTAAGTTGATATTACTTTTATCAAACTGGGAAAATCCTTTTATAAGGGGAGGAATGCATGTTATGAATGAAATGCACAGGTAATATGATGCATGCGCGAGTCTTACGTTCTCACAAACTTAGAAGATAAAGACATCTAACGATGAATTCGGTGGCATACAAACGATCTCTCATATACGTAACTAATTCAATCTACACGATAAACGCTGTTATGTACCTGTAGAAAATTTATTTCAGCCCATTCCCCCATGAATGCATAAAAGAAGTAAATCTACCTACACGCTCTACACGAATCCCCATATGCGTGTACAACGGTAGTATCTACCCAAACACATCGTCCTATTGACGGCATCGCCTCAACGGACGGAACACCCACACATGCGATACTTTCATAAAAACATGTGAAAAACATGTAATTATTCTAGTATCATATAAGCACTCTCCCTAGATCGGCGGTGTATCCGATCATGCTCTCACAGCTCACACTTACCAAAGCGTAGAGGTGACTGATCCATACATTACCACTCAATTAAGTAGCACTCATACAATAGCACGCCGTATGAGCAACGAAAGAGAAATATGGTGCAAGAACCCCAAGTTAGTACTTAAATAGCCACCTAGAGTCCTTAACTGGGCATACAGGATATGACCACTAGCACACCTTTAGTTTTAAAATCACACTTTTTAAACAGAATTTGGTTTTAAATACACTTATGAACAGTAATCACGCTAAACCATGCTCTGATGCCAGCTGTAACAGAACCGCCCAATTATACGAGATTAAGTAGGAAAATCATCCAACGGGAGGACAATTTAACAAACTTAAGCCCGTATAACCCGGTAGTCCGTGAAATCTCGACGGATTTCAAACCATTTCACATAATAGCCAAGATCATACTAAGTTTAGCGGTCACCATCATAAGTTGCATAAATGTTCGCGACATAAAATACATCGGAGTTTAAACATAGTTATTACAAACCAGGTTCGAATAAAAGTAGCGGAAGCGGTAGTTCAAATTACGCATACACATAACATTTTGAAATAAAGTGCCAGCTTGCGATCATCTCCAGCAAAAGCATCAGACGAGAAGTAGCGAATGACCATTGCCCATGGTCCTAAGCTTCGCCCATTGCAGGATAGAGGCAGTTGATACAGTAGCCGTAGTACATCTGCCCATCTGCAACAAGTGGGAATAAAGCCCTGAGTACGAGAAGGTACTCAGCTAGACTTACCCGTCATAAACCAAAAATAAAAGACACCAAGGAATCATGATAGGCTTTCTGATGGGATAGCTGACTCATTTGCAAAAGGCATTTTTAGCATTTAGGGAAACCTTTACAAAAGCTTTGCATCAAGTTAAATCTTTATTAACCTGTCAACTACATTTGCACCTGTACTAAAGTAACATGTAATTAAACAGGTAATGATAACCAATGATCATTAACAACTTCCATTATGTCATAATTCATATAACTGTCCAAGTGTTCCATCAATATTACTACGATGAAGTAGCTCAAGTCAAGTATTCACTATCCAGTGAACGATGGCGATTCGAATCGATTATTAACCAGCTGGTAAGTTATTCCTCACACAAACCTCACTCACCCGCTAAAGTGAGGTGTTGGTCACCGAGTCAACCATTCAGGTAAAGACGCGAGCTTGCTAGGAACCACTTGTACCCGGGGGCCGCCCGACTGCTCTTTGGCCTTATCATCGCGCCCCCGTATCCTGCCACTACTGCTCCGGTACAGTGCGTTGCGGGCAATCCACTCGGCCTAAATAATCTTCCAGTTTCGTGGTCGGAAGGTACTTTATCCGGCCAGCTAAATGTGAGGCATGCGTTCAACATGACCCGAGGGACAATAACGGACGGTCCTTAATCGACACAGACGGAAAACACTACAGTCTGAAATCCTGCAAGTTTCCGTCCGGTCTCAAATTCATTTCACACTTAGTTATACCATGACTTCATAGTCATCCAAGCAGATCCAGGTAACCACCTATAGCTCGCTGGTGACAGGAAATCACCCGACTTCTACCGGTCTAAGCCAGCTAAGCATTGACTCGACTGCGGATACCAGGATAACAAGGATATAGTATAACAAAGGTAAGCAAGGTATAATGCAGCAACGTTTGCAAGCAACTCCTAAACGTAATGCATCAAATTAAGTAAAGTTAATAATAAATTATTTGCAAACCGGGAGAGAAATGCTCCGGGGCTTGCCTCTCTCAAAAGAGCTCGGACGGTGGTTGGGGCACTCGGGGAGCTCTTCACCGACCTCCTCTTCGGCTTCTGTCACCTCCTGCTGCTGCACCTCGAGCTGCTCCTCTGGCTCATCGGGTAAGATGACTGGGTTCTCGGTTTGCGATCCTGTATGATGCAATGCGCGTAAGTGATTATGCAAACGTGCATCGAAGGGGATGAATGCAATGAATATGTTGAAATGCAAGGTAGTCAACATCATCCAAGAAACTATACACTACAAGCACATGTCATCTATTACATTCTCTTCTACTACTATTATGTTAAGTTAACATATCTTATGAAATGCTTCAAAGATACACCAAAGCTTTACTAATTTCTTAATCACACTTAAAGCAACACTTGCTTAAACCCTAAATAATAATAGGTTTGAATAGCAACATATATTTCTGATGCTCCTAAAAATCTAAGAAAATTATAGTAGCATAATACTACCCTAATCAGACTACCATAAAAATTTCATGACATTTGGATAAGTAAACTATCCTATACAAAAATGACAAGCTATAGCATAAAAATGAGTATGAAATTACTTTGTACTATGAAAAGTGTCAAACAATAGAATTAATATTTTTTTCTAGGTTCTTCATGGAATATAATGACTGTACAAAAATTATCACTTGCATGTTTTATACAAAATTTGCTCTCTAGCAAAAATAACAAAAATCAGCCATTAAAGGTACTTGAACTACTTCTCCAATGTTTTCCACAGCACATGCAGGAAACATATTTTTCCTAAGAAGTAAATGATATAAGAAGATTAACAAACTTGAAATCATATTTTTCTGATACATATAGGATTTTTGAATATTTTCAAATAACATTTTTAAAACAAATCTTTGACAAAACTTTGAGTGATTTAGTGGCTCCAAAAATTTTCCTTATAATTCTAAGTGATATGAAATTTATAGTTGCACAAGTTTGATGAATGTAATTAGCACATTATCACAACATGTTATGCAATACTAGTTTCTACACTTTTATTTTACTAAAGGTACACCCTAAGCACATATGATTATGAATGTCATGACATGTGATGCTCATGATTTGCAATGCAAATGCTTGCGTAACACCGGAGTGTTACAACTTGGAGCAGCGGAGGTGATTGAGCTCGCAATTGGAGATTGTTGGAGCCCTCATCAAGTGTTGTAAGGGGTTCTTGATCCTTCCCCGCAGGAGTTCGCGAATTGGATACTCTAGTGGAGCTCGTGGCTTGGAGGATCCCCATCTTGTGTGCGGTTGTGCGGCGCCCGCCGAGGGCTCGACTCTTGATAGTCGATTAGCTCACGAATCGACAAGTGGGTGTATCGCCACAACGGGGAGTAGCTTGTCGGGAAGCAAGTGAACCTCGGGATAAATTCTCGTGTCATTCTCTTCCCGAGGACTTCTCTTGTGTGATTGATTGATTGGTACTTCTCATCTCTACACGACGGTATAATCACTCGAAACTCTTCTCTCGCATTACTTCTTCTATCTAGCTTGTAGTTGTTGTTGTGTTTAGTGAATAGCCTTGTTCTAGACTTGTGTAGGTGGCTTGCTTAATTAGTTAGAGCTAGTGCATTTGCTTCGCCACCTTTTCGTACTAACGTGTGGTTAAGTAATTCTTGTATAAGTTTTAATTAGACTATTCACCCCCCTCTAGCCTATTTGGACCTTACACTCTCCGGTACTACATTCAAGGTGAACATGGCCCATCATACCACAGTGCGCACAAAAGCGGGGAATCTTCTCGAACTTCACTTGCAGCAGCACATGATCCCGGCCCTCTGGCGACAGGGTAACAAAACGAACCAAAGGTTTCTGGGCAACCAGATTAACCCTCACCCTAAAGAAATCTCCACCAACAGTAGACACTGCCTTCATCTCCACAGCGACTTCCTCTCCCACCTTACCTACCAGCTGCTTCAGAATTGACTCAGTCCTGTACAGGTGCAGGATCTTATGAATCTGGATCCAAGCTGGGACCTTGCAGGGAACAACAACTGGAATTGCAGTCGATCCATCAAATTCCTCTAGCACGAGTGCACACCCATGAAAAATCCACGGACCTTCTTCCATAATTCGCTTTCAATCTCCAAGCAGGGCGCTTGTACCACAAACAGATTCTTTCCAATTGGACAGAAAGTAACTTCCCGGGTTGGGTTCCACGCCGATCGCATGGTGGAGATCAGGGATGCCTCACTAAACTCCTTCCTCGTCAGCAACTTGGCCGCCGCCATCCACTTGACTGGCGGAAGTTTCTCCCTGTCATCCTTCGCCGACATAACTCTGTCCCGCTCCGCATCGCTAAGCCGAAGCTTCTGCAAGAGCTCATCGACGTCCACCTCGCTTCTCCGTGCTTTTCCCTTAACTGATTCATCCGCCATGGCTCACAGCCAAAGATCCAAACACCAGACCCAGTGTCTCCTCCTGCCAAGGCTGGGAAGCTGTGCAAGGCGGCCCCTGAGTCAGCCTGAACAGGAAGGAGGCCACGGAAAAATGAGTGGAGGATCCCCGGCGTCAAACATCTTCGCCGCCGCACGTCGACGAAGTCGCCCGTAACCCTAGACGCCGCCTTGGAGGCATCGCCATGTAGGCAGATGACGTATCCGCTCTCTACTAAATGAAAAGGCAAAGCATCTGCCATTGATGTTAAAAAAAACACTCCATCCTCGGAAGGATATAACTGTGAACGCTAAAGTTTGAGATTATGAAAGGAACAGACCAAAGATAGCCCATACAAACATAAACACAGTTAGTGGCCTGGCCCGGCCTGACAGTACCTTAAAATAAGGTCTGAACCGATGGTGAATCGAGATCAGTAACAAGTGGAGCCCACGTGTCAGCCGCACTTAATTTGAATCTCGCTGCGAAACGACGAGGATCTCCAGCAGTGCCCAAAAGCATTTTTCTCCACGCGTGCTCTCTCTCTCCTGTCTCCCTCATCCCGCACCCTCTCCACAAACCACACCAACTGTCATCGGACGGCGCAAAACTGGGCCGCGTGTTCGATTCAACGGCTACTGCAACCCGCCGAACGCACATCCAAAGGCCAAAGCCACGAGGCACGAGCCCCCGCCCCCGCCCCCGCCCGCGCCGCCTCCCCCCTCCTTCAAATTTGCGTAGCGTTGATTCCACGCCCCGACGCCCCCGTACGGCCGTACCCAAATCTACTACCGACGCACCTCTCACAACGCTCAATCCAAACGCGAGCCGCAACCCTAACCCTAGCAACCGCGAGTGATGGCGCGCCCGAGGGGTAAGAAGCGCACGGCGCTCCAGGCCGCCGCCACTGATTCGGTCGAGCCGGAGGCCGCCGCCGGTGCTTCGAGCAAGCCGGAGGCGGCGGCGACGGAGCCGGCAACTCGGGGGCGAGGGAAGCACGTCAAGGCGCCGCCCAAGCCCAAGCCCGAGACGGACTACTTCCCCGAGAAGAGAAACCTGGTGAGTTTGTTTTCTAGGATGGCCTGGCTCGGGTTAGGTTTTTGGTATCCCCGAGTAGTTGTTTGGTCCTGATCTGATTAGCTCGCGGGTGGCTTCACTTTCGATTGTTGCTCTAGAGGCAAGATTTGCAGTGCTTTGATTTGTCGAAAAAACTGGGGATGATGGCTCCATTCTGCCGCCGGTGATGCTCAGATGTGGCATTCCATGGTTATGTAGGATTATACTTGGGTTTTACTATTGGATTCTCCTCATCTGTGTACGGAATCGCAATGCACTACTGTGGTGTTAGAAATTCGTTATTGACGAAAATTTTCAAATCTGTGTGCTGTGATGCAAGCGCAGTTTGATAGGTTAACATTTTCTTCTGTCCATTGCTTGCGGCTGATATATAAGGCTTGAGAACCATGTATCATTACCGCTAAAAAATAGAACATGATGGCTTTAGAAGCATTTTCTCGCTTGTTGGCTCAAACAGGTTTATTTTTGGAAGTTACCATAATGATTTAGACTGTGTTTGACTGCCCTGTATGATGATGTTGCTGTTTACTTTATGTGCATTCTGACTAATGATTTGTTGCTATGTTCAGGAGGATCTCTGGTTATCTGCTTTCCCAGTTGGTACTGAGGTTTGCTCCCATCCCTGCCTTCTTTAATTTGTAGTAGTGTGTATGTTAGTGATCCACATTTGGACATAGCTCACATCTTTTCCTTAACAACTTATATAACTTGCCATATTATATGCAGTGGGAAAACATTGATAAGATAAAGGAGTTCAACTGGAGCTTCGAAAATTTAGAGGTATGGTGAACAAAGTTAATCTTTTAGTCCATTTTACCTTTTGAGTGCTTATTAGTTCCCCCTTCATCATGATATGTGGTTGTTGTTCGTGAACAGAAAGCCTTAGAAGAAGGGGGAGAGCTTCAAGGGAAAACAGTTTATATGTTTGGAAGCACCGAGCGTAAGTGCACTTCGCTTTCAGCTATTTTCTAAAATTAATTTGCTGCCACTAGTCCATGATGTATGTTTGTTAATCTTTGTAATATTATACACCAGTGCTATCTTGGCTAATTTTAATCTTAATTTAATCTTGAAGAGCTATTATTTTGGTAAATTCAACAATTCTATCTGTGCAACACTATTTATGTGCTGGATTTATAAACTGGATTTTAGTATAGGGTAGGCCATATGTTTCATTTGCTTACTAGTTTTACAAGCCTGCTGAATATTGTTCTATACAAGACTAACTGGCTCCTGTTGTCATGCAGCCCAGCTATTGGATGTTAATGGAGAATCAAAGATAGTGCTTATTCCAATCGTAGTTGTTGTAAGCTCTTGTCTACCCTCTTTGCTGGACAGCTATCTTGTGTGTATATTTATTCCACCATTTTGAGTTCCAAAACATGCTATTAGAAACACACCTATTTAAAATGTCCCCTGTAGTTCCACACCATCTTATGATGAACATCTAGCTCTTTCTCTATCACGGGATAACTCTGCTTTTATTGAAAGCAAATAAGGTTCACCGTACACTTGCTGGGGATACCAGCTAGCCTCTAGCCATAGAAGCAAACCACATAACTGCTGGACATGAAAATCTACTCATCTAGGTCAAAGATATGCCAGCTAAACAATTAAGAAATTCTGTTTGTACTTTTGCATTAGCAAACAATTCATACAATCTTTGGTGGGTGGGTGTTGTTTCCAATTTTTTTTAGTACTATCAACTGCACAACATTGAAAATATATGTCTTTAAGATTAAAAATTGCAACAAACATTTTGAAAGTAAAGAAAAGGCAAGAGACTTAATCTACCTTGTCCATTGATATTACCAATGGAACTATATTTTGGTAGGCAGATTTAGTACATTAAATCATTTTTGTTCTTTAACAATATTGGTGCTGTTCAGATAAAAGTTTTTGGCTGGTGATATTTTCCTTTTCATTAGTGTTTTGACTCTAAAATGCAGTGACAAGTGTTGCTTTTTATATTTGCAATTTATGATGGCTCAATCAAACAATTTGTTTATGGGTCAAATATTTTGGTATCTATCTCTGGGTGGTGTGGGTCTCATTTAACACTTGAACTCTTTTATTTTGCAGGTAGACTGCCCTTTCCCTCCATCAGACAAAATTGGCATAAACTCAGTCCAAAGGGAAAACGAGGAAATCGTGCCAATGAAGGCGATGAAGATGGCATGGGTGCCTTATGTTCCACTTGAGGACCGGTACTTTTGTATTATCATGTTGAATGATATTTGCTGCTTACTGTTTCTTCTCCCAAGTCATTGCAACTCATTTTTCAAGCTTTGGCTTTGCTTTCTCTGTAGGCTTAGCAGGATTGACAGTTTGAAAACAAAAATATTCACTCTCGGATGCACGCAGCGAAGGTTAGTAATACGAATTTATGGTTCTGGAATTTCATGCTTTAGAATTTATATTTGTGCTCATCCATTGTTGTGTTATATTTTCTTTTTTTAAGCACTGCTGTTGTTACCACTGGTTCAAGTTACAAAGTCTCTGGTTTACACCTTTTGTAGGTCTGCGCTGAAGCATCTCAAAATTGAGAGAGTCAAGAAGTTTGATTACTGCATGCCTTGTAAGCTTAATCTCTATGTCGGTTAATTCTACTAATTATTAATTATAAGTCTGTAAGTCATTTAGTTTAAATATGTATGGCATTATCTGGTTTTATGTTCTTTTTTCTGAGTAATCTCCTCATCTGTGTATGAACCTTGTCTATCATCTCTGCAGACTATATGCCACTGCAGCCTCTTGAAGACGAGGATGACACAGTTATCAATTTCTTATATCCTCTAGAACCCCCGGTAAGATTCCTTATTTATTTCAGTGAGGAGTATTACTCACCGTGGTTTCTAACAATTTTATTAGTTGGTCCATCCAACATTAGTGTACTTGATGCCTCCTAATTTATGCTTGAGTTTTGATTTCATATAGCTGTAGATTGTTGTCATGCATCACTGTGTTTACTTTGTGTTGCTTGCTGCAGATAGTAGATGAGTTTGACTGGGAAATGGATGATTACGAGGTTTGTGTTGAAATGTGTTTTGTTCCGCTCAATATGCTAGAGTTGCTACCCATGAAAGTGCATCCGTGTTGAATGGCTTCAATTTTGACTTGCAATACAGGATTTTGCAGATCAGAAAGTTCAAGAAGGTAGCCTGCCAGAGGGTGAGAAAGAAAAATTCAAGGTACTGCTTTTGTTTTGTGCTTAATCTGTGGCTAATCTTCAGGAATTGGTTACACTTGTGTCTTAAATTTACAGTTTTGTTGCCACATTTATTTGATAGGAGTTCCTCAAGGAGAAGGTTAGAGAAAGGAAGAGAGAGCTGAAACAGGTTCACAATCACGGGAACTTTTTGTTTTATTCACAAGAGATTTGTTGCATTAGTATTCAATGTTTCCACAAACTTATGTAGGCTAAAGAAGCCAGGAAGAAAGCTATCGATGACATGGATCCTAAAATGAAAGAAGCATTCGAGAATATCAAATTTTACAAATTTTATCCTGTAAAAACCCCAGACACGCCTGATGTAAACAATGTAAAGGTATGCAGTGCTTCTGTTAAGCATTCCTCAGTTAAAGCACAACTGAATAGATTTAACTTTGTACCTATTGTTTTATGCAGGCTAGGTACATCAACAGATACTACAGAAATGCCCATTATCTGATGTAATGGCTTTCCTGATGACCTGATCTCATGTGCTTGGCCAGCGTGTCACTTGAGGAGTTGATATCAAAAAAATTTTGAAACCCGGGGGGAGAACAGTTTGATGACATCTTCGAATGTGGTCTCACTGTTGTATTGTACTAGAGTTGCCCTCAGGCCTCAGATTTTCACCCCCCCTTGGGCATCTTGTTTCGCTGTACGGTGTATACAATCCTGCAGGATAGATTATTGTGTAGCATTCAGAGGGTCAAGGTAGTTTTGAGACTAAACAAATCATTAGGAACAATTTGTTCCCTTTTCATCATCTAAATAGTGAAGCTTCGGCACAGGATTCATGAGTTTAACATCGTTACAGCACAGTCTGATGGTTATGCTGTGACTGTTTTAACATCTGCTATGTGCAAGCGATGTGATGTACAGAGAATCATGCTGTAATCATAGATGCTGTAATCATGCTGTTCAGAGTAAATCGGATTCTATATTAAAGCGATCTAACCGCAAATGCAATCTGGGTTTCAGTGCTACTGAGTTCTCTGTACCCTGAGCCCACGCTCGCATTCCCTGGGTACAGGCGCCCAACCCCGAGTCGAGTTCCTCTGTCTTCTCCGGCCTCCGTAGCCCCCCGCCTCGTCCTCGCCGATCCGCTCATCTTCCTGAGCAACGTCGCCGCCCCCTTCCTCGGGAAGAAGCTGCTTCCGTCTTCGTTGCCACAGCGACTGTCTACTTCTTCTCGAGCACTACTGTCTACTGGCCATCTTGGCGTTCAGCACCGCACCCGACTGCATTGTCGAGTTGTTTCCTATGGGTGTTTGATTGTATTTTGAGATGTGATTGTTGCTGGGACCTCTAACCCATTTATAGACCATTCCGGTTGCCAGGTCTATTAGTGTCACAAAACTAAAAAACTATTACTATAATTGTTTCAGCTTGTATTCAGTTAAAAAAAAATGAGTTATCATACGTGTCATTTCACACTTAGAAATGAGAATCTATGGACAATCATCCGGATTGCTAAACTTCAAAATACTTTAGACCGCAGATTCTTCAGGCTACAGCTTAAAAGAAAATGGACCACAGATTCTTCAGACTTCTGATTAAAAGCAAGCCTTTTTCTAGTTTGATTGCCTGTTCAGTTTATATGAGAAAACTAGATACAGAAAGGATCTTTTGCTACTGCCACATGAACAAATGCGCTCACAAAATGTGCAGAAATTCAGGATGGGTGAAGCTACATTAGTTTCCTAGCGAACACGTCAGAGGTTCTCAGATCTTGGTAAGCACACATTGCTAGCTGCTGTTACATGAAGGACACACAGTACTTCTTCCTGCCGTTATATCGTCTCAGTGCATTATGGGGTTGTGACATTATATATATATATATATATATATATATATATATATATATATATATATATATATATATATATATATATATATATATATATATATATATATATATATATATATATATATATATATATATTACCCTACAGCTGGCTACAGAATAATTTATTCTATAACCACTTTGAGTTACGATAATTGCTATACTAATTTATGAGATTATAGTAACTCTTTACTATGTGATTTACTATAACATTATGGTAAATATCCCCATGTACTGTAGTAATTCAACTATCGTAAATATATATTGACATTGTCGTAAATTAGTATATAAAATTATCGTAAATAGAGGTGGCTACAAAATAACTTATTTTGTATATATATATATATATATATATATATATATAGAGAGAGAGAGAGAGAGAGAGAGAGAGAGAGAGAGAGAGTGAGAGGGGTACAATATAAAGTGCAAAATCCTTAGTTTTGTGTGTGTGCGTGTGTTGCGACTTGCAAAATCCTTAGTTATAGCAGAGTTGTATGACTGGTTGACGCTCAGGGCTGTGACGCTGAAGTATGTCCCTAACCATATGACGTCATGAGCATCCGGTTACTCGCAGTCCAGCATTCCCTTCCGCCCGCCCCCTCTCGCTCAGACGGCTGGCGCCCGGTGTACGGCCGTCGTCGGGGATCGAGACCTGGGGCCCACATGGTAACTAACCGACTCTAACAAACTAATCAGCTAACCGCCCAGTGCCTCCCTTCGTCTACAAATACCCGCGACCGCGAGACGAGACGGCAATGCCATGCCACCTTCCAAACACGCGCACAATACAAGAGCGACCGCGAGCGAACAAGAAGGAAGCCAGAGCAGGAGAGAGCGAGAGGAGGAGAGGCAGGAAGCAAGGAAGGGGAAGAGGAGCGAAGGAAGGACCCGATGGCCGCCGACATCGGCTATTGGCTGGTGGCCATCCCCGTCCGCGTCGTGCTCGGCGTCGTCCTTGCCGTCATCATCCTGGTCGTGATCGTCGTCGTTGCCTTCATCGTTTTCGTGTGCGCCACCAATCTCAGTGCGTGGTGGCGATCGCCGCGGATGCGGCTCCTCAGGCTCGGCGGCGTCACCACCCTGAGGCGGAGCCTGGGCTACCCCTGCACCATATGCCGCGACAGTATGGAGGCCGGCGAGAAGGTCCGCACGCTCTCCTGCGACCACGTGTTCCACTGCGGCGGCACCGTCAAGTGCGGGCTCGGCATCGACGCATGGCTTCTCGCTGGGGATGCCATGTCCTGGCAGTCCTGCCCAATCTGCCGCCAGGTTCCCCATCCCGTGCTGCCGTGGAAGCGGCCACCGCCATCGTCGCCAGCGCCGTCTTCGCCGCAGACGTCAGACTCGGACTCGGAGGAGGAGTTGCTGTTTCCGTCGCACTGGTTCGACGAAACACTACCGGAGTAGGCGTCGCCATCGCAGTACGTAGACACGCGTGATCGAGCTTGGATGCAATGGGACGGTGTTGCATTGACGCGTCCTGTGGGGCGTTCTGGATCAGTTCTTGGAGAGGTTCTTGAAGGATTCTTTCGTCGTTTCTGTCTCTGCATTCTTGGAACTGATCGAGGGTAGTCTGGTGGTGCGTGTTGTCTGATGATCTGGATTAGTTCTTGAAAGATTCCTTCGTTGTTTCTGTCATTCGCTTTCTTGGAACTGATCGAGCTTAGCTGCGTTCCTGTTCTTTTGTTCAGATTTGTGTTCAACTATGACGAACTGAATTTCTTGATGCCAAGAAACGATGATTTGTTAGTTCTTGGATCAGTTACAATGTTCTGACTGAAGCAATAGATCCATTGTTCAGTTCTCTGGTACTCTGTTCAATTGCTCGGTGCCTCAATGTGAAAATGATTTTTAGTGTAAACTTTTCACAACATTGTTCGCTAATGTCTTGCAGTAGTGCTTGAAATCAGCTGAATCATCTGTTAGACATTTTGTTGACTGACAAAAATCTGTAGGTCCGGTTTCTGAAAATACGATTAATAGTTCTGAAAATCTGTGACCTTATTTTCTTGTTCTTATTTCATTTCTGTTTGCTTTATATCGTTTTTTTTCTTGAATTCCAGCTACTGCCGGTATGTTACATTGTTTAATCATACTGAAGATTATTGTATTGTTTAATCTATAGGTTCGTTTTTCTGACAACTGAACTGTTTAATCATCTACTCTTCAGCTCCTTGGATGTATGCAACACATGATCGAGTGATGTTGTGTTTTCCCCATCGATTTCAGATATTAGTCGAATTTTAGGAGGATGCGAGCTCTGTTTGCGTTCAACTCTGAATCTCCTTGTGATATCTTTCGCTAATGTCTGTCCATGCATATTGTTTGAAATTCCCTGTTGCCATTATGTTTTTCTTCTTTTCAGTTCCTTGTGCAGTACTAGTAGCAGCAGAATTCGTTAGTAAAAAGCTTAGTTCTGTCAGGCTTGAGTTACCGACCAGCTCTCTGTGGTTGCCTATTCGTTTCTTCACAAAATTTCCGTCAGTTTGTGACATAATCAGCAGAACAGTTTAAAAGACAGCTTGTTTCAGCAGGAAAAGTAAAACAAATAGTTGATTAATTCTCTCGATGGTAAACCGCTAAACTGTTTGCTCGTGCCGCAATTCAGAATCTCACTTTTGCTTTGATTTGTTCCAAAGATACAGGGGGCATGTTTGACGCTTCCTAAAGACATTTTTGCTTGGTGCCTATGCACCACCCAAACATAGTGTGGCGTCGCCCTTGGACCTTTGGTGAACCAGTTAAAAGGTTTAGGGACTCAAAACTGTACTTTGAAAGTTCATGGACCCAAATGACACACATACACAAGTTAATAGACCTACAATACATTTAACTCATGTTTAAATCTCACATCCATTTTTTTTTGGAAACAAAATCTGATCCAGTTGTTGTTGACGCTTACATCTATCGCCATTCTCCTTTTGCCTTTAGAGATTGAGATTGCAAAATGGTTTAGAGCAATGTCTCTGTTCTCCTTAGGCAAGTAGCATTTGAATTAAAAAAAGGCAAGTAGAATTTTGTCCAATTTAACTTGCATTTTTCCCTGTCAGTTGTGTGTCCCGGCCCCCGCACGCTTCCTTAGCCTGTCCAGCTATTCAAGCAGCTCTTTAGTTGTTAGGGTCACTGGTGATGGTTTTTGGTTTGGTCAGGCCTGGTTTCAGTGTAAGAACGACAATGCAATTCAGAATCCACTTTCAGAGTTGCTCATTGTACTGCGTTCAGAGTAGTCCATGCACATTGCCAAGCCCCTCGGCCCTCGTTCTTGGGAATCTGCCAGCATTCCTTCTCCGGTCATCCTTGCCCTTGTCATTTCCAAGCCCTTCGGCCCTCCCTCTCTTCCGGTTCCAACTGCCGCCTTCGGGAGTCGAGCCACAGGTCCCACCTTGTAACTAACTGATCAAGCCAACCGACTTATCAGCAGTTCAACATCCTCCCTACAAATAGCCACCACCCCAATTCGGCCAGCCTTCCAAACGAGCACAACACAATCCAAGAACGACGTGCAAGAGCGAGCGAGAAAGCCAGAGCAAGAGCAAGAGAGAGAGCGATCGAGAAAAGAAGAAAGAGTCGGGGGGGGGGGGGGGGGGGGGGGGGGGGGGGGAAGACCGACGGCAGCCGACCTCAGCTATTGGATGGCCATCGCCGGCCGCGCCATGTTCGTCCTTCTTCTTTGCCATCGTCGCCGTGGTCGTGTGCGTCGTCTTCGTTTACGTGTGCATCCTCATGGTCAAGGCATGTTGGCAATCACCACCCTGAGGCGGAAGCTGAACTACACCTGCACCCTGTGCCAAGACAGCATGGAGGCCGGCGAGAAGGTCCGCACGCTCTCCTGCGACCACGCGTTCCACTGCGGCGGCAGCGTCAAGTGCCAGAACAGCATCGACCAATGGCTTCGCACTGGGCCGAGGACGTCCTGCCCGATCTGCCGCGACCAATGGCTTCGCACTGGGCCGAGGACCAATGGCTTCACCCCGTGCTGCCGTGGAAGCGGCCACCTCCATCGTCGCCACCGCCGTCTTCGACAGCATCGGCGTCGACGTCGACGTTGGATTTGGAGGAGGCGTTGCTTCCGGTGCACTGGTTCGACGAAACACTACCGGAGGCGTCGTATCGGCGCCACCGCTGTTACCGCGGACGTTGACGCCGGATTTGGAGGACGGTGTTGACGCCTCCTGTGGGGCGGTCTGGAACTGGATCAGTTCTTGGAGAGGTTCTTGAAGGATTCTTTCGTCATTTCTGTTTCTGCATTCTTGGAACTGATCGAGGGTAGTCTGGTGGTGCGTATTGTCTGATGGTCTAGATTAGTTCTCAAAAGATTCCTTCGTTGTTTCTGGCATTCACTTTCTTGAAACTGATCGAGCTTAGCTGCGTTCCTGCTCTTTTGTTCAGATTTGTGTTCAGCTGTGACGAACAAAATTTCTTGATGCCAACAAACGATGATTTGTTAGTTCTTGGGTCAGTTACAATGTTCTGACCGAAGCAAATAGATCCTTGGTTCATTGCTCTGGTACTCTGTTCGATTGCTTAGTGCCTCAATGTGAAAATGATTCTTAGTATCTGTTCGCAGCATTGTTTGCTAATTTCTTGCGATTGTGTTTGACATCAGTTGCTTCGTCTGCTGGTTGTTTTCTTGAGCCAAAAACCTGTAGCTATAGGTATATGGTGAAGTTTGTAAGACTCAAGACTGAAAAAGTTTGTCTACCGCAAAACCTGTCTGTTGGATTTTAGCAATTTACCCAGGTCCGGTTAATGGCAAGTGCAATAGTTGATTTGGGCTCCTCCATAAATGAAAGCTTTGGTTCATGCTTATAGTCTGAACTGGCTTATGGTCTGAACTCTGAACCTTTTATGAATGAAAAACAGAATATGTACAGACATTTTGATTGGGCATTTGAAAAACATATTACGCTGTGACATTAACTGCACAACATATATATCTGGTTTTTTGCTTCTTGTTTTGTTTTTACTTTTTAACTGTTTCTTTAGAGTGAATATAGTTGTAACTTCAAGCATTCCCTTTTGTGAATTAGGATTTGATTTGATCTAGTAGAGCCTTTTTGGCAAATTTCATAAATCTTACCTTCAAGATCTGTCTATACACGTCTTACTGCAACTTGCACATTGCAAATTAGTGGTAAGTTGTAATGTTTGTTGCAAATTAACTGCATTCCAGTTTTTTTAAGTTATCAAGCACTACTAGCAAATACAGATGAGTGCAGCTGGTTTTGGTGACTATTGTTGCAATTTGACTGCATTCCATGTGTGCTTCAAGTGCTGGTCATTTTTTTATCTGCGTAGTAAATCTTATAGTAGTTACATGGATGATGACACATGAAAAGATGGTTGATCTGAGTGTCGGGTACTTTATTAGGGTACCCAAAGAAGGGGGACTGATGGTCGTCAAGGATCAATTCGCCCGGATGATTAAGGGGCATGACCGCGGCTCCATCCGATCCCCGCAGCGCAGGCTCCGCCTCGCCTGACCCCAGGGCGTGGGGTTCGCATCGCCTGACCCCGGGGGGCGCGAGCTCCGCCTCGTCCGACCCCGAGGGGGTGGGCTCCGTCTCGCTCGACCCCAAGGGCGTGGGCCCTACCACACCCAATCCTAAGGGCGCGGGCCCGGCCACGACCGACCCCTCGGGGAAAGACTCCACCTCGTCCGACCCTAGGGGCGCGGGATCCGCCTCGCCCAGCCCCCTGGAGGGGATTCCGCCTCGCCCGACCCGGGGATTGCGGACTTGGCCTCGGGCAGGGGCGCTGGATATGGGCCCGAGACCATGCCCCTAACGCTAGGGAGGGGGCGGACGCGTCTCGACGTGACCGACGGCTACGACAGACCATACCTGGGCACTCACGTCTCCAACAGCGTCGGACGGACCAGTACTGTGTTGCTTAATCCCCGTACGACTCCAGTCAGGGGGTCTGTTGACCATACCACATGTCAGGACGGGACGGGATGCCGCGACTGGGCGGCGGCGCCCGCGCGTGGCACCAATGACGAACAGGGTCACGACGTGCACGCGCCTCCGTCATCATCTATAGGACCAGCGGGACCCGCTTGCAGGGGGAGAAGAGAAACACAACCCTGGAGCCTTCTTCTCTCCTGTTTTTCTCTTTCTTCTTTTCCTTCCTTTCTTTTTCTCTCGTGTATCTCAAGCCTCTCCCTTAGTCTATAAAAGGGAAGGCTATGCTCCCAATCACGACATCTCATCTGAACTCAAGTCTTTCTAACGCTCTCAAGCCATTGGAAAGCAACTCAACCCCACTCGACACACCACACATAGAGACTTGGGACTTCTTCCCTCTCTCGTCCGTTTGTAACCCCTACTACAAACTTCAGTGCTAGTAACACGAGCAGCAACGACTGGACGTAGGGACATTCCGCCCGAACCAGTATACATCCTTGTGTCCTCTTAGCACACCATCCGGGCCAAAACACGCAATACAAATTTACTGGTCGACGGTTTGGAACACCGACACTGAGTAAGGAGGCTTTTGAATTATCATCGAGACTTATCTTTTTTGCTCTTTTCATATAGTTTTGTCTTTCTGGGCAACATGGGGCTTGTACATGTAGCCCACAATGTTGCATTCAATAATTTATTTCAATTCGTGAATTTATCTTTCATGTAGGACCAAAACATGGAGTTGGCAGCTAATGATAGTTGTGTTGTGGCTCAATAGTGTGATTATGCATCCTAGACATGTTCTTGCTGTTCAGGCCTGTGGCTAATCAGGCTACTGTACTTTTTAAGAGAGATTTTTCTGTTGCAAATCTGACACTAGTAGATGCCATTTTGCCTTTCCCATCATAGAGCAGGAAGGCAATTTCAAAAAAATGGGGGAAGAGGGGCTCCAGAATATTTACACATTAATTGCACACTTCTAAGTGCAGAGGTGAGAAGGAATAAGGCACTTTTATGCACAAACAAAAAAAGATGACCCAGGAAGAAATCAGCAGGAGTTATGTTCGTAGTGTTAGAATGAGGCCAACACACTGTATTACCAGGCCCCAAAGGAAGATATACAAGTGAGTGAGTGTACATATGCAAAGAAACCCTCCACGTAGAGAAAAATACTACACACATATCTATACATCTAACCCCCCCCCAAACTCAGGGTGGATCTACAACACTAAGTTTGGAGAGCAAGAATCAATGTTGGGCTTGCGTCTGTGCCTTGGTGAAGAAATCCGCTAGCTGAACCTCGGAAGGCACGTGGTGGAGCGTCACAACCTGATCGTGCACTTGCAATCTCATGTAGGAAGCATCAACACCAATGTGTTTGGTGAGCTCATGCTTGACCGGATCCCGAGCAATACTAATCGCACCGGTGCTGTCAAAAGAAAGAGGAGTGGGTGCAGTGGCAGGCACACCAAAATCCTCAAGAAGCCACTGTAGCCATGTCACCTCCGCACTCGCAATCACCATAGCACGCAGCTTAGCCTCAGCACCCGAGCGAGAAACTGTAGGGTTGAGATGGCGGACTAGAGGAGGGTGAATAGTCCTTTCTTAAAACTTAATCGCGCTGGCTAACAGATACAAGTGTGAAATTAAAACTATCAGTCTAGCCAAGACTACACCCCTCTAACTATATTTTCTAGCACCTTATAAAGATCTTAATTAAGCAACTAAGGTGTCGGGCTAGCTAGAGCTTACCTAATCAATTCTAGAGCAAAGTCACACAAACCTATGCATTAGTACTTCAAATAACCGGGGGAGCTCTTACATAATCTAGTAAGCAAAAGCACAAAGCTCCTAAGCTCACTGACAATGCTCAATAACAAAGGCTACACAAGCCAAATTAAAGAGTGCAACTTACTTAACAACACAAACTAAGCAATGTGACTAACAAGATTACTAAAACCAAATTAGCCACGCAAGGGAGCTATTTCTATGCTACACAAGCAAGAAGATAACTAGCTAACTCCACAACTCAACTAATTACAAGAGCAACTACACAAACACAATGTATGTGAAGTAAATACAAGCTTGTGAGACAAGGATGCAAACCAACGGGAATATAAGGATGACACGATGATTTTATCCCGAGGTTCACGTGCTTTCCAACACATTAGTCCCCGTTATGTCGACCACTCACTTGGTGGTTTGGTGGCTAATTGGCATCACCCGCCAAGCCCGCACGTCGGGCACCGCAAGAACCTACCTTAAAAGTGAGGGTAGCTTAATGACATACTCTACTAGAGTTGCTCTTCGCGATCCCCGCGGGTAAGCACAATCCCCCTCACAAATCCTCCTTCGGAGCACCGCACAATCTTCTTACGTGCTTCAACGGAGTCACAAGCACCACCTCCAAGGGTAACAAGCATCACCGGCTTGCAACTCGATCACCTAGCGCCACTCGATGTAACCTCACGATGCAACGCACTAGAATCACACTCCCTCGCAATCGGATCGCACTCTTGCAAGCACAAATGAGTTAGAGAGCTCCCAGGCACTCCCCAAGCATGGACACTCAGTCCTAAGGTTGCTCAACCAGCCAAATGCCCGAGCTCCACCTCTATTTATAGCCCCCAAGCCAAATAGAGTCATTGGAGCAAAGCAGCACTTTCTGCAAGGGCACCGGACATGACGGTGGTGGCACCGTCCTAGGGGTGGCGGTGCCCTGTCCGGTGGCCAACCCCACTCGGCTGCTCTCGGGAATAAAGGGGTGGTGGCACGGCCCTACCAGCGGTGGTGACCAGGCGGTGCACCGCCCTCACCGCGGCGGTGTACGCCGGTCACGGTGGTGACCAAGTTACCCACTGCTGCTCTCGGCCTTGGTCTGGTGGGCACCGCCCTAGGGGTGGCGGTGTCATTGGACAGGCAATGGCGGTGCCCCCCTAGGGCACCAACAAACTCCTCTCTTGGCCTCTATGTAGGCACCTCCCTAGGGGTGGCGGTGCCATCGGACTAGGGGTGGCGGTGCCACCCAGGCAGCACCCCGAACCTGGTTTCGCCTCTTTTTTCACCAACTTCTTCTCCTTTGTAAATGTGCCAATACCACCAAGTGATCACCACCTTGTGCATGTGTGTTAGCTTTTCATAAATATTTTTTTAAAGGATTAGCACTCTTTTCTCAATGCCACTCGATCCTAACACGTATGCAAGTTAGATCGCTCAAGTGGCACTAGATGACCGATATGCAAACAAGTTTGCCCCTCTTAATAGTACGATCATCTATCCTAAACCCGGTCATGCACTTCTCTACACATCCTTTGACCGGTGGAATGAAATGCCCTAGGTTATTGAAAAGTCTTGATGGCTAGAGGGGGGGGGTGAATAGCCTAATAAAACTTTCTACAAAAAGTGCTAGACAATTTAATTAGCAATAACAAAAGCGAGAAGCGAGTTTTGCCTAGCCTATGAAGTGTTGCAAGCCACCTATCCAAAAGACAATTCTAATATATTTCACTCAACCGCACAAGTCAAACCGCAAGGGGAAAACTAGAAGGCTACTCTACTCAAGCTACTAAGCACTAGAGAAAACAACTAAGTACTTGAAATGTAATACAAGAGTAGGGTAAGAAATATTTCACCGATGAGCGATGAATTGAGCCAACCAATCAATATTTCCAAGTGATGATATTCAAGATAACCAAACCACCAAGACAAATCAATCACAATCAATAAAGTGAAGACACGATGATTTATCCCGAAGTTCACGTGCTTGCCGGCACGCTAGTCCCCGTTGTGTCCCCCCTACACCACGTGGTTCGGTGGCTAATCGGTATCACACACCGAGCCTCTCAAAAGGCGCCACAAGAACCTACCAAATGACGAGAAGTTCCGACACGAGCAATCCACTAGAGTTGGAATTCGGCGCTCCGCCGGGGAACCACAACAACCCCTCACAACAAGCTCACCGGAGCCAGCCACGAACAATCACCAACACGTGCCGGACCTCCACCGCTGCTTCAAGCCGTCTAGATGGCAGCAACCACCAAGAGAAACAAGAATCCCACAGCAAATGAACACCTAAGTGCCAACTAAATGCAAACTCAAAAGCAAATACACTTGAGATCACTCAATCTTGCTTTAATTAGGCAAACAAGCAAGGGAGAAAGAGTGGAGGGGATGTGTTCAGTTCAAAGGAGTGCTAGAATGATCAACAAGCCAAGAGTTGCTCCAAAGAGCCGGCCAACGCGTATTTATAGACGTACCCCTTCGAATAGAGCTGTTAGGCAGTTGATTCTGCTGCAGTCGCGCTGACCGGACACGCTGGTCGCATAGACCGGACGCACGAAGCTCGACCGGACGCGCTGGTCCCGTAACCGACCGGACACGTTGGTCAAGCCGAGCAGCGCCCCAGCGAGTCAGTGACCGGACGCGCACGCTAGACGAACCGGACGCCACAGTGCCAGCGTCCGGTCGTTTCCAGTAATCCTCCACGCGTGACCGGATGCGTCACCGCGTCCGATCAGAAGACCGAGACACGCGCAAGCACTGAGCACTGACCGGACGCGTCCGGTCAAACAGAGACCGCGTCCGGTCCATCGTCCGGTCACCTATGTGACCTCTGTTCGCCTCTGTTTCTTTGCGCCCGGCGTAGTGGAAAATGGGCGTTTCGTTTCCCGAAAAGCGCTGAATCCCGCCTCACAAACTCGGCGGGAGGGAGAGAGGAACCCAAACCCCTCTCTACCGCTCAAACTCCACCGTCTTCGTAAATGTGCTAATATCACCAAGTGTACATCACCATGTGCATGTGTGTTAGCATTTTTATAATTATTTTTAAGGCGTTAAGTTAGCTCTCCACTAGATCTAAATGCATATGCAAATGAATCTTCATCTAGTGGCACTTAAGTGATCAATATCCCCGGAAATTCTCCTCTTTATAGTACGGCTATCGATCCTAACCATCCACACCCTCTATGGTGTCTTGGATGCAAAAAAAACTACATGATATCTTTGCCTTGAGCATCACTTGTTGCACCTTGTTCCAACTCCACATCATGGTAAGCACTTCATCATCACGTTACTTGATCACCATGCTTCACCATGTTTCGTGTCAATCATCATTACTACACACATTCTTATGCATATGATTAGCACTTAGACATTGTCACTAATTGCCAACACCAAACATAGGACTTTCAGTTATACCTTTGCCTTACGCATTCCATCTCCTTCGACGTTGATGCAACAAATGCACTAACCAATCACCAAATGATATGATCTACTTCATATCATCACGTAACCGTATTGGTTTATCGATCTTGACTTCACTTGCTCTTCACCGTTGCCTTGGTCCATCAGCGCCAAATCATCACTCAACTTGCCCTTCACACTTGCAACCGGTTCATCGAGCCAAATCATGTCTTGATCTTCTCCACCTTGATCACATGACTCCATGTCATGTCTTATATGCATGAGCTCCTCCATCACATGTGTGAACTTTGCAACATCTCTGAGCTATTTTCATCTCCATGACATATATAGCTCACACAAGTGTACCTGTAGACTAATCACCTGTGTATCTCACATAAACACAATTAGTCCACCTAGGTTGTCACACAATTACCAAAACCAAACAAGAACCTTTTAGAAATGGTAGTTTGCTTCTTGGTTTTCCAGGCAATCAAGGAGGAGCCAACAAAAACACAATAAGCTGAGAGAGAGTAACGATTAGTGGGATCACTCACCCAGGTCGCATTAGAGTATGCCTGAAGCCGAAGAGAACTAGAGCGAGGGAAGAAAATGCGGCAGGAGATGGTTCCGTGAGGGTATTGCAAAACACAAAAGAGGTGAGCATAGTGGAGTTGGGTAGGAGCCGAGACAAACTGACTCAAGATATGAACATAGTGAGAAATATCAGGATGGGTGATCCCAAGATAGACAAGGCTCCTAACAAGCTGACGATAGTGAGTTGGATCAACAAGGGGTGCGCTGTCAGTGGGTCAGAGGTGAACACCAAGCTCCATAGGAGTATCAACAGTGCGATGATCAGTGAGAGCAGCACGAGAAAGGAGATCCTAAGTGTACTTCTCCTGAGAGAGAAAAATACCATCAGATGTGGAGGTGACCTCAAGACCAAGGAAGTAACGAAGAGAACCCAAATCAGACATGAGGAATGTCTCACTGAGACACTGCTTCACAAAGGCAATGGACTGAGAGTCGTCACCCGTGATGATCATGTCATCGACATAGAGAAGAAGTGTGAACAAAGAGAGTAGGATCATGGTCACTAGGCTTGAAGCCAGCATCGATGACAACATAGGAGAAACGCTCGAACCAAGTGCGAGGGCTTGCTTAAGATCACAGAGGGAACGACACAACCAACATACCATCCCGTCAGGAACTGAGTACCCTGGAGGCGGCTACATATAGACTTCCTCATGGAACTCACCATTGAGGAAGGCATTCTTGACATCCAACTGAGATCGACCACTGACGAACGGAGGCAACAACGAGAAGGGTCCGAACAGTGGTCATGTGAGCAACAGGAGCAAAGGTCTCATAGTCAACACCGTACTCCTGCTAGAAACCACGCTCCACAAGGCGAGCCTTGTAGCGCTAAAGAGAGCCATCTGAGTGAGTCTTGACCTTGTTCACCCACTTGCAGGTGATAGGGGTGACATGAGGTGGCAAAGGGACAAGATCTCAGGTGCCAGTACGCTCTAGGGCAGCAATCTCCTCGGCCATAGCGTGCTGCCACTCCTGGTGAGCAGCAGCCTCTCGATAGGTCTTGGGCTCAGCCAAAACAGCAGCAGTAAAGCCAAGGCGATCGGGAGGACGAAGGGTTCTATGATCACGGAGAGCATAGCGAGGAGGAGAATCATGAGATCCAAGGATGGATAGGGAAGAGTCAGGTGTCAGTGCAGGACACGACCGATGAGTGTAGTAGTAAGTAATCTCACAAGGACACAATGGTGGTGGGGGAGGAGACACTGGTGGGGAGGGAGAGGGTGGTGGTGGAGCAACAGGAGACAAAGGGGCAGTCGGAGGTGGCTTATGGAGAGATCCAAGGAGGGAGGGAGAGGAGTCTGGCAATGAAGCAGGACACGGACAATGGGTGTGCTCGTGAGGGCAAGCAACTGGAGGAGCAACCGAAGGCAAGGGTGCAGATGAAGGTGGAGAAATAGGCGGAGGGAAGGAAGACAGCGGAAGAGACAAATCTGGAAGAGTAAGGAAAGAGAGGGACTCGGCGACGCTAGATGGGCTACTAGAGGAATGAGGGTAGTAGGAGCGGGATTCATCAAAGGTGACATCCTGAGAAATCCGCATGCAGCGAGCAACATGATCATAGCAGCGATAGCCCTTGTGTTCAGTGCTTACCCTAGAAAGACACACTCAACCGATTGGGCAGTCAGCTTGGTGCGCTCACGAGGCGAAAGAAGAACGTAGCAGACACAACCAAAACAATGAAGATGGCTATAGGAAGGAGGAGAACCGAAAATATATTGGTAAGGAGTAGAACCCTGAAGAGCAGAGGAGGGCTGGCGATTAATCAGAAAAACAGCCGTAGAGACAGCCTCAACCCAAAAGTGTGGAGCGAGATCAGCAGAAATGAGAAAAGCACGAGCTGTCTCAAGAACAATGTTTTCATATCGTATTATCGAGGCTAGTCGTATGACCACCGATTAGTCGATCAGGGTCGATTAGTCGTCGATCAGGGTCGATTAGTCGGTCCTGATCGGTCTAGTCGGCTAGTCGGACATTTAGTCGTCCTTGTGCCTGGATGACCTAATCGACCATGTATATACTATATATATATGATGTAAATATATGTAATCATGCCCATAATGAATCAGTATCATGGTGATTTGGCCTCTTACCTGCTTGCTGATGGCTGAAGCTGACTGCTGACTTGTGGTTGTGGCTGATTCTGAAATTACAAAGAGAGAACATATAGTCAGTTAAACAGGCAAAAAAGCAGAAAAACAAGACCTTAAAGAGTAGTAGATAGTAGAGCAAGGCAAAACAACTTAACCAAGTACACAAATTTTAATAAATAAGAACTAACAGCAGTTCAACAATCATCACACATCACAGTAGACACTGTGCACAGTACATTACATAATTAAACTAATAAACTTAAACAAGTTTTTAAATCTGAAATGGAAATAGTTCTAAACATCCAGTCAACTTCCACTGATCCACAGAATCAGCAATTCAGCCATCTAGAGAAGCAAATCTGCGTCCACTTGGAATTCTTCATTTCCATCATTTGTTGCAGGTCCGCCTGAGTCTTCCTCCCCTTGCTGTCCCTGGTCCTCCATTTCTTCATCTGTTTCTGCTCCACTTGCACCTTGCGCCTCTTCTTCTGCAACTCTGTCTTCCTCTTCTTCATGAACACTGCTTTCAGCTGGTGAACTTGTCTTCCTTTTCTTATTCCTCCCATATGTGCGGGTGACATTATTCCTTGCACGAACAGCAGCTTCCCTAGGCATATTGCGGGCTCTAAGCTGGTCGGTTGCACCAACAGCGTCATCAACATGTTCCCAGAGCGCTTCACAGTTGATGTCTACCCACTCATTTTCCCACTGAAACTCTTCTAGCAGCAATGGGTTAGATCTCTTGCCTTTAGAACCAAGCTCACGAATTTTCTGAAACCTAAATGTCATTCTACGGTTGTAGCTAACATAGACCAACTTGTTCAACCTAGCATGCTCGAGACGGTTCCTCTTTTTAGTATGCACCTGCAGCCATAGAATTATAGAAAATAGGAGCAAAATCATTAGATGGCTGCAAGCCTGCAGCCCTGCAACATATAAGAATGCATTAGTATGCACCTATGGCTGGAAATTGCCCTTACATGAGCAAATGCGCTCCAGTTGCGCTCACAACCAGATGCCGAACAACACAAACTTACAATCCGTTTTGCTAAACTCTGTAGCTCAAATGCAAGGCCACCAAAAGCATCCCACCATAGAACTGCAATTGTTACAAGCAAAAACAATAATATAATCAGCAGCTCATCACATATAGAAGAGAATTATAGAGAAGAGAATTATAGCTTACCAGGATTTTTGTCATTTCTCTCTATTATTGCTAATCTCTTTGAGAAACATTCACCCTCAGCCCTGTCATAATCATCAGCTTGTTTGCTTATTATCCTCGCTTCACTCTCATCAGGCACCATCTTCCATACAATGTCATTAAACATGCACCTTAGCTTTGTAGCTAGTCTCCTATCCTTTTCCTTTATGGCAAAGTACTTTCCAGGATTCAAGAAGAGAGCTGCTCCATATAGTTTTTGCTCCATCTGGTTTGTCCATCTCTCATCAAAGTATTTCAGCACATCATCACGTAATGTTGGTTTCTCCGCCAAAGTTTCCTTGATGGTCTTCTTTGCAAAATCCATTGCTGCCATTATCTCAGGAAGTGCTGGTGTTTCATCACCATCCGCTATCCTTAGAGCAATGAGAAGGGGTTGTGTTGCTTTTATACAATACTCCACATTTTTCCAAAATGATATGGAAATGATTGTGTTCTCAGCCCTTTTCCCTTCAGCACTTTTTGACAAGGTGTTGGACTGCCATTCTTCACTCACAAACATACTCCTCAAACCTGATTTGTTCTTATGCATGCTTGCTAATGTGAGATAGGAAGTAGCAAAGCGAGTAACAGCAGGCCTCACAAGATCACCACCAATCTTCTCTCGCATAAGATCTAGAATCCTCCCATGTTTGTAGATGAACCTACACACCTTCTTAGCTGAATTAATGCAAGAGCTCAACTGAGGTATCTTCCCAATGTCCTCCATCAACAAATCCAAACAGTGGGCAGCACATGGTGTCCAAAACAAAGTTGGGATCCTCTCCATAAGAATTCTTCCAGCAGCCTTGAAGTTTGCACCATTATCTGTGACAATTTGCACGACATGCTCCTTCCCAACCTTGTCAATTTGTTTCTCTAACAAGTCTGCTAACATAGGAGCATTGGCTATCTCACTTGAAGCATTAACTGAACCTAAGAAGAATGTACCAGCTGGGCTATTGGCAAGAAAGTTGATGAGATGACGGTGGCTAGTGTCAGTCCATCCATCTGACATGATTGTGCATCCATATTCCTTCCAAGCTTCCTCATGCTTCTTTCTTACCTCGTCTGTCTTCTTCACTGCCCTATCAAGTAGTGGATTCCTAATCTCATGGTATGAAGGTGAGCGATACCCAGGACCATATTGCCCAATGGATTCAAGCATAATCTCCCAGCTTCTTGAGTTAATAACATTCAATGGTATTCCATTCTCATAAAAAAAATCAGCCACATGGTCATCTACAATCTGTTTTGCTTCCTTGCTCTTTGTGGAGTACTCAAGAGTGGGCTGTGACATCTTGGACTTGTGCCGTTCTGCAACCACTTCTTCTGGACTCTTGCAAAGCAAAGAGCTCACTGACTTGGAATGCTTCTGTGTTTGTGGTTTCGGTGGAGCAGAAACCACAAAATTTGTGATTGATGCTTGAGCTATCTTCTTCGCTTGCTTTGATTTTGTCCCAGAACTTGGAACTTGTTTTGACTTTGTCCCAGCATTTTGTTCATTTTCAGCAGCAGAAGCACCACCTCCACCTTGATCTGTTTCTTCTTCAGTTTCTGTCTCCACATTCTCTACCCCACTGCCCACAGCCTCAGGTACCTGCTGAGTCCTTGACCTTTGGACCAAGTAAGCATGCATCTCACGCTTAACAAGGTCAGGTGCTTTACCACATTTCACTGCATCACAATAGCCCCCAGCAAGGTGTTGCTTAAACCTTTTAATGCCTGAAGGGACAATCTTTTTGCAGAAAATGCATTGGATGAACTCTTTCTTCCCTACATCTGGCCAAAACCCATACTTCCATCCAGGATCTGATGATTTTGCCTTCCTCTTCTTATCTTCAGCCATGGCAGCAAGATGTGGCGGCAATTTAGCTATGGCTTGAGCTATCAGAGATGCTTCAGTTGGAGCAGCCGAGGACGCTGATGCAGAATGACCTCGAACCTCTTCTGAGACAGCATCAGTCGCAGCTTCATTCTCAGGTAAATAGACCTCAACATTTGCACAGCGTCGAGCCTCTGCAGAGCAGCACAGCCACACAAATGTGTCACAAATTGGAGGCAAAAGTCGACACACAACAGCAGATCGAGTAGCAGAGGCAATCTGACATAGACACTAACCTTCAGAGTCTGTGCTCATCTTGATGCTTGAGGCCTCCCGTGTCCGCCCTCCAGACGTCGAGGAGCCTCAGAGGCGGGCGGAGCTGGTTCCGGCAAGGGAGGAGACAGGCGCGGGCGGAGGTGGAGGCGTGGGCGGAGGTGGACGCGCGGACGGAGATGCGGAGCCGAGCCGCGGACGGAGAAGCAGATGACGGTGAGATGCTCTGCAGAGGCTCGACGCGGGCGGAGGTGCTGGCGGCGCCGGCGGCTGCAAGAGAGCAGAGGCAGAGCGGGAAGGGGAAAAGTGGAGCGGGAGCTGGAAATCGTCGGTGGCTGCAGCTCTGGGAGTAGGTCTAGGTCACTCACTCACTCCTCTTGTTCTTGCCCTAATGGGCCGGCTAAAGCTGGGCCGAGTTTCTCTTGCTTCCTACAAACCAGCCCAATTAGTCGTCCGGGAAGCCTGATCGGACGACTAATCGTGACTAATCGCGATTAGTCGGACGATAAGGTTTCTGATCGAACAAACCTTATCGAATGCCCTTATCGAGCACGAAGTTACGATAAGGACGACTAATCGCGATTAATCGCGATTAGTCGTCCGATATGAAAACAGGGCTCAAGAATATGGCGATGCTTACGCTCAGCAACACCATTTTGAGCACGAGCACCAGGGCATGAAAATTGTGGAAGGGTACCCTGGTCAGCAAGATAACGCCGATGCACATCAGAAACGTATTCACCAGCAGAATCAGCACGAAAAGCACGAATGGGAGAACCATACTGAGTGTGAACCATAGTGGCGAACTGCTGGTAAATGGAAAGAAACTAACCACAAGAAGACATCAGATAGATCCAAGTGAATCGTGAATAATCATCAATAAAGATAACATAGTATGAGTGACCCCCTTTAGAAGTGAAGGGAGCATGGCCCCAGATTCACTGGAAGGATAAGGGAGTTCTAGCTGTTTGCTAAGCTTGCAACCCGTATAATGGAGAGTACGCTCACTAGAAATAGGGCCAAGGACACCGCTACCAACCAAAGTGGACAGCCTAGAGCCGGATAGATGACCTAGACGTCGATGCACTGAGCAAAGGTAGGGGCAGATGATGCGACCAACACAGAGGTGGGAGGGCTAGACGACTAGCTAGTGGAAGGGGGCGAAGGAAGACACAACCAGTCAAGCTCCCAAAGACCCTGAGAATCATGATGTCTGGGCCCAGTCCCCACCAGAAGCCCCGTACGGATATCTTGAACACAACAAGAATCCGCCTCAAGAATGATACGACAGTCGTGGTCAGTGATCTGACTCGCGGACATCAACTGCATAGTGAGCTAAGGGACATGCGAAACAGTAGGAACATGAAAAGAGGAGGTGGTGAGAGTGCCACGACCAACAACAAGAAGAGACGGTCCATCAGCAGTATGCACAACGGAAGACGAGTGGGGAGATGACATGGATGACAAATGAGTTGGACCAGGAGTCATATGAAAAGAGGCGCCATAGTCCAAGAACCACTTGGAGGGATACCCGGGTGAGTAGGAGGAAGGGATGCCAAAGGCGACACAGAAGCGATGAGACGGCGGAACAGGGCAAGGATCTCCTGCTCCGCGACAGAAAGTGAGCAAGGACCTCTAAGAGTGGAGGCACCACAACGACCCCCAAAGGAATCCCCAGTCACCACGGTGGAGGACGGGGATGACATAGGCGGTGTGGGCGAGGACACCGAGAGAGATGTGGTAGTCAGAACACAGGGCACCTACGGAGCACAAGTCACACCCCCAAGAAGAAGCCAAGGCTCCTGATCAGCAGGCAATTGCATTTTTTGGTGGGGGGATGAAAAGCAGAGTGCTACGGGAGTGGAAACAGAGCAGCCCACTGGAGCGGACCGCAAGAGAGTGCGGTGCAGGAAGAGGGCAGGCGGCCGACGCTGGAGGACGCGCAGGGGCCAGGCGCGGGGCGCAGGCGTGGCGGACGCGGGGCTGTGCAGGCACGGTGGGCACGGTGCAGAAGCCGGAGCTGGGCAGACGCAGGGAGGCCTCGAGTAGGAGGCCACGGGGCCGCACGTGCGTGGGGCTTGGGCGGGAGTCCGCCTGTGCTCGGGGCCGCGCCGGCACAGGTTGCTGGCTCAGGGCCACGCGGTAGCGACAGGCGGGCGCCGGTACCGGCGCGGGACTGCGCTGACGACCAGCGCAACGACGCAGGAAGAGCCGGCGACGTGGGGTCGCGGGAAGGACCAGCGGCGCGGGGTCACGGGATGGACCGGCGCGGGGCCGGAGGGGTTGGCAGATCGCCGGCGGCTAAGCAGCAGGAAGAGGTGAGAACCTAACTCTAGCTCGATACCATGTTAGAATGAGGCCAACACACACACTGTATTACCAGGCCCCAAAGGCAGATATACAAGTGAGTGTACATATGCAAAGGAACCCTCCAAGTAGAGGGAAAATACCACACATCTATACATCTAACACGTAGCACATCCATTCTTGGACAACAATAAGATAATAAACTAGGCAACATCACATCATGCCCATAGAGAACCAAGCAAACTGGGTACCGACAACTTGTGCTAGAATTACAACTAAAATCAGAGTTTCTAATTGCCAAACAAATTTCTCATGATCGGGACTTTAATAGTGCACATGTACAAGGTTTTCACCTGCAACTATTTCAGCAATATATGATGGTACAAGATTGTCGAATCTATGTCAGACAATTACAAAAGACGATTACAAAGTTGTATCATACAATTCTGAAAACATGTTATCATCAGGAATTTTGCATCCTACATACCAACTGCTTGCAGCGAGGTGTTAGGATCTCTCCACTTCAGTGCATGGGCAGGTAGCTGGACATCTGTCTCCATGTTCAAGATGCCAATTCCCAGGTCTAGAGCAAGATTTTGTGCGTACAACTCAATTCAGCAGGCAACGCCCACATACATGCCTTCACCCTCTCTAGCAACGATGAAAGTCATCATGGACCTGAAGATTATGCCTCATCCTCCTGTCTCCTGCCCCCACTTCGTAAGCACCATCATTATTTGCAATACTGCAAATAAACACAATACAATGATCAATTATTTTTCTCTCACGGTGATCAATTTCATAAGTACAGAACTAACAAAAGCTTTGCGAAACACAATAATCATAATGCAATACACTGTTATGTTATCCACTTTAGTTTCCACAAATTAAGAAAGACCCCCGAGTCCAAGCACAGTTGAAGGACGAGGCAACAAGTTGGCAAGTTGCAAAAAAATTTCTTATTTCACAAAGGCAATCCATGCTTAATAACTAGTTTAAAGAAGAGCTAATGAAAAAGGCATGATCATGACACATGTTTCTTTTTTTGCTGACCGAGCTTAAGCATGTATTATTTTTCATTGCAGGAGGATCATGACTCAAGTTTCTTATTTCAAGAAACGATTTTACAGGCTATTTGCCTTGTGAATGCTTCATTACCTTTTTTTTTTCGGCGCGAGGAATGCTTCATTACTACTTACTATAATTTTGTTAATAAGTGGTGAATTCATAATAATCCAAGCTTGCTAAGTCATATTCTACAAATTCGGCATCCTCAAATTTCTCATTAGTCAACAAAACATGTATCATTAGCAAGTAAAACAGGCATCAGAGAGTTCAGGATGAGGACCCCTGTTGCAATCTGCATTTCTGCACCTTGAGAGTTAGGCAGAGCCTGAGGACGAACGCCTCGACCACCACGGCACCACGGCACCACCACCCCGGCGAGGTAGTCAACGATTCAGCCATTGACTTCCCGCTTCGCCTCTTAGCCAGAGAGTGGGAACAGCACCTCTCCATACTCCCTAGACTGCTGCATGCTCCACACCGGCACACCTTGATGAAGCTCCAGCAGTTGAAGAGGCGGAGGGGGCGGGTCGGCTCCTACAGATGCTGATGCGGCTGCTCGACCATGCCGGACTGCTGCAGTCTGCAGATGGCCGGACTCGACCGCCACCCGCGCTCCGCCGCCCTATCCCCGCATCGAGGGCGCTCGGCCGCTCGCGCCGAACCGCAACGAAGGGGGTGAGGGAGGCGGCGAGCAGGTTGGCAGAGCCGCTGCCACTCCGCCATGCGTGGGAGGCCAACACTCTCACGGAGTTCGAGGGTGATTGCGGCAGAAGTTGGATGGGGAAAGCCGGCACCCGGCAGGAGGGGGAATGGGGGGATGGCCGGATGGGGCAGGCGGGCAGCGGGAACCGAACCCCAACACGCGTTGAAGTCAAAGCTACCCATCGCCTGATCAGCTGAGCTTGGTTGCATCGGGGGCATATGCGAGTCGAGCCAAACCAAACAAGCCCAGATCCTGATATATCTATAAAAATATTATTATACTTTTCTAATTTAATTTGAAACCGTTTCAAATTTATTAGTTTTAAGTTTTCCACAGGATAAAAACTAAAAAATATTAAATTCTTCTTATCCTTTTGATTTTATTAACAACGTTTTTGTATTAAAAGAGATTGGTCTAGCATTTAAGGAATAGCCACACCAGAAACCGTACATATATGTGAGATAGAAAATATTGAGCTAAAAGCATGTTCGACAGCTAAACATAGGACAGGCTACCAATCAGTTAGACAGTCAAATTAAAACACAAAACCACCACATATCAACTCAAACAATATACTCCATCATATGAGATCCGTGCTAGTCAAATTAGCTCAAGTTTGAGTCAGTTTATGTAAATAATATTGCTCTCTCCATTCCAAATTCTAAGTCATTTTAACTTTCTTGGAGAGTCTAAGCATCTCAAGTTTGACCAAATTGCTTTTATGGTCGCATGCGGAATGGAGTTCATCGGAGTTTTGTAGTTTGGTGGAGCTTTACTCGGCGATTAACAACCTACCCCGTTGCGAGAGCTCATGCCTTAACCCTGTACTATGTTGTTCCCCGTGTATGTTGTGGTGGTTGTTTCTCTCTGCATATGTTGTTGGTTTTCATATTCTTGTCTTCTCTTCCTCGCCTTCTAACCCAACTTTTTAACTACCATCCTCGGTTTCGTCAGCATATGTGATAATTTGAGTTGTTCGGCTGATGATTTTTGCAGCTGATAAGCTGTCTGATGCTGTTTTGTTGTGAAAGAAAACATTATACCATGGCTGATAAGACGAGCTGATAAGTTCAAGCGAACATGGCGAATAAAAATTCAGGTAGGGACATACCATCCAACGGTGATTTCCTCAAAAAAAAACTTCGATTGCAAGTGCAGTGGCCACTCGACGCTTACCATGTGGCGATGGTCTGGCTGGGTTCTTGGAAGAAAGTGCAGTGCACCTACACCTACAGTCGTGGGCCTGATGGCCAGGGCAAAGATAGGAGAAACAATGGGTGGGGTAGAAACACGATGTGACACGATGGTCGTAGACGAGACGGACACACATCAACTATTGGTTTTTGTAGTGGAAGGCGTGAAGTGCTAGGGAGATGTACTTGTGTTGTTGTGGAAGTGGGGATGGGAGGTCAAGAAGGGGTGTCTTGAACTACTCGGCCCTTCTCCACATAGCCTTGAATAGCGTCACATCGACCATTGCGACGTCATGGGCTAGAGGAAAGGTGAAAACACAAGTGTTTCTAGTATAAACTCAAATGAGTTGAGGACACTAGAGTTGGGTAGTGGAGGAGGTGTGTGTAGGAGAAGCTTGGCCCTAGATGAGACGAAAGGTTTAGAAAGAGTTGGCAAAGAAGGGCCAGTGAGCCAGTTGTGCCAGAGGAAGAGGGTGAGGCAGTGACGGTGGAGGTTACATGCACAACATTGGTGGTACATTTTGTAGACGGCGGGCGGGCGGCTGGGGATAGGCGGATGCAGGGTGGCGACAGGGGCCGACCGGCCAAGCGGACGACGGGTGGAATTCAACATCGCTACTAAGGTTCTCGGTGGCTGGTTTGGTGGTCAGTTCTGCTTGACTCTGAGTCACGCTGCTCGGTGTCGAGTTGAGAAGGTGGGATTAGGGTGGTTCGTGGGCATTGGGTGGTGATGGGCCCGTGTGTCCACGTGGGCGTGTTTCTGTGTTTGGATGAACATAAGAGAGAGACAATAATTTCGAAGGTTAACTATATTATACATGTGTATATACTTACTAACTACTATTCTTTTTCTTAAAAAATGTTAGGTGTGCCCAGAATTGAAATACCTTGGCACAACTATAGATCCGCTCTCACAACGGTCGTAAAAAGGACGCTTCAGTATGAGAAAATGGTCGTATACTTATATTTAGACTTTAGAGATGATGTCCACAACCACCAACACGAAGCCCTTGTTTAGTTCCCCCAATTCTCCCCCAAATTTCACTATGCAAAAAGAAGATTCCCTGTCACATCAAAATGTCGGCAAATGCATGGAGTACTAAATTTTGATGAAATCAAAAACTAATTGCACAGTTTTGTTGTACTTTGCGAGATGAACATTTTAAGCCTAGTTAGTCAAAATTTGGATAATTTTTACCAAATACAAACGAAATGCTACAGGAATTCTGATACAGCGTTTTTCTCCCCCAATTCACCGAACTAAACGAGGCCGAAATTGAAACCAACTTAGGTCGGCAGGCCTTGTACAAAACCTAAAGAGAAATGATTTTTCAAGCTCTGCCAGGCACCACCAATGGCTGACAACTTGGATCGATCGGCCATAAAAAGGTTCGGAATTCCTTCTGGGCCTAGGCTCCTTCGAATGACTCGGCCCATCAATTGCCTTGTTGCCTTCGACTCGCTGTATTCGTCGGCCTGCGTTCAGAGTAGTCCATGCACATTGCCTTGCCGTTACTAATGGCTTCACCAATGTCAATGATTTGTATGAAACATCCAACTTCTAAAGATTTCGCAAACCAAACTTGGGGGTGAAAAATCTGCTAGCATTCCGTCTCCAGCCCCCTCCACCCTCCGCCCTTGCTACTCCAGTTTGAACCGCCGCCGTGAGGAATCTAACCACGGGTCCCACCTTGTAACAAACTGACCAACCGACTTATCAGCAGTTCCCAGTGAGCATCCTCCCTACAAATAGCCGTGCCGCCTCGCCAATTTGGCCAGCCTTTCACTTTCAAACGAGCACAACACAATCCAAAGAACAACGTGGGAGAGCGAGCGAGAAAGCCAGAGCAAGAGCAAGAGAGAGCAGTCATCGAGAGGAAAAGGCGAAAGATTCAGGGGAGCGAAGGACCGATGGCCGACCCCGACGACTATTGGAGCGCCGTGCTCGTCGTCTTGGTTCCCGTCGTCGTTGTGGCCGTGTGCGTCATCTTCATTATCATGTGGTGCCCATGGCGACGGATGCGCCTCTTCACGCTCGGCGGCGTCACCACCCTGACGCGGACGCTGAACTACACTTGCACCATGTGCCAAGACAGCATGGAGGCCGGCGAGAAGGTCCGCACGCTCTCCTGCGACCACGCGTTCCACTGCGGCGGCAACGCCAGGTGCGAGAGGGACATCGACCAATGGCTTCTCACTGCGGAGGTGATGAGGTGCCCGCTCTGCCGCAAGAGTCCCTATCCCGTGCTGCCGTGGAAGCAGCCACCGCCATCGTCGCCAGCGCCTTCACCGTCAGCATCGGAGCCAGCGCTACAGCAGTTGCCGCAGACGTCGTCGACGCAGGATTTGGAGAAGGCGCTGCTGCTTCCGGCGAACGACGAGACACTAGCGGAGGCGTCGTCATCAACATCGGCGCCACCGCTAGCCGAGACGCAGTTGCCGCGGACCTCGACGCCGGATTTGGCGGGGGTGTTGCCGCTTCCGGCGGACGACGAGATACTACCGGAGGCGTCGTCATCGCAGTAGACACGCGTGATCAAGCTTGGATGGGACGGTGTTGAGGCCTCCTGTGGGGCGGTCTGGAACTGGAGGTTCTTCAAGGATTATTTCGTCGTTCTTTCTCTGCATTCTTGTTCTTGGAACTGATCGAGGGTATTTCGTCTTTTTGATGGTCTGGATCAGCTCTTGAAGTACTCCTTAGTTGTTTCTGTTTTTGCTTTCTTGGAACTGATCGAACTTAGTTTTTCCTCTTCTTTTGTTCAGAGCTGCATCCACCAGTAATGAACCAAATGTCTGAATGCCAAGAAACGATTATATGTTAGTTCTTGGATCAGCTATAATTTTCCGATAGAAGCTAATAGATCTTTGGTTCATTGCTTTTATACTCTGTTCAATTCTTTAGTACCTCAATGCGAGAATGATTTCAGTATAAACTGTTGGCAGCATGGCTTGCTAATTTCTTGCAATAGTGCTTGTGAATTGTGATCAGTTGCTTCATCTGCTTTCTTGAGAGCCAAAACCCTGTATGTTTGGTTTCTGAACATATGGTTCATAGTTCTGAATATCTTGTGACCTGCTTGTTTGCTTAATATCGTGTTTCTTGCATTCTTGCTATTGCCGGTATTGTACCTTTATGAATATATGATAACCGAAGATCATTATACTGCATACCCCTGTATTCTTCAGCTTTTTGGCTATATGCAACGCCTGATCGAAGGGAGCAACTTTTCTTTGTGCTTTCCCCATCAATTTGACATCAGTTGAATTTCAGGAGGATGTGATTCTTCAAAAAAAAAAAACTCGGGAGGATGTGAGCTCTGGTTCTAGTTTAAATCTGAATCTCCTTGTGATATCTTGTGTGTGATGTCATGTCAGTACCTGCATATTGTTCCCAATTTCCTGTTGACATCATGTTTTTTTTTCAGTTCCTTGTGTCAGGCTTAGTTCTGTCAGACTTGAGTTACTTAACAGCTCGCTGTGCTTGCCTATTTGTTCATTCACAAATTTTTTGTCAGCTGGTGAAGTTTCTAATATACTGTTGGTATCAGACAATCAGTTTCGTGGCAGGTATGGTATAAACTGTTTGCAGCATTGTTTGCTAATTTCTTGCGATTGTGCTTGACATCAGTTGCTTCATCTGCTTGTCCCTTTCTTGAGCCAAAAACCTGTAGGTAGATGAAGTTTGTCAAGACTGTAATAGTTTGTCTACTGTGAAACCCTGTTTTTGGGCTTCTTGCAATTTATCAGGTCCGGTTAATGGCAAGTGCAATAGTTAATTTGGGTTCCTCCATAGATCGAATAACGTCAGGATGAAAAGCTTTGAATTTCATGCTTATATTCTGAACTCCAAACTGGCTTATGCTCTGAACTCTGAACAGTATTCAAGATGGACATGGACATATTGTGAATGAAAAGTGGAATATATATACAGACATTTTGATTGGGTCATTTAAGAACTTATTACACTTTGAGTCTGTGACATTAAGTGCACTGCAAATCTATCTATCTGGTTTCTGTTGCTTGCTTTGTTTTACTTTCTATATAAGTGGCTTTCTTAGAGTGAATATAATTTACATTAAAAAAAAAATAGAGTGAATATAGTTGTAGTTTCCAGCATTCCTTCTTGTCAATTAGGATTTGATTTGGGCTAGTAGGGCCTTTTTGAAAACTTCATTAATCTTACATTGAAGATCTTTGTCTACACGCGTCTTACTACAACAACTTGCATATGCAAATTAGTGGTACAGTTGTAATGTTCGTTGCAATTTGCCATTATTTTTTTTTCGGTTTCTTGTGTAGGAATAGTAGTAGCAGAATGCTTTACTGAAAAGCTTTGTTCTATCAGACTTGAGTTACTTAACAGCTTGCTGCGCTTGACTATTTGTTCCTCCACAAATTTTTCGTCAGATGTACTGTTAGTATCAGACATAATCAGTTCGCTTCCTGGCAAATATGCAGCGCAATTCTCGGCGACAGAAGTGTAATTATCACTAGTGATGTTTCTTGGTTCAGTTAGGCGGCCTGATTTCAGTGTAAGAGCGAAAATGCAATTCAGGGTTCATACTATGACAATAAAATTCAGTGTAAGAGAGATGCCAAAGAGAAGTAATTTTGATTGATTGTAGATACTACACAGGAACATCTGATACTTCTGTTTTCTAATATTCTAGGCTATGTAACACGGGTTAATGGACTGGTTCTATCTTAATGCCAAAAGGCAACTGAACTGAAGATAAGATTATCAATTTTCAAGAAAATCTTGAACCGCGCTTTGCTTCGGAGGATCTTTTTTCCTGTATTCCCGCTTCCAGGTGCTATTTGTTACAATGTTCACTTGTTCAGTTCATGACTTTTCAGTCTTTTTTGCTGCATACACTGTCCAAATCCAAATAGACCTTATCCAAAGCAGCTACTAGATTCCAATTGGACTCCCTGTATAGCTATTGTAGTTCTCTGATCTGAATTCTGAAAGCATATTTCGAATTTCTTGTTAACGGCCGCGGCGTGCTAAGAATGTCTTGAGCGACACGCAACTACTCACAGCATTCCCCTCGCCGCGCTTGTGCTGCTGCCAGCAGCGTGACAGCGTCCGGTGTCAGGGATCCAGACCTGGGGCCCACATGATAACTAACCGACTAAGCCAAACCCCACCTCCTTCTCTTCTCCTACAAATACCCACCGCCGGCAATGCCATTGCCACCTTCCAAACGCGAACAATCCCAGGGCAACGCGAGCGAATAGAAAGCCAGAGCAAGAGCGAGTGAGAGGGGGAGAGGCAAGACGCAAGAAAGGGGAAGAGGAGCAAAGGCGCCATGGCCGACGACAGTGGCAGCGTCAGGATGGCCATCGGAACCGCGGTCGGCGGCGCCTCCATCGCCCTCTTGACCGGCGCGAGCTGCTGGTTGGGCATGAAGGCCTACCGCGATGGCCGGTTCTCGAGAGGATGGCCGCGGGTGCGCGTCTGGGCGCTCGGCGGCGTCACCACCCTGGGGCAGACGCTGGCCTACGACTGCGCCATGTGCGGCCACAGCTTGGACCAGCGGGAGGAGGTCCGCACGCTCTCCTGCGGCCACGTGTTCCACCTCCGCAAGGGTCCCCAAGTGCGGGAGCAACATCGACGACTGGCTCCGCGAGAACCGCATGCGCTGCCCGGCCTGCTGCAAGCCCGTCCACCCCGTGTTGCCGTGGAAGGCGCCGCCGACATCGGCGCCACCGCCCGTGCCCGTGCCACTGCCAGCGCAGTCGGAGCCGTCGTCGTCGACTTCGGATTTGGAGGCTCAGGAGCCGCGGCGGATGGAGTTGGAGCAGGGGCCACCGCGGCGGCTGGCGTTGGACCAGGGGCGACCGCGGTATCCGCCGTCGATGTGGTTCCAGGACGCGAGTTTGGGTCGCCGTAGCAGTAATGACGCATCATCGAGCTTGGATGGAACGGTGTTGAAGCGTCTTTTGGGGGCCGTCTTGTAAGAAATGGAGGGTAACGAGGATGCCCATCCAGGCTCACCTCGGTTGCGTGTTATACTGACGGGGAATAGCCCCCATAGGTGGCTGTTACACAAGTGTTTGGAGTATATTGAGTTGTACCTGGAGACTAGTAACTATGACCATTGCTTGGTCATTACATGAGCATGCAAACACACACACGCTATCATCTAACACATTCTAACAATAGACACGCTAACAATAGACACACTATTGCACTTGTCATCTAACATCCCCCCGCAATCTCAGCCATGAACGAGGTTGAGATTGGAGCGAAAAAGTCCTATCTTGTGCGCTGCAATTGGTTTGGTGAAACCATCAACGAGTTGATCATTAGTGGAGATGAACCGCACGTCCAAGAGCTTTTGTGCGACACGTTCCCGGACGAAGTGAAAATCAATCTTGATGTGTTTGGTGCGTGCATGAAACATGGGATTTGCAGATAGATATGTGGCCCCCAAATTGTCGCACCACAGTCGTGCTACCGGAGAGTGAGGGATGCTCAGTTCCTGTAGAAGTTTTTGTACCCATACCATTTCAGCAGTGGTGTTGGCAAGAGCTTTATACTCAACTTCAGTAGAGGATCGGGAGACAGTAGGTTGCTTTTGTTAGAGTATGTGTTTAGGCCCATGTGGCTAAGGCCCATGTGGCCCATGTATTGAACCTATTTAGCTACCCTTCTAGGGTTAGCCCCAATCAATAGAATCTCAAAACCTAACATGGTATCAGCAGCCTAGTTCCTTCCCTTTCCTCCCCACCCGCCGCCGCCTCTGGTTGCCGGCCGGCCAACCGCCGCCGCAGCCATGGCCGGCCACTCCTCCCCTCCTCCCTCCTACTATGCCTACTTCCCCTCCCTCTCCACCCCATCCTGGGCCCAGATCGCCGGCCGCTCCACTCCTGGCGCCGGCGGACCTCCAGGCGCACCCGCCGCTGGGGCCCTGGCCGCGACTGGCAGCGGTGGCCCGCCGCCGCTCGGCATGCCGGGGGGCTCCGGTGAGGGGGATTCCTCCCCTCTGGCGGACGTGCAGCCCCTCGCAGCCCCTGATGTTCGGCCCCATGCCGAACCGCAGCAGCGCCCGGAACTTCAGCCCGCCGTCGCCCGCCCCCAGACCGAGCAGCACCTCCGCCCAGACCTCCAGCCCGCCATCACCACCTCCGATCCCGCCCCTCTTGCCGATCCTCTGGCTGCCATCCGTCACAGGCAGCCAGCCCCTGTCCTTCCCTCTGTCGTACAGTCCGGCCTCGGCCTCCCTCCTCTACTGGCGCCGCTGCTCCTCGGTGGTAACGCCAGTTCTCTCACCACCGCTCCACCTCCGGGCCCGGATTCCGCCCTCGCAGCCGCTCTCGTCGCGGCTCGGGCTGCCGCCGCGGAGGGGCAGGCTCGCGTTCGCGCTGCAGCCCTCGCGTGGGAACGTGAGCGCGACGCGGCCGATGTCTTGGCCCGCCAGATCGCCGAGGCGGAGCACCTCCTCGCCTCTCCCACCCTAAGGGACGTTGGAGCCCACTCCTCTGCCTCGCCTGGCCGCCGCGCGCCCCATCCTGCCGCCCTCTGGCACGATCCGGCTGACCCGCTCGTGGCTCAGCTTCACTACCAGGCCGGGGGGGTCCAGAACATTCGTCTCCTCGTTCCGGTCGTCCTCGAGCCGGAGTCGCCCTCCTACGCCCGCTGGCGGGACCTTGTGCTTCTCACCCTTCGCCGCTACGCCCTCGACGACCACGTCCTCGTTGACGCTATGGTCGCCGTCCAGACCCCATCGTGGCTTCGTCTGGACAGCATCGTCCTCTCCTAGATCCTGGGGACGATCTCTCTGGACCTCCACGACCTCGTCCGCACCTCACCTGACGCGCGCCGGGCATGGCTTGCCCTTGAGGGTCAGTTCTTGGGCAACGCCGAGGCCCGGGCTCTGCGCCTCGACGCGAGCTTCCGGACGTTCGTCCAAGGTGACCTCTCCGTCGGCGAGTTCTGCCGTCGGATGAAGGGCATGGCGGACTCCCTGGGGGACCTTGGGTGGCCTGTGGAGGATCGCATCTTGGTCCTCAACGTCCTCCGGGGGCTCAGCGACCGCTACGCTCACCTCCGGACGTGGATCACCCGCCAGAGGCCCTTCCCCACCTTCCTGGAGGTCCGTGACGATCTCGTCATGGAGGAGCTCACGCAGGGCCTCCAGCCGGGCTCCACCGCTTCCACGGGGTCCTCGTCGTCCTCGACAGCCCTGGCTGCCACTTCGTCGCGTCCGTCTGCTCCACCGCGGTCGACCGCTCCACCACTGCAGTCTCTTCTGGGCCCCCCTCCCTCCGGGCCGAGCGGAGGTGGGGGGGGTCGTGGCTCCCGTCGTCGCCGTGGAGGGGGCCGCGGGGGTGGCCGGGGGGGTCACCCCCAGCCTCCGGCACCGGCTGGGCCACACGGGGGGGCACCATGGCCTTCGTTCCAGAACCCGTGGTCTGGTCGCATCTCCATGTGGCCCTACCACGCCCCCGGAGCCGACACTCGTCCACCGGTGGCCATGCTCACCGGAGCTCCTCCTGCTGGTCCTCCACCCGGCATCTTCCCTGCTGCGTCGTGGGTTCCACCCTCCGGGACTCCACCGGGGGTCGCCGGCTGGGACCAGGCGGCCCTGGCTCGCTCGTTCAGCACCATGGGCCTGACACCTCCGGTCGGACCCGAGTGGATCGCTGATTCGGGGGCCACCTACCACACCACTCCTGACCCCGGTATACTTTCGTCGATTCACTCTCCCTCTTCCTCTCTTCCTTCGTCCATTATGGTCGCAAACGGTTCTTGTATTCCAGTCTCGTCTGTGGGTACCGCCGGTGCTCATAGCTCCTTTCGTCTTCCTGATGTTCTTGTTGCTCCTTCTATGGTTCATAATCTTCTTTCTATTCGACGTTTTACAGCTGACAATTCTTGTTCTGTGGAATTTGACTCTTCTGGTCTTACTGTAAAGGATTTGGCTTCCCGGCGTCCTCTGCTCCGTTGTGACAGCACCGGGCCCCTTTACACCCTTCGCTTCCCGGCGGCTTCTTCGTCTTCTTCGCCGTCCGTTTTGTCAGCTGCCTTCGTCGCTTCTGCTTCCTCTACTACCTGGCACCGGCGCCTCGGCCATCCTGGACGTGATGCCCTGATGCAGCTCAGTCGTAGCTCTGGTCTTCCATGTACTCGAGCTCATGATGAGCAACTGTGTCATGCGTGCCAATTGGGCCGACATGTTCGTCTTCCGTTTTCTAGTTCTACTTCCCATGCGGCCCGTATTTTTGATCTTGTACATTGCGACCTATGGACATCTCCTATTCTAAGTATTTCCGGTTATAAGTACTATCTTGTGGTTGTTGATGATTTTTCGCATTATTCGTGGACTTTCCCTCTCCGTGCGAAGTCCGATACTTTTACCACGCTTCTTCACTTCTTTACTTGGGTGTCTACACAGTTCGGCCTCACCATCAAGGCCGTCCAGTGTGACAATGGTCGCGAGTTTGATAACTCCACCTCCCGAGATTTCTTCCTCTCTCACGGTGTTCAGTTGCGCATGTCTTGTCCATACACCTCTTCGCAGAATGGCAAGGCTGAGCGGATGATTCGCACCACCAACGACACCGTGCGTACCCTTCTGTTTCAGGCCTCTCTTCCCGCTCGCTTCTGGGCTGAGGGTCTGCACACCTCCACCTACCTTCTTAACCGCCTTCCTTCCGCGGCCTGTCCCGCTCCCACTCCTCACCACGCCCTCTTCGGTACCCCGCCTCGGTACGATCACCTCCGCGTGTTTGGGTGTGCGTGTTACCCCAACACCGCTTCCACTTCTTCTCACAAGCTGGACCCTCGCTCCACGCTCTGTGTCTTCCTCGGGTACTCTCCGGATCACAAGGGGTACCGGTGCTTTGACCTTACCTCCCGACGGGTTCTCATCTCTCGCCATGTGGTGTTCGATGAGTCCGTGTTTCCCTTTTCCAGCACTACCACCCCTCCGGTACCTGACCCACCCTCCCTATTTCCCACTGACCCGGTGGTCCAGCCACCTTTTACGTGGCCTCCTGCAGGTAACGCTTCGCCGCGCGTCGGGCCGGCCCCCTGTCCCGGATCCCCAGCGGGTCCGGGCCCGTCGTCCTCGGGTGCGGCCCCGTCCTCTCCGGTTGGTGCAGCCCAGGGGCCGTCATCCCCCGCTTCTGCACCGGGGGGGTCGTGTCGGTCGCCGACGCCGGATCCCGTCCCGGCACCTGCCCCGGCACCTCCGTCGAGGTTCGCCGCGCCGGTTCGTGTGTACCAGCGCAGGCCGCGGCCGCCGCCGCTCGTGCTCCCCTCTCCACCGGGGACACCGACACCACCACCGCAGTCCCCGCCGGCTCGTGGTGCCCCGCCGGTCTACCACCCGCCGCTGCTTCACCGACACCCGCGGCATGTTCACCCGATGGTGACACGGCACGCGGCTGGCACGCTGCCGCCTCGTGTCCTCGAGGCTTCGACCGGCGACGCGGTGGTCTCCCCGGTACCCTCTTCCGTCCGCGACGCCCTGCTGGACCCTCACTGGCGCCGCGCGATGGAAGAGGAGTACGCCGCGCTACTCGCCAACCAGACGTGGGAGTTGGTGCCCCGGCCACCAGGCTCCAATGTCGTCACCGGCAAGTGGATTTGGACCCACAAGCGCCGGGCCGATGGCTCTCTCGAGCGCTACAAGGCCCGATGGGTCCTTCGGGGTTTCACTCAGCGCCCTGGAGTCGACTACGATGAGACCTTCAGCCCGGTGGTCAAGCCGGCCACCGTTCGTACCGTGCTCTCACTAGCACTTGCTCGGTCTTGGCCCGTCCACCAGCTGGACGTCAAGAACGCCTTCCTCCACGGCCTTCTTACCGAGACAGTGTACTGCAGCCAGCCGGCGGGGTTCGTCGATTCCACCCGTCCTGACATGGTCTGCCGGCTCAACAGGTCCCTCTACGGCCTCAAGCAGGCACCTCGGGCGTGGAACCACCGGTTTGCTGCTTTCTTGCTGACCCTGGGGTTCATGGAGGCTAAGTCTGATACGTCCCTGTTCGTCTACCACCATGGAGCCGACACTGCATACTTGCTGCTCTATGTTGATGACATTGTCCTCACCGCCTCCAGCGAGCCACTTCTCCGCCGGATCATCACCGCTCTCCAGCAGGAGTTCGCGATGAAGGATCTGGGTGAGCTCCACCACTTCCTCGGTGTCACTGTTGAGCACCGTCCTGCCGGGCTCCTCCTTCACCAGCGGCAGTACACTCGGGACATCCTGGAGCGGGCTGGGATGACTGACTGCAACCCCTGCTCCACTCCGGTCGACACTCAGGGCAAGCTGTCTGAGGCTGCGGGACCACCGGTGACCGATCCCACTGCGTACAGGAGCCTCGCCGGGGCCCTTCAGTACCTTACCTTCACCCGGCCGGATATCACCTATGCAGTTCAGCAGGTCTGTCTTCATATGCATGACCCCCGGGAGCCTCACCTCACGGCTCTCAAGCGTCTCCTCCGCTACCTCCGGGGGACGCTCGACTACGGCCTCCTACTCCACCGGGCCTCCTCCACCGACCTCGTCGTCTACACCGACGCTGACTGGGCCGGATGCCCGGACACTCGCCGCTCCACCTCCGGCTACGCCGTCTTCCTGGGCGGCAACCTGGTGTCTTGGTCGTCCAAGCGCCAGCCGGTGGTCTCCCGGTCCAGCGCCGAGGCGGAGTACCGTGCCGTTGCTAACGGCGTGGCGGAGGCCGCCTGGCTCCGACAGCTGCTTGCTGAGTTGCACACTCCGCCCTCCCGGAGCACACTGATCTACTGCGACAACGTCAGTGCGGTCTACCTCTCCACCAACCCCATCCAGCATCAGCGGACGAAGCATGTGGAGATCGACCTTCACTTTGTCCGAGATCGAGTAGCCATGGGCGAGGTGCGGGTCCTTCATGTTCCGACGACCTCCCAGTTCGCGGACATCTTCACCAAAGGCCTCCCGTCCTCGACCTTCGCCGAGTTTCGCTCCAGCCTCAACATCACCGGTGGCTAGTTGCGTCTGTGGGGGGGTTGTGTGTGTTCTTTCTTGTTCAGCCTCGAACTCCGCTGCGCCGGTAGTTCAGACTACGGGGGGGTGTTAGAGTATGTGTTTAGGCCCATGTGGCTAAGGCCCATGTGGCCCATGTATTGAACCTATTTAGCTACCCTTCTAGGGTTAGCCCCAATCAATAGAATCTCAAAACCTAACAGCTTTCTAGCACTCCAGGAGATCAAGTTTGTGCCAAAGAAGACAGCAAATCCACGAGTGGATCGTCCGTCATCCACACACCCAACCCAGTCAGCATCGGAAAAAGCACTTACAACCACAGAGGAGGACCTGCGAATGTTTAGCCCAGTGGTCAAGGATCCTTGGAGATAGCGTAGTATTCTCTTGACACTGCTCCAGTGAATTGTGGTGGGAGCATGGAGGAATTGACACACTTTGTTGACAGCAAAGCAGATATCTGGGCGAGTGAGTGTAAGATATTGTAACGCACCCACCATACCGCGATACTTGGTTGAATCCTCGGCACCAAGAGGATCACCATATGTGAGACTGAGTTTTTCTGAGGTAGCCATGGGTGTGTCGACGGGCTTGCAGTTGTTCATACCTGCCCTCATGAGAATGTCGAAGGCATATTTTTGTTGGGACAGTACTAGTCCATCTCGTGTCTTCTTTACCTCAATCCCCAAGAAGTAGTGGAGGTCACCAAGATCTTTAAGGGCAAAGTCACATTGGAGATCCTTGAGGAGTGCGTCTGTGGCCGCCTGAGAGCTACTAGCCACGATGATATCATCAACATAGACCAGAACAAAAATTGTACATCCTCTTTTGTTGTAGTAGAACAATGAAGTGTCAGCTTTCGAAGGCAAAAAACCAAGTTTCATAAGTTTGGTGCAAAGTCTAGCATACCATGCCCGTGGAGCTTGTTTTAAACCATAGAGAGCCTTGTCCAGTTTACACACATAGGAAGGGTGAGATTTGTTAATATATCCCGGTGGCTGGTACATATATACCTCTTCCTCTAGTACACCATGCAAAAAAGCATTTTGTACATCAAGTTGCCGTAGGGACCATCCTTTGCTGACTGCAATTGACAAGATGAGTCGAATAGTTGCAGCCTTGACAACAGGACTGAATGTGTCCTCATAGTCAATACCATAGCGTTGTTTGAAACCTTTTGCAACAAGTCTAGCTTTGTATCTATCAATAGTGCCATCAGCTTTCCTTTTTATCTTATAAACCCATTTGCACCCAATGATGTTTTTGTTTTTAGGCTTGGGAACTAGGTGCCAAGTGCTATTGTGAACAAGTGCTTGATACTCATTATTCATAGCAGGAATCCAATTTTTATCAGCAAGGGCGGCAGCTACTATGGATGGTTCATCAGTCATAGTCGTGGTGAGATTACACCACATGACCGTGCCATATGTGTAGAGTTTAGGCTTGATAATACCTTATTGAAGGCGTGTAGATGGACGTTGTGGTGCAGGAGCTGCTGTAGGATCTGATGGCGCAGAGGATCCGGAGCTAGGAATCTCGGTTGCTGTTGCAGGCGCAGAGGTGGAATCAACCCCCGTCGACGAGGTTGTGCGAGCAGGATCCAGGTGCGGCTGACGCGCGGCAGGAGCAGCTGGAGTAGCGGCTGGTAGTGGCGTAGACGATCCCATGACTGATGACGCGCGGGCCAAATCGGGATCCCTCTGTGGCGACGAGGTCGGAGGAACGGGTGGAGCGGCGTCGGCTTGTGGCGCAGAGGATCCGACCGGCGTTGTCGGGGCTTCGGGCTCCAGCGACTGCGGCTGCTGGTCTGCTGCTAGATCGGTCGCCATCGGCACCGTCACGTGATCCGAGGAAGATGCGGCGCCAGTACGAGGATCATGCAGATCGCTTTCGTGTTCTGTGCTCGTGGTGTCGCCATGCGGATGCATGAAATATTGCCCTGGAATTTGAATGTGGCCACCAATTTGGTCTAAATTTTTTTCTGTGTTGCCTGTATGATCAAGAGCACTTGGCAGAGCATTAGTAGTCACAAGTGGAGAAGTATATTAATCACAAAAAATTGCATCCCCAAAGCTAGAATTTGGACTCAACAAGGAAGGAGATAAAAGAGCTATTTCACCCCTAAGACGAGCTCCGGCATTCGAACGAAGTGAGGCAAATGGAAAAATGTGTTCATCAAATATGACATCCCGTGAGATGTAGATGCGCCCATCAGCAGGGTCTAGGCATTTGAATCCTTTGTGTAGATGGCTATACCCAAGGAATACGCATTTTTTGGAACGGAATTGAAGTTTAGTGGAATTGAAAGGCCTAAGATTTGACCAAACAGCACAACCAAAGGTGCGAAGGAAAGTATAGTCTGGAGGTTTCCCATAGAGCCGCTCAAAAGGGGATTGATTTGAGAGTATTTTTGAAGGGAGTCGGTTAATAAGAAAGACAGTGGTAAGAAAGGCTTCATCCCAAAATTTTAAAGGAATAGACGCATGTGCAAGTAGTGCAAGACCCATATCTACAATATGTCGATGTTTGCGCTCAACTGATCCATTTTGTTGGTGAGCATATGGGCAAGATACATGAAACGACCTCAATTTCCACGAAGGGAAATCCACAGAGTCGAAGTGTATTAAGACCGCGATGGATCTTATTACCCAAATTCCAGTCGAATACCACATCCATACAACGATAATATCAGAATACAAATAGTGCGGAATTACATAAATTATTACATCGCCGCATTGGTGGAAACGAAAGTAGCATTTAATCAGAACAGCTTGAAGATAAGATCGCTAAACTCGAGCGTAGGCACGAACCCCTCAACCATCAAACTCCTCAGAGCAATACTCCTCAGCAGAACCTGTGCCAAAAACTTATCAGTACGATTTGTACTGGCCACTCCCATCCCTATGAGCATTGCTTTGTGGATTTGGATGCAACATGGTTGTATTCAAAAGAAACCTATAGGGCTGGGGCTTCCTATGCAGTAGTATATCAAGTGTATAATATAATTGATCAAGTTTTAACACAATTCCCACACTCATTCCACTCCATTCCCTTTTCCGAGCCAGGTTATGATCCTGGGATCAACATACCACCAACTCCACACTATTCCACACCATCGCTCAATCGACAGGCCAACTCCCTCTCGGCACTGTCTCAAAGCCTGTAGCCCCTGGCTAAGACCGACACTCTCTTTTGGGGGAAGAAGAGAAGGACTCATCTCTCTATCTAGTTTAAGCGAAACCCAGAAAAGGTCCATAGCCGACGAGTCGGCACATGTATCGATCGATCAACCATACACTCTGCAGAGGTTTTACATAACCACAAGATCCGCCTTCCTTGCTGACCGTCGTCAACTGGGCTGATTCCGGCTGCTTGCTAGCCTAGGATAATGCCACTCTACCATTCAGCCCTGGTTCACCCCAAGTCGAGTCTGGGGTGGCTGAAACTATGAGTCATGAGCCGGGTCCACAAGGTCTCCATGAAGTCTCGGTAGGGTGTGGGGGAAATCCTCTGTGCCCCATACCTCCTTACACTGTCCGCTATCAACCTAGCAGTAGTGGCAAAATCCTACCAAGTAGTCCAGCCGTCCCGCACCATATAGGGCGAGCAGTACGTAAGGCTTCCCGGTGAATCTGAGTACTAGTAAGTCCTTAGGGATGACCAAGCCAGAATGTCTCCATCAGGGTTTCCTTTACCGTGCCACCACAGCACCTCCAACCCGGGCTCCACCCATCACAGGTTCACAACCAGGTCCACCTCATATACCTTTTACCCACCACAGGTATACATTTCCAGGGGTGCCCAGGTAGCATCCCATGGTAAGACTTGCCCCAGGCTCGTCGTATACTCTAACTTGGTCGACTCAACCCTCACCCTCCACACACCCAAGTCACACACGCAGCACTCTCCCCAAAGTCCAGGTAACACCAGTTTCCACCACGCACATAGTATAAGCGTAGTAGAAGTATAAATAAGGAATTATAGAGCAATAAGCGTGTGTCTAGCCTATAGCAGGGTATGCAAGGGTAAGGCTGCGTCAAGGTAAAGGCTTTCAAGCAAGCATACTACCATGCAAAACCTACCATAAAGTAGAGTAAAGCGATAGCAGTTCTATATTAGCCATGCGTAATAGGTGCTACGAGATTTGGGTGGGATGTGGCACCTTCAGTGTAGTCGTCTCCGTTTTTCTCACGGTACTCACGGTCCTCGTCCGTCAGGTTCTCCTCCGAGTCTGCATCGTTTGCATTATAGTCGCGTTAGCGACGTCTATAGAATAGCACAAAGAAGCAATGAAAATTCAAAAGAGCCAAATTCACTTAAACCTGGGTTTATTGCGTAGAGCTTGATTTTAGATGAATTTTGGTCCTAGTTTCATATTTTTCCGAGGTCGTATGAATTAGTTATGAATTTCTGAAGATTAAATCTATTTCTAAAAATGAAAAAAGGCTGAATTATTCCTGGGCTGACACGTGTCGTGCTGTGGATGGTCCACGTGGCTAGTTGAAGTCATCGTCCCGGCTCTGGGCTGACAGGTGGGGTCCTGCTGACGTCATCATGACATCAGCATGACGTCATCAACGTCGTTGTGGCTGACAAGTGGGGTCCTGCTGACGTCATCATGACGTCATCAACGTCACTGTGGCTGACATGTGGGGCCAGGGTTCTTGGGTCACTGGAATGTGGTCCGGGGCTGCTGATGTCAGTATCGTGACGTCAGCGTGACGTCACCCCTGGTTGTATTATCACTGACAGGTGGGTCCCGCATGACGTCAGGATGACGTCACCCACTATCAAGTGGGTCCCGCGGCTCTGTGTCACTGACATGTGGGCCCAGGTCAACGATCAACATTTGACCGGTCAACGGTCAACTTGGGTCGGGTCCAAACTGGGCCGGTTGGGCTCGGGTTGGGCCGGTCTGGGCCGAGCCGGGTCAGACACGTGGCAATCTATGGTGCTGCCACGTCGTAGCCGTGGGCTTCTACTAGGCTTGGTCCATAAGCTCGGTTTACGGTGGACGCGAGCGCTGGTCCACGGTGGACCGCGTCTTCTTCCGGTGAACCGCGTCCACCCTTCTCCTCTCTCTCTCTATGGTCCGCGTGCACCGGGTGCATGTGTGAGTGGCTGGCGAGGGGAAGCCTCTGCTTCCATCTCCGGCGTGTTCCCGCCGGTGTTGTGCTCACCGGTGTGGTCTTACGGCGGCGCGGTCATCCAATTAAGGTGGGGAAAAGCTTCCCCAGGCGATGGCGAGCCCGATGGTGGCGTTTGGGTAGCAATCGAGGCTCCCTAGAGCGTTGGCCACGGTGAACGGCGGCTTGAGCACCACCGGCGTGTGGGAAGGGCATGGGGCTGCGGCTTAGGCCGCTTTTGTGGTGCGCGTGGGCGTCACTATGCTTTCGTGAGTACGTTGGGCAATTCGAGGGGTCCTCCATGGCCTCCGGTGGCTTTGGCCCCGGTGGAGTCGACGCGGTGGCGGCGGCGCTCCGGCCGTGGCGCGGTGTGGCCTCCGTTTGACGTTCTAGTGATCCTCTCCTACTTAAATCGTGCGCGCGACGTGTTCCGCGGTGTTGCGGAACCAACCAAGGTGGTTGCGCCATCTCCACCGTGGTGTAGGAAGTGCGGTGGCTGCGTCACAACCGTGCTTGGATCCATGGCGAGCGTGTGCTCTCCGTGAACCGTAACGGCGTGCTCGAGCTGTGTGCTCGACGTTGCTCTCTTCCTTTCCTTTTTCCTCATGTTTCCGATTGGCTCGACACGGGGGCTGTGGTGGTCCTTCTAGGCTGCCGTTTTGGCCAACCGAAACAAGAGTTCATGCTCCGGCGTGATCCGTTCATGGTGGTCTAGGCGAACCCATGGGCTAGGAGGGGTCTCAGTGGCGTCCGGCTCACCATCGGTGTTGAGGGCGAGAGGATAGTGGTGCAGTGGCGGGTTGTGGCCGTGTAGCTCCGGAAGCCGTGCAGTGCCGACCCTGCGACCGTGATGAGGACGACCGCGTCTCCCTCGGCTCCGACGGCTCCGAAGGTGTTCCGATGGTGCCTTCCCCTGTTTCTCTCCTCTTCCCTCCTTCTTCCTCCCATGGTTCTCTTTCTCTTGGCTCAAGTGTGCAGAGGGTAGCCACCCGATGGTGGCGGGGCGTTGAGAGCTCGGGCGCTAGGGTGATCGGGGCTAGGCCTTTATAGCCGAATGCCAAGCTTCCATGGCGGTGGCGATCGATCGGTGGAGAAGCATGCGACGCATCCAACTATGAAATCCATGGATATGCCCTCCCATTTCCATTCTGGGACGTCAAGAGGCTTTAACAATCCTGTAGGCCTCTGATGTTCAGCCTTGACTCTATTGCAGGTGTCACATCGTGCCACGTGTCCTGCAATGTCTGTCTTCATACCTTTCCACCAAAAGTGTTTTCTCAAGTCCTGATACATCTTTAAACCTCCAGGGTGAATACAATACTTAGAATCATGAGCTTCTGACAAAATTTCCTCTCGTAGGACTAGATCAGAAGGCACACAGATTCTGTCCTTGAACCAAATGGTTCCTTGTTCATCTTCATGGTGGTTGGTCTTATAGCCTAGTTTTATTAGACCACGGAGATAGTCAATCTCCTTACACATTTTCTGAGCTTGACGAATGCGATCCGTGAGATCATACTGTATGCGGAGCTCATTCAGTAAGCCATGTGGTTGTATCTCAAGTTGGAAATCATCAATCTCTTCCTTGAGCTCAGGTGGTACGGATTCAGTGATCAAAGTGTGACAGTAACTCTTACGACTAAGAGCATCTCCGACTACGTTAGCTTTTCCCGGATGGTAGTAAATTTCCAAGTCATAGTCCTTGATCAACTCTAACCATCAACGTTGCCTCATATTTAGATCCTCTTGAGTGAAAAAGTACTTCAAGCTCTTGTGATCGGTGTAAATATCACACTTATTGCCTATCAAGTAGTGCCTCCAGATCTTTAAAGCATGAACAACTGCTGCTAACTCAAGGTCATGTGTAGGGTATCGGTTCTCATGTTCTTTCAGCTGTCGAGAAGCATAAGCTATCACTCTTCCATCTTGCATTAATACACACCCAAGTCCTTAACGAGATGCATCACAATAGACCATGAAATCTTTGTCGATATCGGGCAATGCTAACACAGGAGTTGTGGTAAGTCTCTGTTTCAATTCCTGGAAGCTTTGTTCGCATTCGGGCGTCCATTCAAACTCCTTAGTCTTCTTCAGCAGGTTGGTCATCGGACGAGCTATCTTGGAGAAGTTTTCGATGAATCGGCGATAATACCCAGCCAATCTCAAGAAACTTCTGACTTCTGTCACATTACGGGGTTGTTCCCATTCCTTCACAGCCTCAATCTTAGCTAGGTCCACTACAACACCTTCAACTGATAATACGTGGCCTAAGAAGGCAACTTCTTGTAGCCAGAACTCACATTTGCTGAACTTTGCGTAGAGCTAATGTTGGGCTAGTCTCTCAAGCACCGTTCTTAGATGATGTTCATGTTCTTTAGCGGTGGATGAATAGACCAGGATGTCATCAATGAATACCACCACAAACTTATCCAATTCGTCCATGAAAACCTTATTCATCATATTCATGAAGTATGCGGGAGCATTTGTGAGTCCAAAGGATACCATGGTGAACTCGAACTGACCATACCTAGTCACAAAAGCTGTCTTCGGTATGTCACTCCCTCGAATCTTTATCTGATGGTAGCCAGATCTAAGATCGATCTTGGAGAAATACTTGGCACCTCGAAGTTGATCAAGCAGATCATCAATTCTCGGCAGGGGGTACTTGTTCTTGATGGTAACTGCGTTCAAGTTACGGTAATCTATGCACATTCTCATTGAGCCATCCTTCTTGTTAACGAACAGAACAGGGGATCCCCAGGGTGAAGCACTGGGTCTGATATATCCCTTCGAGATGAGCTCTTCTAGCTGTTTCTTGAGTTCAGCCAGTTCATCAACTAACATGCGATAGGGTCTCTTGGCAATGGGTCCTGTTCCCGGCAAAAGATCAATGATGAACTCCACATCATGGTCCGGTGGCATTCCTGGTAATTCTTCAGGGAATACATCAGGATAGTCTCTGACCATAGGCACATCATAAACTGTCTTTTCCTCCTTTAGTGATTCTGATCTTGCCTTAAGGGCACATAGGATAGAGGTGGACCTTTCGATCTGGGGTTCACATCTAATGACTTGTCCTGATGGGTGGGTCACTTGGACATATCTAGGGGAACATGATATGATGCCTCGGTGAATGGTTAACCAATCCATGCCTAAGATGATATCTAGGTTGGTGGAAGGTAACAGGGTTAAATCGGCTTTAAAGATAAGACCCTCGATGGTAAGACTCACTCCCTTACAGATGTGGGTGCTTTTTAGGTCTCTTAAGGGCGAGCTGGTAATGATAGGCTTCTCACGTGGGGTTACGGGCAGACCATACTCTCGTGCAAACTTGGTTGATATGTATGAACAAGTTGCTCCAGAGTCAAAAAGAACTGATGTAGTATTGCCATTAACTAGAAACATACTGTACACGACATCTGGTGCAGCCTGAGCTTCCTCGGCATCCAGATGGTTGAGACGTCCACGGGTAGCAGACCCCTTGAACTGAGACTTCTGAACAGCTGAATTCTGAGGGCATTCAGCGGCCTTGTGACCCGGTTGTCCACAAGCGAAGCAGGTGAAAGGTGCACCGCCTGTAGGGGTTGGCGCGGGTGCCTTCCATTTTCTATTTCCTGGTGCGGAGCGGTTCTGTGTTGGGCGTTCATTCACAGAGCGGGAATGGTTGAAACGGTCATGGGTGTTACGATTGAAAGTCCTATGTTTGGTGTTGGTAATTAGTGACAATGCCTAAGTACTAATCCCATGCCTAAGTTGTATGTAGCATATGAGGATTAGTACATTCCAAGGTTGGTGGCAAGATGGACATGGTGATCATGATGGCCACACTTGGATTTGGACGCAACCCTACGTGATCAAGGCAAAGGTATATGCTTAAGGGTTGTGTTTTAGTAACCAAGACACCTAGTGGGTGTGGTTACATTATAGGATAGATAGCCGTACTATAAAGAGGGGAATGACGCGGCTATTGAACTCCTAAGTGCCTCTATATGTGCATTTCATGATCATATGCATTTGGATAGAACTAATATCGCCTCGAAAAATGATTATGAAAATGCTAACACACTCACACATGACGAGATCACTTGGTGATGTTAGCACGTTTGCGACGGCGGTGGAGTTTGAGCGGTAGAGAGGGTTTGGGTTCCTCTCTCCCTCCCACCGAGCTTGCGAGGCGGGATTCAGGCGTTTTCGAGAAGTTGAAACGATTATTTTCCACTACGCCGGAAGTCCGGAAAAGAAACAGAGGCGAACGGAGGTCATAGAGGTGACCGGACGCTAAACCGGACGCGGTCCTTGCATGACCGGACGCGTCCGGTCAGTGTTCAGTGTCTGCGCGTTTTTCAGTTCGATGATCGGACGCGAGGCGCGTCCAGTCACTGATGATCGGACGCGTCCGGTCGTTCAAGGAGCTTACTGGACTCTAACCGGACGCTGTCACTGTCGCGTCCGGTCATTTTCTTCAGCGCGTCCGGTCACTATTTCGTTGAGCGCTGCTCAGGCGACCAGCGCGTCCGGTCCTTCACGGGACCAGCGCGTCCGGTCGTTCCCGGCGCGTCCGGTCAGTTGGACCAGCGCGTCTGGTCATTGCTTCGCAGTTAGCCGTTGGGCGACCAGCGTGTCCGGTCGTTTGAACCAGCGCGTCCAGTCAGTACTTCACGAGTTAGCCGTTGGGCGACCGGCGCGTCCGGTCAGTTGGACCAGCGCGTCCGGTCAGCCCGATTTCGGCTGTTTAAGTTTCTAACGGCTATATTCGAAGGGGTACGTCTATAAATACTCGTTGGCCGGCTCAAGGCTCCATACTCTCGAACATTTGACATACTTGTGAGCACTTTGAGCTAAGCAACTCCCCTCCCACTCATCTCTCTTGCTTCTTTGCATATTCAAAGTGAGATTGAGTGATCCAAGTGCATTTGCATTGTGAGATAGCATCTAGTTGGCACTTGGTGGTTGATTTGCTGCGGGATTCTTGTTTCTCTTGGTGGTTGCCGCCACCTAGACGGTTTGGAGCAGCTTAGAGGCGTTGGCAAGAGTTGGTGATTGTTCTTGGCCACCTCCGGTGATTGTGAGGGGTTTGTGCCTACCTCGGCGAAGCGCCAAAGGCAACATTAGTATATTGCTCGTGTCATTGCAACCTTTTGCCATTTGGTAGGTTCTTGTGGTGCCTTTTGAGAGGCTCGGTGTGTGACCGATTAGCCACCGAACCACGTGGTGAAGAGGGACACAACGGGGACTAGCGTGCCGGCAAGCACGTGAACCTCGGGATAAATCTTCGTGTCATCATTCTTATTGTGTTTGATCGATCCCGGTGGTTGTATATTGTGGTATTCATCTCTTGATCATATTGATTGGTTGGCTCAATACTTCGCCCCTCGGTGATACCCTCCTAACTCTCTCTTGTATTAATTTCTTAGTTACCTTGCTAGCTTGTTAGTGTAACTCTTAGCTTGAGTAGCTAGCTAGCTTTAGTTGTAGTTAAAATTGTTCGGTTTGACTTGTGCGGTTGAGTGCAAATATACTAGAATTGTGAATTGGTTAGGTGGCTTGCAAACACCCCGTATGCTAAGCAAAACTCACATCTCGCTATTTGTTTTATTGATAAACTTGTTTAGCTTGTCTTTGTAGAAAATTTTAATAGGCTATTCACCCCCCCTCTAGCCATCAAGACCTTTCAAGTGGTATCGGGGCCGTGGTCACCATTTGTAAGGCTTAACAACCTCGGTGTAAGATGGCTCAAGTTATGTTCAATCATGTTAATGGCAAGCCTCCATTCTTTGATGGCGTCTCTTCCTTTGATCATTGGAAAAGGAAGATGAAGCAATATCTAGGCAATATACATGAGAAGGTATGGGATGTGACCAAAGAAGGATACGTCATTCTTGATGAGGAAAACCTCACTCCCAATGACCGCATCAACAAATAATGCAATACGGCGGCACTTGACACAATCTATCGTGCCATTGATGATAAAGTATTTGAGCAAATCAAAGATCTTGAAAAGGCAAATGAGCTTTGGATAAGGCTTGAAGAAACATATGAAGGCACTTCAACGGTAAAAAGTGCCAAACTATATATGCTTAAGGACAAGTTCTCCACATTCAAGATGAAGGATGATGAATCCATCCCGGAGATGTTCTATAGGCTCCAAGTCATTGTCAATGATCTCAAGGGGCTTGGGGAGAAGGTTGAGGACAAGGACTTCTCACACAAGTTCTTGATGTGCTTACCCAAGAAGTTTGCCACCTTGAGAAGAATGATCTTTAGAGAGGGATTGGACAAGGTCAAACCAACCAATGTGCTTGGAGATATAATGACCGATGCCAAATACAATGATGATGAAGATGAGGTAGAAGAGAAGAAGGAAACCAAGATCAAGCAAGAGAAGCCCATTGCATTCAAGGCTTCATCCTCTAAGGGCAAAAGCAAGGTTGTTGATGATGATGATCCATTTGATGATGAGATCATGGCCCTTCTAGTGCAAAAGATGGGTCGGTTCATGAAGAAGAAAGGCTATGGTGCAAGAAAGAGAAGGGACTTCATGAAGGCAAAGGAGGTGCTTTGCTACAATTGCAATAGCCCCGATCATGTAGTGGCAAAGTGCCCCTATGAAGACAAAAGATATCATGATGGTGAGTTGAAATTGAAGAAGAACAAGAAGGAGAAGAAAGCAAAGAAGAGCTTCACATTCAACAAGAAGAAGAAAGGTAGTGGTTATGTGGTCACTTGGGATAGTGACAACTCCGATAGTGATGATGATGAAAGCTCTAGTGATGATGAGAGGATCACTCGGCGAGCCATTGCAAACATCGCCCTCTCCAACAAGCCATCCATCTTCGACACTACATCAACATGCCTTATGGCCAAGCCTACAAAGGTAAAATATGATGATAGTGATGATGATTCTTGTGCTAGTCATGGTTGTAGGAGTGATGATGAGGAGGATGAGGACTACTCTAAGGATGATCTATTGGGCATAATAGATCAAATGAGCAAGGGCTACAAGAGGACCACCAAGAAATACAAAATCTTGGAACAAGAGCTCATTGCCAAGAGCAATAAAAATGATGCCTTGATGGAGGAGCTTGTTGCTCTCAAAAAGAGTAAGGAGTGCAAAGGAATTGAACAAGAGCTCAAAGCTCTTAGGAAATCCTTTGATGAGCTAGAGGCTTCTCGTGAGTGTCTAAAGGAAGACCACGAGGATCTTGAAATTGCTCACACTAGGCTTAAGGAAGCCCACTCTACTCTACTTGAGCTCATCAAGGAAAAGGACCTTAAGTTGGAGAAGTTCATGAAGGAAGCTAAGGAGGAGCAAGTGATTGTCACTTGTGATATTGGACTAACATGTGATATTATTGATGATTCTTTATTTGTTAGTCCTACTAATGCTTCATGTAGCTCATCATCATCCACCACAACCAACTCTACCTCTACTACTAGTGATTCATCACTTGTGGTTGAGACTCTCAAGAGAGAGGTGGATGATCTCACCCGCGCATTAGGCAACGCCTATGGTGGGGATGCCCGCTTGCTAAAATGCTTGGGTAGCCAAAGGTTCTCTCTTAACAAAGAGGGATTAGGCTATACTCCCAAGAAGGGCAAGGCGGCCTTTGCTACTCCAAAGCCTCGCTTTGTGAAGGGCAATGGTCGTTATTGCAATAGATGCAAGCAAGTTGGACATCTAGAGATTAATTGCAATAAAATGAACAAGAACAAGAAAAATGCTAATGTACCTTACATTCCTTTTGATTCTTGTTATGTGCTTACCAAGGGAGAGAAAGGTGTGCATGCTAGGTTTGTTGGTACACCAATTGTGGGCCCAAAGAAGAAGGCCATTTGGGTACCAAAGAGCTTAGTGACTAACCTCCAAGGACTCAAACAAGTATGGGTACCTAAAAGACATTAAATTGTTTTGTAGGTAAATTACAAGGCCGGAGGAAGGCATTGGGTGCTTGATAGTGGGTGCTCTCAACATATGACCGGTGATTCAAGAATGTTCAATTCTCTCAAATCAAATGATAGTGGCATTGATAGTATCACATTTGGTGACAATAGCAAGGGTGATGTAAAGGCTCTTGGAAGGATTGCAATCTCTAATGATCATAGCATTTCCAATGTGCTCTTAGTTGAAAAGTTGAACTTCAATCTTCTCTCGGTTGCTCAATTGTGTGATCTCGGTTTCAAGTGCATATTTGGTGTTGATGATGTGGAGATAGTTAGTGTTGATGGCTCTAACTTGATCTTCAAAGGTTTTAGATTTGAGAATCTATACTTGGTTGATTTCAATGCTAGTGACACTCAACTTTCAACATGCTTGCTCACCAAATCAAGTATGGGTTGGTTATGGCATAGAAGACTAGGTCATGTTGGCATGAAGCAATTGAACAAGTTAGTGAAGCATGACTTAGTTAGAGGCTTGAAGGATGTCACCTTTGAGAAAGATAAGCTATGTAGTGCATGTCAAGCCGGAAAGCAAGTAGGCAACACTCATCCATTGAAAAGCATTATGAGTACTTCCAGGGCATTTGAGTTGTTGCACATGGATCTATTTGGGCCAACTACATACACAAGCATTGGTGGCAACAAATATGGCTTTGTGATTGTGGATGATTTCACTAGATATACATGGGTATTCTTTCTTGGGGCCAAAAGTGATGTATTTGACATATTCAAGAAGTTCATCAAGAGAGTGCAAAATGAGTTTGAAACCACAATCAAGAAAGTGAGAAGTGACAATGGAAGTGAGTTTAGAAACACAAGAGTTGATGAGCTATGTGAAGAGCTTGGAATCAAACATCAATTCTCGGCCAAGTATACACCTCAATCAAATGGCCTAGTTGAGAGAAAAAATAGAACCTTAATTGACATGGCAAGATCAATGTTGAATGAGTATAATGTGAGTCATTCATTTTGGGCCGAAGCAATCAACACGGCTTGCTTCTATAGCAACCGCCTCTATTGCCATAAGTTTCTAGAGAAGACACCATATGAGATCTTAAATGGAAGAAAGCCTAACATTGCATACTTTCGGGTATTTGGTTGCAAATGCTACATCTTGAAGAAGGGCACTAGATTGAGCAAGTTTGAGAAGAAATGTGATGAAGGATTCTTACTTGGTTACTCAACTACTAGCAAAGCTTATAGAGTTTGGAATTTGGCTAGTGGTCAACTTGAAGAAGTGCATGATGTTGAATTTGATGAAACAAATGGCTCTCAAGATGAGGAAGATAACTTGGATGATGTGAGAGGAACTCAATTGACCAATGCTATGAAAGAAATGGACATTGGTGATATTAGGCCAAAGCAAGTGATTGATGTGGATGACAACAAAGATCAAGTGTTCCAAAACCCAATCACTCAAGCTAGTGGTTCTCTATTGCAAAATCAAGCTAGTACATCATCTCAAGTGCAACAAGATCAACAAGTGGCTAGTTCATCATCTCCAACTCATGATCAACATCAACATCCAAGCAATCAAGTCCAAGTGCTTCAACCAACTAACATTGCAAGAGACCATCCATTGGATTCCATCATTGGTGACATACAAAGAGGAGTTCAAACTAGATCAAGATTGGCATCATTTTGTGCTCACTCATCTTTTGTGTCAATGGAAGAACCCAAGGACATTGATAAAGCATTGAGAGATCCGGATTGGGTAAATGCAATGCATGAAGAGCTCAACAACTTCAAGAGAAATGAAGTATGGGAACTAGTTGAAAGGCCTAAGGATCACAATGTCATTGGAACAAGATGGGTCTTTCATAACAAGCAAAATCAAGATGGGATAGTAGTAAGGAACAAAGCAAGACTAGTGGCTCAAGGTTACACACAAATAGAGGGTCTTGACTTTGGTGAAACTTATGCCCCGGTTGCAAGATTGGAAGCAATTAGGATCTTACTTGCCTATGCTTGTGCTCACAATATCAAGCTATATCAAATGGATGTGAAGAGTGCATTTCTCAATGGGTACATTCAAGAGGAAGTGTATGTGGAGCAACCTCCCGGTTTTGAAGATGACAAGAAACCCAATCATGTATACAAGTTGAGAAAAGCTTTATATGGATTGAAGCAAGCACCTAGAGCATGGTATGAAAGATTGAGGGACTTCTTGCTATCCAAAGGATTTGTCATGGGCAAAGTTGATACAACACTATTCACCAAGAAGATTGAGAAAGACTTGTTTGTGTTGCAAATATATGTTGATGATATCATATTCGGTTCAAACAATCAAGATTATTGTGATGAGTTTGGAAAAATAATGGCCAAGGAATTTGAAATGTCAATGATTGGTGAACTTAGTTTCTTTCTTGGACTTCAAATCAAACAAATGAAAGAAGGTACATTTGTGAGCCAAACTAAGTACATCAAAGATATGCTCAAGAAGTTTGGCATGGAAGATGCAAAGAGTATTACAACTCCCATGGGCACTAGTGGAAGCTTGGATAGTGACAAGAGTGGCAACATGGTGGATCAAAAGCTATATAGATCAATGATTGGTAGCCTACTCTATGTGACGGCATCAAGGCCCGATGTGATGTTTAGTGTATGCATGTGTGCAAGATTTCAAGCCTCACCAAGAGAAAGTCATTTGAAGGCAACAAAGAGAATATTGAGGTACTTAAAGCATACACAAGATGTTGGATTATGGTATCCCAAAGGTGTAAGCTTTGAGCTAGTTGGATATTCGGATTCCGACTATGCCGGTGATAAAGTGGAGAGAAAGAGCACTTCCGGGACATGTCAATTGTTGGGAAGATCACTTGTCTCATGGTCATCCAAGAAGCAAAATAGTATTACACTATCTACCGCCGAAGCCGAATACATCGCCGCGGGTAGTTGTTGTGCACAAATCTTATGGATGAAGGCAACATTGAAAGATTTTGGAATCAACTTCAAGAATGTGCCATTGCTATGTGACAATGAAAGTGCCGTGAAGCTAACCAACAATCCGGTTCAACATCAAAGAACAAAGCATATTGATGTTCGTCATCACTTTATTAGAGATCATCAACAAAAGGGTGACATTGCCATTGAGAGTGTGGGCACCGAAGATCAATTAGCCGATCTATTCACCAAGCCACTTGATGAGAAGAGATTTCACAAGCTAAAAAATGAGTTGAACATACTTGACTTCTCCAACATGAGTTGATGCACCCCATATATGACATGCCTCTCCTTCGAGCCCCAAGGTACAATTGGTTGACATGTCATACATTCTATGCTAAGGACTTGTTTAGTGCATCTAGTCATAATTTATATATTCTAGGCTCATTCATGAAAATCAAATGAATTTGAAGTTTATATGGTACCACTATTGTTTCCATGACTTGTATGATCTAGTGGTAGCATATAACTTGTTTAAGTAGCTTGTGATCCTAAGTGTTTAATCTAGAAAACTTGTCTAAATATTTGCTTCAACATGGTGCATGATAACCCTTCTAGTGAGGTGTGAAGAAGCTTGCCCTTGGATCAAACCGAAGTATTTTATTTATGCAAGCAATCTAGGTTGAATCATAAACTTGATCCTCACCCCATATTTCAACATGATAATCTATCTAAAGTTTGCTCCTTGTGGTCAATTGGTGCCAAAGGGGGAGAAAATATTGTTCACAAAGATAGAACTCAAAGAAGAAGAAAATGTTGTGGGGGAGAAAATGTTTCACAAAGATAGATCCTAAAGGGGGAGAATTGATAAAAGAAGGGGATCAACTAAAATTTTGAGCACATAAGTAGGGGGAGCAAGCTCTTAAGCATGAATGTTGCATTTACATGTGCACGTCATTTGTATGATGCATAGTTATGCATTCCGTTTTCTCTGATACATTGCTTGTGTGGTGACTTGCTAGTATAATTTGAATGTTGCATTAAGGTACTAGCATGAATAGGAAGTAGTTAGATTTTTTTTCTTGCTTCATGTTTTTCAAAGTGGTACTAGAGCCTTGCTTATAATGTTGATCTCACGAGGTTTCTAGTTATGTTTGTGTTTTTCCAAGTGGAATCTAACTACACAAGGTGCTAAGATGGTGTTTATCGCTACTCCGATGGTATCACGCTTCAAAGGTCTATAATCTTAAACACTTAGCACCTATTGGTAGTCAATGCTCCCAATCTTTCCTATCTAACATGTATGCTTCCAAAATCCAAACATATAGCATACATGTAGGGGGAGCCATTGCTATCAATTTGAATTCATGATCACATGTCCATAATTCTTACACATGGTAATATACTTGGACAATGTGACATGGGTTAAATCAAAATTTTATTATAACATCTTTGTGAAAGGGTTGTCACCAATTACCAACAAGGGGGAGATTGAAAGTCCTATGTTTGGTGTTGGTAATTAGTGACAATGCCTAAGTACTAATCCCATGCCTAAGTTGTATGTAGCATATGAGGATTAGTACATTCCAAGGTTGGTGGCAAGATGGACATGGTGATCATGATGGCCACACTTGGATTTGGACGCAACCCTACGTGATCAAGGCAAAGGTATATGCTTAAGGGTTGTGTTTTAGTAACCAAGACACCTAGTGGGTGTGGTTACATTATAGGATAGATAGCCGTACTATAAAGAGGGGAATGACGCGGCTATTGAACTCCTAAGTGCCTCTATATGTGCATTTCATGATCATATGCATTTGGATAGAACTAATATCGCCTCGAAAAATGATTGTGAAAATGCTAACACACTCACACATGACGAGATCACTTGGTGATGTTAGCACGTTTGCGACGGCGGTGGAGTTTGAGCGGTAGAGAGGGTTTGGGTTCCTCTCTCCCTCCCACCGAGCTTGCGAGGCAGGATTCAGGCATTTTCGAGAAGTTGAAACGATTATTTTCCACTACGCCCGAAGTCCGGAAAAGAAACAGAGGCGAACGGAGGTCATAGAGGTGACCGGACGCTGAACCGGACGCGGTCCTTGCATGACCGGACGCGTCCGGTCAGTGTTCAGTGTCTACGCGTTTTTCAGTTCGATGATCGGACGCGAGGCGCGTCCAGTCACTGATGATCGGACGCGTCTGGTCGTTCAAGGAGCTTACTGGACTCTAACCGGACGCTGTCACTGTCGCGTCCAGTCATTTTCTTCAGCGCGTCTAGTCACTATTTCGTTGAGCGCTGCTCAGGCGACCAGCGCGTCCGGTCCTTCACGGGACCAGCGCGTCCGGTCGTTCCCGGCGCGTCCGGTCAGTTAGACCAGCGCGTCTGGTCGTTGCTTCGCAGTTAGCCGTTGGGCGACCAGCGTGTCCGGTCGTTTGGACCAGCACGTCCGGTCAGTACTTCACGAGTTAGCCGTTGGGCGACCGGCGCGTCCGGTCAGTTGGACCAGCGCGTCCGGTCAGCCCGATTTCGGCTGTTTAAGTTTCTAACGGCTATATTCGAAGGGGTACGTCTATAAATACTCGTTGGCCGGCTCAAGGCTCCATACTCTCGAACATTTGACATACTTGTGAGCACTTTGAGCTAAGCAACTCCCCTCCCACTCATCTCTCTTGCTTCTTTGCATATTCAAAGTGAGATTGAGTGATCCAAGTGCATTTGCATTGTGAGATAGCATCTAGTTGGCACTTGGTGGTTGATTTGCTGCGGGATTCTTGTTTCTCTTGGTGGTTGCCGCCACCTAAACGGTTTGGAGCAGCTTGGAGGCATTGGCAAGAGTTGGTGATTGTTCTTGGCCACCTCCGGTGATTGTGAGGGGTTTGTGCCTACCTCGGCGAAGCGCCAAAGGCAACATTAGTATATTGCTCGTGTCATTGCAACCTTTTGCCATTTGGTAGGTTCTTGTGGTGCCTTTTGAGAGGCTCGGTGTGTGACCGATTAGCCACCGAACCACGTGGTGAAGAGGGACACAACGGGGACTAGCGTGCCGGCAAGCACGTGAACCTCGGGATAAATCTTCGTGTCATCATTCTTATTGTGTTTGATCGATCCCGGTGGTTGTATATTGTGGTATTCATCTCTTGATCATATTGATTGGTTGGCTCAATACTTCGCCCCTCGGTGATACCCTCCTAACTCTCTCTTGTATTAATTTCTTAGTTACCTTGCTAGCTTGTTAGTGTAACTCTTAGCTTGAGTAGCTAGCTAGCTTTAGTTGTAGTTAAAATTGTTCGGTTTGACTTGTGCGGTTGAGTGCAAATATACTAGAATTGTGAATTGGTTAGGTGGCTTGCAAACACCCTGTAGGCTAAGCAAAACTCGCATCTCGCTATTTGTTTTATTGATAAACTTGTTTAGCTTGTCTTTGTAGAAAATTTTAATAGGCTATTCACCCCCCCTCTAGTCATCAAGACCTTTCAACGATCCTGAGCATAACGATCTCGGGTGTAACGATCCTGAGCAGGGCGGGAGTTTTTGGTGAAGTAGCCTCCACTTCCCCTACCTGATCCAGGGTTGTCATCCCTGTTGTAGTGAGAGCGTTCCCTGGATGGTGCATCTCTGCGGATCCTCTTGCGATCACGGCTACGGAGGGACTCCTCAGGTTTTCGCTTTCTTCCCTTGTACTCTTCTCCAGCTTCATCACGGTCCTTCTCAATCTGAATGCAGCGATCCACCAGAGCATGTAATGTGTTACTCTCAATACCGCCAAATTTCAGTTTGATGTGCGGGTTAAGCCCCTTGCGGTAATAGTATAGCTTCTCCTTTTCAGAGTTCACAACATAGGAAGGCGCATAGCGCAAAAGGTTGGTGAAACGAGTAGTGTACTCGATCACTCTGTCTTTTCCCATCTTGATGTTGCGAAACTCCTCAGCTTTGGCCTCCATGATACCCTTGGGAATGTGGTACTCAGTGAATGCTTCGGCGAACTCTTCCCACGAGATGTTGGCAGGGTCCTCATGGGAGTCACTGAAACTGTCCCACTAGGCGCGTGCTGCACCTATGAGCTGGTGTGCGGCAGCTCCAACACACTCATCGTCGGTGAATGTAGTGAGATCGAGCTTCTTCTCCATTTCCTTAAGCCAGTCATCGGCTACCAACGGGTCAGGGTCGGTGCCATCATAGGTAGGTGGTCTTAGCTTTAGGAGACCTTCTAGCTTCCTCTGGAAATCATTCTGCTGACCTCCTTGGCGACGATTGGCTCCTTCAACAAGAGCTGCAAGAAGCTGGGTCTGCTGCGCCATCACTTCTGCCAGGTTCGGTGGTGGCGGCGGGATGTTCTCCTCAACAGGTGGCGGGGTATTCTCCAAGTCGAAGGGTATCCCTCCACGTCCACGGCCACGACCATGGCCATGGTTGTTGTCACCACGGCCCCTATTGGGTTCAAGGATGGGTGCACGCCCCCCGATTCATTAGGCGATTCGATCGGCGGTTCGGCATCTGTAACACGGATCATTGAAATTTTAGTGCTTATGCCAAGGTGCTTTATAATTCAATATGATTACATGATTTTAATGATTTAAAATAGAACAGTTACACTATCCAACACTCATTACAAAGAAGCGACAAGATCCAAAAGATGCCATAAGATCCAAAAACATTCATTACAAGGGTTTGATTGCATAGCATCATCTTTAGCAGCTACACTAGAAGATGTGCGAGAATCGTGCTACGCAGAGAGTCTCATAAATCATCTCATAAGGGGGGTACAACTCATGGAAACTTTAGATATAACTCATGACCACGCAGGGTCACCTACTCTAACTCGTACACCGCGACTGGGATACGACTGTCCTCGATCTCGATCTCTTCGTCAGACTTGTGGAGTCGGGATACGTACTTCAAGGCCTCGGCGAGGTCCTCGGTAGCCTTGGCTCCAGATAGGGTAGGGCAGGCGTCTAGGTTGAGGCGAGTCAGGGCTAACTTAAACTCCTCTATCCTAGGCTTTGTCTTGCTGCGGATCTCCTTGGGTAGCTGATCCCACATACCCTTCATTTTCCTGAGACGTTTCCTGTCAGACTTCTGCCAACCTGCCAAGTCCTCTCACACTTGTTCTGTAGGTACTCGGTCTGCCTGAGTGCCTCGATCAGGTGACCCTGGTTGCGAACGGCCTTCTTCCTGAACTCCTCTAGCTCCTGAGTCAGGGTCTTGTTCCGAGATTGGATCTTCAGCATACCAATCCCCTTGGATCTCTCTCTGTCTCCCCTGCGGTTGAACTCGGCCTTCTTGTCATCCAACTCACTCTGTAATTCCAAGACCTTGCTGTCGAGGTAGCAATTCCTGTTGCCTAGGTCGGCTGCTTTGTCCTGTAAGTCAGCGACCTCGGCTCTGTGGTCCTCCTCACGACGGTTGAGCTCGTCCTGTAGCTTGGCAATTGTCTCCAGTAGTCTAGCTCGCTCATGTGCTCCCTACGAATCTCGCTCCTGGTACTCCCACCGGAGGGCCTGGTCCTAACGTCTCTTCTGCTCCAGCTGGGTCACGTACCTGTCCTGCTCTAGTAGGTGAATAGCTAAGACACGAAGGCATTTGTCCTCCTCGGCAAGGATAACTCTGCTTGCTGCGAAACTCTACTCACTGGGGGTAAGGCTGAGGTCGAGGGCCTGGGGAAGTAGACAGAACTCTGTCATCTTTAGGTGCTCGTAGTGGTCCCTCATCACTCTGCGAAGTGCCTTGTGTGAGATAGCTTGCAGTCCCTCCTTGACTGTGTCCCCTATCGTCATCTCGGTGAAGGTTGGGACAGAAGGTAAGGTGGTGCTAGCTAGGAACTCCACTGAGGTGGCAATCGGTCCTTCGATTCCTCCTCCCTGAGCTGCTTTGCCCGTGCAGGTGACCTTGATAAGCTCGTCGGGGACACCTAACGTGATGAGAACTCGGTAGAGGGTCTGTGCAAAACCCCCGAGCTCACGTAGGTCAAGGGTAAGCTTGGCGTGGTCCAGAGGTAGCCAGTCGACGTTCGTTGCCATCTGCATGTTTCAAGGAAATCAGGTGTTAACATGTCCATTAATAGAAAAGCCTTGCATAAAAGTAGATGCAGGGTCGGTATATAACCGAAGGAAGGTTTGTTCACCTCTTATTCTATCGTCCATTTCTAAGGGTTTCGTCCTAAGGTCAAGTATGGCTCTGATATCAACTGAAACGACCTCAATTTCCACGAAGGGAAATCCACAGAGTCGAAGTGTATTAAGACCGCGATGGATCTTATTACCCAAATTCCAGTCAAATACCACATCCATACAACGATAATATCAGAGTATAAATAGTGTGGAATTACATAAATTATTACATCACCGCATTGGCGGAAACGAAAGTAGCATTTAATCAGAACAGCTTGAAGATAAGATCGCCAAACTCGAGCGTAGGCACGAACCCCTCAACCATCAAACTCCTCAAAGCTATACTCCTCAGCAGAACCTATGCCAAAAACTTATCAGTACGATTTGTACTGGCCACTCCCATCCCTATGAGCATTGCTTTGTGGATTTGGATGCAACATGGTTGTATTCAAAAGAAACCTATAGGGCTGGGGCTTCCTATGCAGTAGTATATCAAGTGTATAATATAATTGATCAAGTTTTAACACCATTCCCACACTCATTCCACTCCATTCCCTTTTTCGAGCCAGGTTACGATCCTGGGATCAACATACCACCAACTCCACACTATTCCACACCATCGCTCAATCGACAGGCCAACTCCCTCTCGGCACTATCTCAAAGCCTGTAGCCCCTGGCTAAGACCGACACTCTCTTTTGGGGGAAGAAGAGAAGGACTCATCTCTCTATCTAGTTTAAGCGAAACCCAAGAAAGGTCCATAGCCGACGAGTCGGCACATGTATCGATCGATCAACCATACACTCTGCAGAGGTTTTACATAACCACAAGATCCGCCTTCCTTGCTGACCATCGTCAACTGGGCTGATTCCAGCTGCTTGCTAGCCTAGGATAATGCCACTCTACCATTCAGCCCTGGTTCACCCCAAGTCGAGTCTGGGGTGGCTGAAACTGTGAGTCATGAGCCGGGTCCACAAGGTCTCCATGAAGTCTCGGTAGGGTGTGGGGGAAATCCTCTGTGCCTCGTACCTCCTTACACTATCCGCTATCAACCTAGCAGTAGTGGCAAAATCCTACCAGGTAGTCCAGCCGTCCCGCACCATATAGGGTGAGCGGTACGTAAGGCTTTCCGGTGAATCTGAGTACTAGTAAGTCCTTAGGGATGACCAAGCCATAATGTCTCCATCAGGGTTTCCTTTACCGTGCCACCACAGCACCTCCAACCCGGGCTCCACCCATCACAGGTTCACAACCAGGTCCACCTCATATACCTTTTACCCACCACAGGTATACATTTCCAGGGGTGCCCAGGTAGCATCACATGGTAAGACTTGCCCCAGGCTCGTCGTATACTCTAACTTGGTCGACTCAACCCTCACCCTCCACACACCCAAGTCACACACGCAGCACTCTCCCCAAAGTCCAGGTAACACCAGTTTCCACCACGCACATAGTATAAGCGTAGTAGAAGTATAAATAAGGAATTATAGAGCAATAATCGTGTGTCTAGCCTATAGCAGGGTATGCAGGGGTAAGGTTGTGTCAAGGTAAAGGCTTTCAAGCAAGCATACTACCATGCAAAACCTACCATAAAGTAGAGTAAAGCGATAGCAGTTCTATATTAGCCATGCGTAATAGGTGCTACGAGATTTGGGTGGGATGTGGCACCTTCAGTGTAGTCGTCTCCGTTTTCCTCACGGTACTCACGGTCCTCGTCCGTCAGGTTCTCCTCCGAGTCTGCATCGTTTGCATTATAGTCGCGTTAGCGACGTCTATAGAATAGCACAAAGAAGCAATGAAAATTCAAAAGAGCCAAATTCACTTAAACCTGGGTTTATTGCGTAGAGCTTGATTTTAGATGAATTTTGGTCCTAGTTTCATATTTTTCCGAGGTCGTATGAATTAGTTATGAATTTCCGAAGATTAAATCTATTTCTGAAAATGAAAAAGGCTGAATTATTCCTGGGCTGACACGTGTCGTGCTGTGGTTGGTCCACGTGGCAAGCTGACGTCATCGTCTCGGCTCTGGGCTGACAGGTGGGGTCCTGCATGACGTCATCAACGTCGTTGTGGCTGACAAGTGGGGTCCTGCTGACGTCATCATGACGTCATCAACGTCACTGTGGCTAACATGTGGGGCCAGGGTTCTTGGGTCACTGGAATGTGGGTCCGGGGCTGCTGATGTCAGTATCGTGACGTCAGCGTGACGTCACCCCTGGTTGTATTATCACTGACAGGTGGGTCCCGCATGACGTCAGGATGACGTCACCCACTGTCAAGTGGGTCCCGCGGCTCTGTGTCACTGACATGTGGGCCTAGGTCAACGGTCAACATTTGACTGGTCAACGGTCAACTCGGGTCGGGTCCAAATTGGGCCGGTTGGGCTCGGGTTGGGCCGATCTAGGCCGGGCCGGGTCGGACACGTGGCAAGCTATGGTGCTGCCACGTCGTAGCCGTGGGCTTCTACTGGGCTTGGTCCATAAGCTCGGTTTACGGTGGACGCGAGCGCTGGTCCACGGTGGACCGCGTCTTCTTCCGGTGAACCGCGTCCACCCTTCTCCTCTCTCTCTGTGGTCCGCGTGCACCGGGTGCATGTGTGAGTGGCTGGCGAGGGGAAGCCTCTGCTTCCATCTCCGGCGTGTTCCCACCGGTGTTGTGCTCACCGGTGTGGTCTTACGGCGGCGCGGTCATCCAATTAAGGTGGGGAAAAGCTTCCCCAGGCGATGGCGAGCCCGATGGTGGCGTCTGGGTAGCAATCGAGGCTCCCTAGAGCGTTGGCCACGGTGAACGGCGGCTTGAGCACCACCGGCGTGCGGGAAGGGCGCGGGGCTGCGGCTTAGGCCGCTTTTGTGGTGCGCGTGGGCGTCACTATGCTTCCGCGAGTACGTTGGGCAATTCGAGGGGTCCTCCATGGCCTCCGGTGGCTTTGGCCCTGGTGGAGTCGACGCGGTGGCGGCGGCGCTCCGGCCGTGGCGCGGTGTGGCCTCCGTTTGACGTTCTAGTGATCCTCTCCTACTTAAATCGTGCGCGCGACGTGTTCTGCGGTGTTGCGGAACCAACCAAGGTGGTTGCGCCATCTCCACTGTGGCGTAGGAAGCGCGGTGGCTGCGTCACAGTCGTGCTTGGATCCATGGCAAGCGTGTGCTCTCCGTGAACCGTAACGGCATGCTCGAGCTATGTGCTCGACGTTGCTCTCTTCCTTTCCTTTTTCTTCATGTTTCCGATCGGCTCGACACGGGGGCTGTGGTGGTCCTTCTAGGCTGCCGTTTTGGCCAACCGAAACAAGAGTTCATGCTCCGGCGTGGTCCGTTCATGGAGGTCTAGGCGAACCCATGGGCTAGGAGGGGTCTCAGCGGCGTCCGGCTCACCATCGGTGTTGAGGGCGAGAGGATAGTGGTGCAGTGGCGGGTTGTGGCCGTGTAGCTCCGGAAGCCGTGCAGTGCCGACCCTGCGACCATGATGAGGATGACCGCGTCTCCCTCGGCATGTTTCAAGGAAATCAGGTGTTAACAGGTCCATTAATAGAAAAGCCTTGCATAAAAGTAGATGCAGGGTCGGTATATAACCGAAGGAAGGTTTGTTCACCTCTTATTCTATCGTCCATTTCTAAGGGTTTCGTCCTAAGGTCAAGTATGGCTCTGATATCAACTGAAACGACCTCAATTTCCACGAAGGGAAATCCACAGAGTCGAAGTATATTAAGACCGCGATGGATCTTATTACCCAAATTCCAGTCGAATACCACATCCATACAACGATAATATCAGAGTATAAATAGTGTGGAATTACATAAATTATTACATCACCGCATTGGCGGAAACGAAAGTAGCATTTAATCAGAACAGCTTGAAGATAAGATCGCCAAACTCGAGCGTAGGCACGAACCCCTCAACCATCAAACTCCTCAAAGCTATACTCCTCAGCAGAACCTGTGCCAAAAACTTATCAGTACGATTTGTACTGGCCACTCCCATCCCTATGAGCATTGCTTTGTGGATTTGGATGCAACATGGTTGTATTCAAAAGAAACCTATAGGGCTGGGGCTTCCTATGCAGTAGTATATCAAGTGTATAATATAATTGATCAAGTTTTAACACCATTACCACACTCATTCCACTCCATTCCCTTTTTCGAGCCAGGTTACGATCCTAGGATCAACATACCACCAACTCCACACTATTCCACACCATCGCTCAATCGACAGGCCAACTCCCTCTCGGCACTATCTCAAAGCCTGTAGCCCCTGGCTAAGACCGACACTCTCTTTTGGGGGAAGAAGAGAAGGACTCATCTCTCTATCTAGTTTAAGCGAAACCCAAGAAAGGTCCATAGCCGACGAGTCGGCACATGTATCGATCGATCAACCATACACTCTGCAGAGGTTTTACATAACCACAAGATCCGCCTTCCTTGCTGACCATCGTCAACTGGGCTGATTCCAGCTGCTTGCTAGCCTAGGATAATGCCACTCTACCATTCAGCCCTGGTTCACCCCCAAGTCGAGTCTGGGGTGGTTGAAACTGTGAGTCATGAGCCGGGTCCACAAGGTCTCCATGAAGTCTCGGTAGGGTGTGGGGGAAATCCTCTGTGCCTCGTACCTCCTTACACTGTCCGCTATCAACCTAGCAGTAGTGGCAAAATCCTACCAGGTAGTCCAGCCGTCCCGCACCATATAGGGTGAGCGGTACGTAAGGCTTTCCGGTGAATCTGAGTACTAGTAAGTCCTTAGGGATGACCAAGCCATAATGTCTCCATCAGGGTTTCCTTTACCGTGCCACCACAGCACCTCCAACCCGGGCTCCACCCATCACAGGTTCACAACCAGGTCCACCTCATATACCTTTTACCCACCACAGTTATACATTTCCAGGGGTGCCCAGGTAGCATCACATGGTAAGACTTGCCCCAGGCTCGTCGTATACTCTAACTTGGTCGACTCAACCCTCACCCTCCACACACCCAAGTCACACACGCAGCACTCTCCCCAAAGTCCAGGTAACACCAGTTTCCACCACGCACATAGTATAAGCGTAGTAGAAGTATAAATAAGGAATTATAGAGCAATAATCGTGTGTCTAGCCTATAGCAGGGTATGCAGGGGTAAGGTTGTGTCAAGGTAAAGGCTTTCAAGCAAGCATACTACCATGCAAAACCTACCATAAAGTAGAGTAAAGCGATAGCAGTTCTATATTAGCCATGCGTAATAGGTGCTACGAGATTTGGGTGGGATGTGGCACCTTCAGTGTAGTCGTCTCCGTTTTCCTCACGGTACTCACGGTCCTCGTCCGTCAGGTTCTCCTCCGAGTCTGCATCGTTTGCATTATAGTCGCGTTAGCGACGTCTATAGAATAGCACAAAGAAGCAATGAAAATTCAAAAGAGCCAAATTCACTTAAACCTGGGTTTATTGCGTAGAGCTTGATTTTAGATGAATTTTGGTCCTAGTTTCATATTTTTCCGAGGTCGTATGAATTAGTTATGAATTTCCGAAGATTAAATCTATTTCTGAAAATGAAAAAGGCTGAATTATTCCTGGGCTGACACGTGTCGTGCTGTGGTTGGTCCACGTGGCTAGCTGACGTCATCGTCTCGGCTCTAGGCTGACAGGTGGGGTCCTGCATGACGTCATCAATGTCGTTGTGGCTGACAAGTGGGGTCCTGCTGACGTCATCATGACGTCATCAACGTCACTGTGGCTAACATGTGGGGCCAGGGTTCTTGGGTCACTGGAATGTGGGTCCGGGGCTGCTGATGTCAGTATCGTGACGTCAGCGTGACGTCACCCCTGGTTGTATTATCACTGACAGGTGGGTCCCGCATGACGTCAGGATGACGTCACCCACTGTCAAGTGGGTCCCGCGGCTCTGTGTCACTGACATGTGGGCCTAGGTCAATGGTCAACATTTGACTGGTCAACGGTCAACTCGGGTCGGGTCCAAATTGGGCCGGTTGGGCTCGGGTTGGGCCGATCTAGGCTGGGCCGGGTCGGACACGTGGCAAGCTATGGTGCTGCCACGTCATAGCCGTGGGCTTCTACTGGGCTTGGTCCATAAGCTCGGTTTACGGTGGACGCGAGCGCTGGTCCACGGTGGACCGTGTCTTCTTCCGGTGAACCGCGTCCACCCTTCTCCTCTCTCTCTCTCTCTGTGGTCCGCGTGCACCGGGTGCATGTGTGAGTGGCTGGCGAGGGGAAGCCTCTGCTTCCATCTCCGGCGTGTTCCCACCGGTGTTGTGCTCACCGGTGTGGTCTTACGGCGGCGCGGTCATCCAATTAAGGTGGGGAAAAGCTTCCCCAGGCGATGGCGAGCCCGATGGTGGCGTCTGGGTAGCAATCGAGGCTCCCTAGAGCGTTGGCCACGGTGAACGGCGGCTTGAGCACCACCGGCGTGCGGGAAGGGCGCGGGGCTGCGGCTTAGGCCGCTTTTGTGGTGCGCGTGGGCGTCACTATGCTTCCGCGAGTACGTTGGGCAATTCGAGGGGTCCTCCATGGCCTCCGGTGGCTTTGGCCCCGGTGGAGTCGACGCGGTGGCGGCGGCGCTCCGGCCGTGGCGCGGTGTGGCCTCCGTTTGACGTTCTAGTGATCCTCTCCTACTTAAATCGTGCGCGCGACGTGTTCTGCGGTGTTGCGGAACCAACCAAGGTGGTTGCGCCATCTCCACCATGGCGTAGGAAGCGCGGTGGCTGCGTCACAGTCGTGCTTGGATCCATGGCAAGCGTGTGCTCTCCGTGAACCGTAACGGCATGCTCGAGCTGTGTGCTCGACGTTGCTCTCTTCCTTTCCTTTTTCTTCATGTTTCCGATCGGCTCGACACAGGGGCTGTGGTGGTCCTTCTAGGCTGCCGTTTTGGCCAACCGAAACAAGAGTTCATGCTCCGGCGCGGTCCGTTCATGGAGGTCTAGGCGAACCCATGGGCTAGGAGGGGTCTCAGCGGCGTCCGGCTCACCATCGGTGTTGAGGGCGAGAGGATAGTGGTGCAGTGGCGGGTTGTGGCCGTGTAGCTCCGGAAGCCGTGCAGTGCCGACCCTGCGACCGTGATGAGGACGACCGCGTCTCCCTCGGCTTCGGCGGCTCCGAAGGTGTTCCGATGGCGCCTTCCCCTATTTCTCTCCTCTTCCCTCCTTCTTCCTCCCTTGGTTCTCTTTCTCTTGGCTCAGGTGTGCAGAGGGTAGCCACCCGGTGGTGGCGGGGCGTTGAGAGCTCGGGCGCTAGGGTGATCGGGGCTAGGCCTTTATAGCCGAATGCCAAGCTTCCATGGCGGTGGCGATCGATCGGTGGAGAAGCATGCGACGCATCCTACGGTGCGTGTGGTTGCGTGGGTGCGGCGCAAGAGGGGGAACAAGGGCATGCCCCGGGCGTGACCCCTGGCCCGCCTCTGCCAACGCTGTCGGCCCCCGGTCGCGCGGTGGTTGAGCATGGCGTGGAGAAGAAGAACAGGAGCCTGTCATGCGGGGCCCGCGTGGCAGTGGCTGCAAGTGGAACGGGGAAGCGCGCGTGCATGGAAGTCGTGTGGCTGTCGCGTGGGGCCAAGTGGCAGCGGCAGCTGGCGAGCTGGGCGCGCGGGCGTGAGCGGTCGCCTAGGCCGGCAGCTGGGCCGCGTGTGTGCGCGCTGGAGCTGAGCGCGCGAGCGGCGGCTTGGGCTGGATTGCTGGGCCGAGCAGCTGGCTGGGAGGCCTTCTTCTCTCTTTCTTCTTTTTCTTTTCTATTTTTCATTTCTTTTCCATTTTTTTGAATTCAAATTTAGTTTGAAATTTGAATTCCAAACTGATGTAACTTATTCATTGGTGTTTAGGGAATTTTGTTTAGCTATTTTGTATATCCACATAGGTGTAGTTTGTTATATATATAGAATTAGTTTTTCTTTTATATAATTATCCTTGGATTTGAATAGTGATTATTTTATGGTGTGTTTCTTAGAAAAAGTTGTTAAGCATAACATAAAGCAAAAGAAAATCCAAATCACAATTTGAGTTAGCTATGTATGTAACATTTCATTTGTTAGAATTTAAATAAACATAATTAGTCAAAGGCATGCCATGCTTATATGCTAACTTGGGTTGGGTTAGACCTAATGCATCTCTTAGGTTGGGTTACCATACATGACACTCATCATCACATAGAAGTTTTGAGAAAAATTTTGTATTTGGTATTTTTGGTGTGTGGATTTTTGGGTTGTTACAATACATGATGGGTAATACCTATGCGTTGGAAAAAGCTATTCAAGGTTTGATATTCTCCCCCCCCAATCTGATTGCACTGAGCGGATCTTACAATTAAACTATCGTTCAACGAGATTTTGGAAGTCTTGAAAACATAAAAAAAAACTTCGGATTTTTGACGAATAAGGTAGATCCATACAAACTTAGTATAGTCATCAATGAAACTAACATAGTAAGTATGTTTACCAACTGAAATCGGAGCAGGGCCCCATACATCGGAAAATATGAGTTCCATAGGACTAGTGGACACACTAGTAGACCTAGGGTAGGGTAGTTGATGGTGTTTGCCTTGTTGACATGCATCACACACATGATTATCTAAATTTTTGATAAAAGGAAGAGAGTGGCCACTAAGAACTTGGTGTACAGTGGAATTGGAAGGGTGACCAAGCCTAGAGTGCCACAGGGAGCTAGATGGTTTGGTGACGCCAAGCCCTTGTTTATTGAACGATGGCTTGAATGGGTAGAGACCGCCTTCACATCTGCTGGTACGAAGGATTTTCTACGTCTGCTGTTCCTTGACGAAAAAACAATCAGGGTGAAATTCTAGATAGGCATTGTTGTCACGTGCTAGGCGATGAACATAAACCAAACTTTTACTAGCCTTAGGAACATGAAGAATATTGTGTAAATTGAGAGAGCTAGTTGGGGATTACAAAGTACCGTGACCAATATGACCTATCTCCATACCTGATCCATTGGCCGTATGCACTCGATCACCTCTCGTGTACCGGTCGCGGACGGTGAGCTTGTCGAGCTCCCCGGTGATGTGGTCGGTCGCTCCAGTGTCAAAGTACCAATTGGTGTCGATGCCGTAGGATGTGGTGGCAGATGAAGCTGATCTTGAAGGTGGAGGGGAGGGTGCAGTGTAGTTTGGATCAAACCTCTTGAAGCATCGATCGGCGCCGTGACCTTCCTTCTTGCAAACTTGGCAGATCACGCCGTGCTCGAAGTTGGGCCCATGGGTGCGCCCGCAGACAGTGCAGGGTCCATGATTGCGTCCGCCACCACGACCAGGAGAGCCACCACGGTTGAAGCCACCGCAAGGGCGACCACCGCGACCGTGCGCCTGGTACTAGTTCCCGCCACCGTGACCGCCCCGGGACGCGAGGTTGGCGGAGGAGTGGCTGCCCCCTCCATGCAAGTCGATCCGCTGCTCATGGTTGACAAGTTGGGTGAACAACTCATGCACCGTGAGCGGCTCAGCACGTAGGGAGACAGAGGATACGACTGGGTCGAATGGTTCATCCAACCCAGTCAGAATGTAGGAGATGAGGTCATCGTCGTCGAGCTTCTTCCATGTCGCCGCCATTTCGTCGGCGAGGGCTTTCATCTTACCAAAATACTCGGTGATCATAGAAGTTCCTTTGGACGTGTTCGCCAGAGCCATCCGCGTGGCGATGACTCGTGCCCGCGATTGGGCTGCATGGAGCGCTTCGATGGCGGCCCAGGCACCGGCCGTCGTCGTCTCGGTATTCACTTGACCGAGAATATCTTTGGAGAGACCGGACAACAGGTAACTGAGAACCTGTTGATCCTGAGCCTTCCAGACAGCATAGTCAGGATTGGATGTAGTTTCATCCTTTCCTTCGGCATTCTTTTTGGTGATGGTTGGGGATGGAGGTGTGGCGGTTGGATGGATGAGGTGATCGGCTTGAGCACCATTGATGGCAGCAGTGACCTAGGCTTTCCAGGATTGGTAATTTTGGCGGGTGAGTTTATCGGAGATGGGGATGAATGCTAGGCCGAGGGAAACAGCAGTCGGAAGCGTGGATGAAGAAAAGGCCATTGAGGATCGAAAGAAATTTTCCGTGGGGAGTAGGCTAGCTCTAATACCATGTAAGAAATGGAGGGTAACGAGGATGCCCATCCAGGCTCACCTCGGTTGCGTGTTATACTGATGGGGAATAGCCCCCCATCGGTGGCTGTTACACAAGTGTTTGGAGTACATTGAGTTGTGCCTGGAGACTAGGAACTATGACCATTGCTTGGTCATTACATGAGCATGCAACCACACGCTATCATCTAACACATTCTGACTATGACCATTGCTTGGTCATTACATGAGCATGCAACCACATGCACACGCTATCATCTAACACATTCTAACAATAGACACGCTATTACACTTGTCATCTAACACGTCTGGATCACTTCTTCGAGAGGTTCTTCAAGGATCCTTTCGTCGTTTCTGTTTCTGCATTCTTGGAACTGATCAAAGGGTATTGCGTCTCGTCTGATGGTCTGGATCGGTTCTCGATAGATTCCTTCGTTATTTCAGTCGTTTGCTTCCTTGGAACTGATCGAGCTTAGTTTGTTCCTTCTTTTGTTCTGATCTACGTACGTTCACTTGTGATGAACTAAGCATCTGAAAGTGGTTATGAAACTACGATCTGTTAGTTCTTGGCTCAGTTCCAATGATCTGATGAAAGCTAATAGATTCTCGTTAATTGATTTGGCAGTTTGTACCATTTCCTTGTGTCCCAATGTGGAAATTGATACTGCTGAGTGAGCATCTTGGGATGAGAATTGAAGGATTTTGGTCTAAATTTTTCGCCATAATGTTTTCTAGTTTCTTGCAATGGGGCATCTGTGCATGACAGCAGTTCCATACTCTGTTAGTTTGTTTTCTCGAGTGCTAAAAAGACAAAGAAAAAACCTCAGTTTTTCTGTTGAACATATGATTAGTCGTTCTGGAAATCTTGTGAACTGATTTACAGCTTTTGTTCTGATAAAATTTCTGTTTGATTCATAGTACTATCATTTTTCTTATATTCGAGTTCAATGATTTGTACAGCAGCTACTGCTTGTATCATCTAGATCAGTTCTTGAAGGATTCCTTCGTTGTTTCTGTCGTTTGCTTTCTTTGAGTTGATCGAGCATAGCTTGGGTATGTTGTTTTTGTTGTTTTGTTCATGTCTGAATTTAACCATGCAATTACGATTTGTATGTTGTTGGCTCAGTTCCAGTGATCTGACGGAAGCTAGTAGATTCTTGTTAATGGATTTGGTAGTCTGTACCATTACCTCGTGCCCCCAATGTGAACATTGATATGGCTGAATGGGCATCCCTGTTCGTCGCAATGCTTGCTAATTTCTGGTAATAGTGCATATCATCATTACTTACTCTGTTTAGTTACTTTCTTGAGTGACTAAAACCTTTGGATTTTGCTGTTGAAGATATGATTAGTCAGTCTAAAAATCTTGTGAACTGCTTTGCTTGTTCTAATTGCTTCACATCATTTCAATGATGAGTACAACTAGTGCTTTATCATACTGTATTAGTGTTATTAATTCGTGATACCTGAAGATAATTATACTGCTAAATCTTACTCTTCTGCTGTTGAATTTCAGCTGGATGTGAGTTCTGCTGTGCGTCTAACTCTGGGATCTCATTGCCATTTCCTGTGTGTGAATACTGATTATACCATGCCTGTCCCTGCATATTGTTTCCAAATCCCTATTGCCATTATGTTTTTTCCCCCAATTCCATGTGCGGTACTAAGTAGCATCACAATTTGCTACAGCAAAGCTTTTCTGTCATGCTTGTATAAGTTGTGTTACTTACAGCTCAATATGCCACCTATTTGTTTTCCACTAGTTTTCTGTCAATCCCGACCTTTTGTTTATACATCCGGAATTTGCAAGTATTCAAAGTTCAAACAGGGTTCATACGTTTGATTGGCAGAGTTGGAACCCTGTTTAGCTTCAGTGGCCAGAGTGTGTGCCACATGGTTTCAGACTTTCAGAGTTCGTGAGGCTGAATCACTATCGCTGCACTGCAGAAGTTGTGAACTAGTGATAGGTAGAGGTCACAAGGACCCCACGAGGTCATTTCTCGAGCGCTGATGTTAACTGTGATGCTTGCTGCTTGTGTTGGTGTACCTTGTGCTGCGTCTACAACATTCAGTTTGATAGCGATCAGTCTTCAGAGTTGCTGATACTGTCTTTGATGACTTCATGACTCAGCGTTCGCCAACCTGCGTTCGGAGTAGTTCAAGCATACGACATGCCTGTTTAGTTTCCTCACCGGTGTATGAATGAGCTGAACTCTCATAGATTTTTCAAGACAAACCTTTTCGTTGAACCGATTCGGTTTTGAAGTTAGATGTGAAGAGGCGTATCTGCAGCAACACAAGCCCTGCAGAACGGCATGCGATTTGAAAACCCACAAGAAGTGTGCTCCATCAGATGTGATGTGAAGGCCTCCTGTGGTTCATGTCCTGGTGACCGCGAGCGCTGCACCGCTCCGCCTCCAGGCTCCATCTTAGCAGCTCGGATCAAAGACAGAACAAAGCACGTGGCAAATTCCGATGCATATATGCCAAATTTCTCTGGTCTGACGTTGCTCTACACTTGTCATAATGGCTTGTAGAAGCTACATATTCCTAGAGAGAAAGAAGGTGGTCCATGTAAAAAACAAGAAGGAGAAGAAATAAAGATGAGGTATGATGAAAGGAAAAGTTTATTTGCAAATCACAAATAGTGATAGTTTGCATTATGTAAATAGTAGTCTTAATATTTTCTAATCTATGTGGATCATTTTATTTATACTAGAACCGCTGAAAGTGCTAGGCTGTGCGCCTCAGGTGCCTCTGGACAGTGATAGCCTCCGCGCGCGCCAGCCGGCCTCGCCAGTCACCGCGCCAGCATCAGGACAGTGATCGCCTGTGCCTCTAGTGCCGATGCGGATTGCAGGAGTTCGTGTTTATAAGTTTCTACTACCCGTGAGCTGATCGATGGAATGCTTGCAAATTCAGCGTGGGACGGAGGAGGTTAGAATGGAAGCCAGCGCACCGCCGAGTGCGGTTACGGATTGGACCGTCTTCACTTTTCCGCTTGGTGACGGGTGGACCGCAGTCCGCAGGCGACGTCAGTCGGTGGTGTACTGGTGTCTAGGTTGTCAGTTTTGCAATTGAAAAACAATTTCTCTCTCTTTTTTTCCCCAGGAAGCAAAATGCTGGAGGTACAGCTTGACCATGTATCAACTTATTCAATTACAACATCAGGATGCCATATATATTTGAAACAGATAAGCAATGCACTTCCACCGTTCCACGATAGAAGTCGTTATAGGATGCGTGTAAGTTAACTTTCTCAGCTTTGACTAGTTTCGTAAAAAATGCTTATAATATTTATATCTCCAAATAAGATTATTATGAAAGTATATTCAACAATATATCTAATGATACTAATTATGTATTATAAATATTAATATTGTTTTTATATAATTAGTCAAAGTTGAAAAAAGCTGACTTCTCGGGAAGCGAGAATGACTCCTATTTTAGGACAGAGGGAGTACGTACTATGTACATAAGGAAATGCTCCCGCATCCGGATGGACGGACGAATCGGACCATCCCGCCTCGCCTACGTTGTGTGCCGCATGCCCCAGCTCGCGCAGCCACCCCCTCCCCCCAAGTCCCCCTCTTGTCGCCGATGTGCTCCATCCGCCGGCGAGATGCCCACATCGGACTTCCGCACCACCGTGAGCCCTCGCCCGGAGTCGCGCCTCCTACTGCAGCTGCACTCCATCCGCCGGCAAGATGCCTGCGCCGGACCTCCACGCTGTTGCGAGCTCCATGCGCCACCGCCGACCTCCGCACTGCCACGAGCTCCCTGCGCCGCCGCCAACCTCCGCGCCGGCGTCGAGCTCCGCAACGACGAGCCTTCATTCATCCGGGTAGCAAGGTGACATTGCGCTAAAAACGCATGTTGCAAACGTATGTTTTAAGTGTTTCAGAAGTTTCAGAGTTACGTTGCAAGTGTTTTATATCGATGTTGCAAAAGTAGATCGGGATGTGGCACATGTTGCAATGGCTATACACGTATGTTTCAAATGTTTCATCTGTTTTAGACGTGTCAGGCCGGCGTCTAAGCTGCTCCACGTCATTGATGCGTGGCATATTGGCAGGGTGGCTGTACCGTGCATAAGGTCCCGTGGCCTTAGTCTAGACACACAAATGAGTGAAAGTTAACCTTTTTTTTAAAAAAAAAGAAGAGTTATGGCCTATAGATCGCACCCAATAGTCCTTACAATTTTTCAACCCATGCTGACTACATTAAAAAAAAGATAAGAGCACACCAAATTATACAAAAAAAACAAAAACAAATTCTATTATTGTTTGTCCATGCATTCTTAGCGGAAATATCCAAAACAAAGCGAGTCTTAGAGCAAGACATATACATCATATTACTGAATAGGAGAAGTCTAACACAGAATAATAATCACCAAACATGACTAGATAACATCATTTTAGAGAAAGCTAATAAAATGTTTTGCATGAGACTAACTAAAATGGAATGAATAGTCGGTTCTAAAACTCTAGCAAAATTAACTTGTAAAAGGTGCGGAATTCAAATGGTTGACTACAATATGATTGGACCCCAAGACTCAAAAGTCACAACAACACACTACCCCAGAACTCAAAGTCTCAACTATGCCAACACCTTATGTCTAGATCAAGATTTTCAATCACAGGGTGACTAGCAAGCAAAAGTAATTTTAAGAATATAAATCGCGCATAACAAAGAAGCTTAAGTGGACAAAACACAATGAATACACTGATTTTTTTTACCTGATCTCGCTGCTCCATAATTAAATAGCTCAATCTCACTAGATTGGTTCTTCACCGAAAGAGCTTGATCTTTAGCATGATTCAGTAATAAACTTTAACCTCAATTCCATAGTTGCACTTCACTAATCAAGTAAGACGTGCACAAAACTTCTCATAAGCAAAAACACCGCACCTCTCATAATATTCATGAAAGCATCATTGATTTTACCACCTCCAACTTTTAACAAACAATACTGCTACACCTTCTTCGTGGCATGGTCAGTCGGGTCCATCATGCATCACATTTTGTCATGGCACACAAGGAGGTGAAGGTCAATGGGGAGCTTGCAAGACAAGTCGGTCGACACAAGTAGAGCGAGAGGGTCACGCATGGTGGTGACCTAGACAAAGACGATTTCTTTCCAATGATGCGCCTGAGGCCAAGCAATGCAAGATGCAATGTAGTCATGGTATTGTTTTACACCATATATAGAGGACATACACGACAAACCTTAAGGCGTTGACATGAAAAGGTCAGTTGGTAGGATGGATAGACCCAAGGCTGGAACTTCAACCCTAACTTATGGGTTGTTTTTTAATTTATATGGCCTTTCTAAAGGAAATACTAGATTGCATCAGATTTTACCTTAGAAGGATCGTTATGCAACTTCTGTGGAGCATGGAAAGAATCCAGAAGTGTTTGGTTGGCCGCCACCAGCAGCCACAACATCTTGCTATGTTGTTGTTTGGTTGCTTATTTAAATTTGGTTTGCCACAGATTTTTGTACAAACTCCTAGTAGCATTTTCGCCACATATGTGGCGTGAGTGTTTGCCACCACAGTCTATGGCGCTGCCATAAACTCTGGCGCTCGGCGTGGCTGCGGCCTTCGTAGCTAACATTCTCGGACTTCAGACTGTGGTCCTACACTCCTGCTTCCACTTGTTTTGCTAGCTTTGTGCTTCCTTGATAACAACCAGCCAATGGACTGAGCTCCATAATCAGCCCATGGATCCAACTAGGGTAAGTATTGGAGTAAAATTTTCTTTAGCAGTGTGGATTTGGATTGGATTTAGCAAAATTTTCTTTAGTAAGGGTTTTGTTCATATCTTTCTTCTCCTCCAAGTCATACTTGATCAAGCTCTTGTCAGTTGTATGTTGTGACTTGTGAAGCCTGAAGGTTGGAAGCTCTTTTCAGGCTTTCAGTGATACCAGCCGTGCGAAACGGCGTGCGAGACCCACCGAAAAGGCACCATTTGACCTTCGCAAGACGGCGGCTAGTCCACTCTCCATCCCTTCCCCGGTTCCCCCACCTCCAGGGTCCAGGCTCCACCAACTCCGATCCGCGCACAAGGCAACAAGAAAGTCCCCATCCCCATCCACTCATCCAGTTCCAAACCCCAACTCAAATGCTCGCTTGGACTGCCACCGCCGCCTCCACTTCGTCCCACTCCAATCCTTATCGCCCCACCTCCGCGCGCCCCCGCCTACGTCCGGTCCTCGCGATGGCGGGCTGCGACGACCCCCGCGCAGCGCCCGCCAGGTCGGTCGCCGTCATCGGCGCCGGGGTCAGGTGAGCGAGCGCCCTTTCACTCTCCGAGCCTCGGGTGTGAGTATTTTGGTATGTATTTGTGCCTTCGAGGCGTTTGATGAAATGGTGCTGGGGTGGGGTGCTCTGTGCCTTTTTGCAGCGGGCTCGCGGCGGCGTACAGGCTCAGGAAGAGCGGCGTGAACGTGACGGTGTTCGAGGCGGCCGACAGGGCGGGAGGAAAGATGCGGACCAATTCCGAGGGCGGGTTTCTCTGGGATGAAGGAGCTAACACCATGGTGAGAGCATTTCGGTTCTGCTGACAATTTGATTGCTTCAGTTGTGCCATTCTGCATAGCTGCTTGCATCCGCGTGACTTTGATTGTGCCATTAGGCAGTAGTCAGTAAGGTGACCCAATTGAACAACCTCCTTGTTTTGTGTGTAGATTGGTTATAAGGCCAGCAGCAGTGGCGGAGCTGGCAAAAATCTGCGCTTAGGGCCAGTATCTAAGTGCCTAAGCAACCTATAATAGACCCACATACCGAATTATAATTCACAAAAGCAATGGATAAAATACGTAATTTAGAAGATATCTCAATTCTCAATTCAACTCACGATTATGCAACAAACATGATAAAAATATGATGTTGTACAAAATAAGTATCTAATTATGTACCATTATGTGATTCATCCATGCCTATCATATCATCTACATTAGCAAGTGAACTTGAACCTATACACGAAGTTTGAACATTTAAAATCAGTAGGGGATGCAATATAAAACTAAAATTTATTAGTGAACAAAAATGGATAACAGGGAACATAACATACTGGAGAATAAAATGGAGTATTAGTTCTTTTCATTGTGTAATTCTAGTAGAAGTCTACAAATTGCAGCATAAATAACTCATGAATTCAATTTGTTCAATTGAAAATTTGAAATAGAGAGGATTGGACCTGAACGTAGAGTTTGTCTAATTGGGGGAAATCAGGAGGAAATGAGGAATGAAACACTGCCTTCATTACTTGTTTGGCTTCCACCTGCAGCATTGCACACCAGCAGTACAGCACCGGGAGACCACCTCTCTGCATCTCCTGCACTGCTGGACCAGGCGACCGGCACCACAGGACCCATTCGTTTGCAGCCTCGCTGGGCATTGGTGGAGCTGGTGTCTAGGTCTGGCCTCTAGGTGCTGTGTCCAGGTTGGGGTGGCACTATTAAAGGTCCAGCCACGTCGCCTCTAGGGTTAGCTAGCGCCCGGCTAGTGGGAGTGACCGAGGGAGGGACTGTGAGAGCCGAGCAAGTGGGTGGTGGGCAAAACATGCACCTGGGCGAACCACGACCGGCCTATCTGCTTGAATTAGCAATAGCATGTGACTTGATGACTCGGCTTATAACTGATGGACTTCTATTGCTATGCTAGGCCACACCTCAGACCAATTTATAGGAAACCTGACCATGGTTTTTGAGGCGTCGCCTAGGCGTTGAGGCGTACCCCAGGCGCTGCAGGACAACACAGGGTTTTAGTTACGCGACATCGCCTAGGCGTCCAGGCGTACCCCCAGCGCCACAGGATGTCGCAAAGCCTCAAAAACCATGAACATGACTAGGCCTAGAATTAATGAGGGTATAAGAGAGGTTTTGGGCCCACGCCTAGGGCAATGGCCCTAGTGGCCCGAGGCATGTATCCACCCGTGGCTAACAGATTAGTTGATGAGGTTACTTGATTTTTTGCCTGCAGACAGAAGGTGAATTGGAGGCCAGTAGACTGATTGATGATCTCGGTCTACAAGACAAACAGCAGTATGTATGTGCAAATGTTGCCCATGAAGCATTCCTTGTTTTTTAATGATGTCTTTGATCTGTTTCCATTTCATTTAGCTGATGGTTCAATATCTGTTTCAGCCTAACTCCCAACACAAGCGTTACATTGTCAAAGACGGAGCACCAGCACTGGTAAAAGGGCTTTGATGTAATCATGCTTGTCTCTCTTTTCTTCCTGTATTCTGCCTCACCTTTGAATGTCCTGCCTTTTGGTCTCATAAGATTCCTTCGGATCCCATTTCGCTAATGAAAAGCAGTGTTCTTTCTACAAAATCAAAGGTATGTTCAGGCATTGAGTACAAACTGTTGACTAACAAAATATCATAACATTGCTAGTATCAATGCTTACCACCATTAATTGAAGTAGTTACTTTGAGTTAACTACTTGATAAATTCTTATATTCCTTCGTTTTTTTACTTCAAGCTGTGCATTTATAATTTTTGGTGATTATGTCATTTTGTTTTAACTGAATTATGTTTTATCTTTGGCTCTTTGTAGATTGAGTTATTTTTTGAACCATTTCTCTACAAGAAAGCTAACACAAGAAACTCTGGAAAAGTGTCTGATGAGCATTTGAGTGAGAGGTGAACCTTCATACTCTTCATGTCTTGCATTGATATGAAATTTAAAATTGCAATCATATATCAATATATCATACTAGTATTATTTTCTTTAAGTAAGTCTTGAGCTATATATCTTATACCTATTGTTTCCTCAGTATTCTCAAATTCTGAATATCAGTATATTATGGTATCCCATATATTATACACCATTGCAATATTTTCTTTTGAGTGTGGAGATAATAGAATTATCATGTTTGAAAACATTTGCAGTGTTGGGAGCTTCTTTGAACGCCACTTTGGAAGAGAAGTGAGTTATCTTTTCTGGAAGGAACTATGGATCAATGACTGAAAGTTAACAGCTTCAGTCAACATCAGAATGAGCCATGGCTAAGAACATGTAAATTTCTTACAGGTTGTTGACTATCTTATTGATCCATTTGTAGCTGGAACAAGTGCAGGAGATCCAGAGTTACTATCTGTGAGTTGCTATGCTCTTTCATATTTTTTTTGGCGTTTATGGATTTTAGATATGCATATTGCTTTGTATTCTCACAGTAAATTGTTTATATAACTAATTATGCATAACAGTACATGTGCCTGATTGTCCTTTTATCGCAAGAAATCGTCAGCCTATATGATCAGTCTGATCAGATCATTAACTTGTATGTTGGTTTGAGCAATTGTTTGTTTTGTGCAGATTCGTCATGTATTCCCAGCATTGTGGAATTTGGAAAGAAAGTAAGTTGCATGCCAATTTTCTTGCTTATTGCTTTAGTTTGTTTTTATTGCCTTCAATATAGTTGTCCTGTTCATATTCTTCCTTTTGCTATCTCATTTCTTTCTGTGCATTCTTATGTTAACACTAGCATACTGTTGTACAATATTATCATATCAGTTTGAAATTGTTGTGATCTTTCAAGCCAGCATTTTATGATATTACCATCAATCTTAGTTTATCATATCTTTCTTTAAGTAGCTACTTTACCTTTTGATTTTCTGTTAAGAGTTTCATGAATTGGGCACCGGCAGATGAACACCTGTGAATGCTGCATTGCTGCTTCCTGTTTGCACCAGATTCGCCTTCCTTTTCTTTTTATCATTTTTTCAGATGACCTAGTGCTATTTTTCCTTGAAATTTAAAATTCAGCACTCTGTTGTTACAAATATGGTTAGACCTTATTTTTGGTTCAATTATGTTCATTTATAATCTTTTTTCTAACCATGTTGCTTCATGCTCCTGTGCTCCCAGGTATGGTTCAGTTATTGTTGGTGCCATCTTGTCTAAGCTAACAGCTAAAGGTGATCCAGTAAAGACAAGACCTGATTCATCAGGGAAAAGAAGGAATAGACGCGTGTCATTTTCATTTCATGGTGGAATGCAGGTATTCCTCCATTGTTTTTTTCTCGATTAGAATCCCTTGATTGAAATCCTTTTATTTGTTTTATTACTATCAAAGATTTTGATTAGGAGCCCTTAAAATTTTCATCAGCTCTAATAATTTTGTTGATGCCAATTAGAAATGGTGAGTTCAGATTTCGGACCGTGCAAGTTCTTTGTTTGTTCAACTCAAGGACAATGAGTATCACTTCTTTAACAAGTCTCACAACCCATAAAAGCTGTTAGTGTGTGGTTATGGTTTACATCCATATCCAGCTCAAGTGACCCTGTTACATCCTGCCAGGCTACCATAATCATTGTTTGTAGAGTTGATACATGCTTATTAGCTTGCGAAGATATATGTGTTTTGAGCAAATAAATTGAAGTTAAAGTATGTCTTTTAAGCAAATGATAAGTTTTAGACATTGCAGATAGTTTGCATGGAAGCAATGATGATGAGTCCTGAATATACTCATCTATCATGAGAAATACACACAAATCTAGATTTTGATACTTACCTTGGCCCCTTATTCCCTTACCCACTCTATGGAATGCATGTTTTGTAGCAGTACAATATACATACTGTCTGACATTTATGTTGTTAAAGTTCTTATATGTTTTCTTTTTTTGGTTGAGTAAGTTTAAAAGTTCTGTGTTATTTCAGTCACTAATAAATGCACTTCACAATGAAGTTGGAGATGATAAAGTGAAGCTTGGTACAGAAGTGTTGTCATTGGCATGTGCATTTGATGGAGTCCCTGCACCAGGCGGGTGGTCAATTTCTGTTGATTCGAAGGATGCTAGCGGCAAGGACCTTGCTAAAAACCAAACCTTTGATGCTGTTATAATGACAGTAAGAACTGCTAACCTGCATGTGCCTTTTAGAGTTTTGGTCTCTGGTCAACGATCTGGCAAATTGGTTGCCATTGATCTGTAGAGTTTACCAGTTTGGTAATTTTGTTCTCAGTCAGGCTTTTATCAACATCAACCAGTCGTAAACAATAATATCTGCCTTTTTTTGTTTTTTACTTCAGGCTCCATTGTCAAATGTCCAGAGGATGAAGTTCACAAAAGGTGGAGCTCCCTTTGTTTTAGACTTTCTTCCTAAGGTCAGGTTAGGATCAACCTTTTAGGTTAAGAAACACAGCAATTGACATTGTTGTTTTTGCGAGATATTATATACAATTTTACAATCATGAGATGTCACTGCTTTCATTATCCACATTTCATTTTTAGTCTTTTTCAAATTATGCAGGTGGATTATCTACCACTATCTCTCATGGTGACCGCTTTTAAGAAGGAAGATGTCAAGAAACCTCTGGAAGGATTTGGGGTTTTAATACCTTACAAGGAACAGCAAAAACATGGTCTGAAAACCCTTGGTAGGTCAGCTCAGCCTTTTTTGGGCTCTTTTTAGTTTGCAATTCATGGCATAGAGCAGCTTGCGACGTACTTCGCACTTTGGTTTGGTTGAGTACTCTGTTCCTCATCTTTACTGTGCCAATGTTTATCGTGTAGGGACTCTCTTCTCCTCAATGATGTTCCCAGATCGAGCTCCTGATGACCAATATTTATATACAACATTTGTTGGGGGTAGCCACAATAGAGATCTTGCTGGGGCTCCAACGTATAAATCTTATTTTGATGATTTATGTTGTTTCCTCATTTTTAAACTAGATCGTTCTAATAGTGTACTTATACAGGTCTATTCTGAAACAACTTGTGACCTCTGACCTTAAAAAACTCTTGGGCGTAGAGGGGCAACCAACTTTTGTCAAGTAAGTGCACAAACTTACAGCTTCTAATTGTAGGTATTACTCATTTGCTATATGTTGTTTTCCTTTCTTGTACTGGTATTGGTATTGTTGTCTGTCATCTTTTAGGGAGACTAAGGTTCGTGCAAATCTTTTGACCACATGGTCATGTTTTTTCTGTTTTTATTTTTTTGGTGGTACTCAGGCATATATATTGGCGAAATGCTTTTCCTCTGTATGGCCATGATTACAATTCTGTATTGGAAGCTATAGAAAAGATGGAGAAAAATCTTCCAGGGTTCTTCTACGCAGGTAAGCCACTAAATGCACTCTTGTTTAAAACAAATGTTAGATATATGAACTATGCCCCTTGTTTACTGCCTTACTGATTACCACAACATTTGTGCAACATCTAGCCAATCAGCTATGATTTTATGATGTCCCATGACAACTCGTTTTCCTTTTCTTCAGAAATGAGTTCTCTTACAAACAAAACATATAATTAATAATTTTATAATAGTTAGTGAACCATAGTAGTAACCCCAAATTTCGGTGTTATAGGTTGAAAAGTTTAATTGGACTTTATTTTCTTGTAGGAAATAACAAGGATGGGCTTGCTGTTGGGAGTGTTATAGCTTCAGGATGCAAGGCTGCTGACCTTGCGATCTCATATCTTGAATCTCACACCAAGCATAATAATTCACATTGAAAGCATCTGACCTATCCTCTAGCAGTTGGCGGCAATTTTTCTCAGTTCATGTACAATAGAAACCATTGTGTTGCAGTCTCAGAACGTCTTCACTTCTTCAGGTATTAACCCTTCGTTGAACATCGACCAGAAATGCAGTCACATGTGTAAGTAGAAAAATGAGGTAAAAAACTATTCTGGTGGCCGACATGCTCTTTTTCCCTGACTAGTGGCCCATGACACTTGCCGTTGGAAATAAATTTAAATTTGTTGAATTGTTTGAGAATATAAATACATGTGTGACATGTAATATTTGCCTATTGTGATTTTAGCAGTAGAGTCTTTGCCAGATTATAGTTTACGCATTTAGGTGCTCAAGGAGTCAAGGGTCCCATATATGATATTTATTGCTCACTGCTTTCCTTTAGCAATTTGTAGTCGTGTTCGTTTGGCTTATCAGCCGTACTTTTTCAGCGATGGAACAGTGTTTTCTTCTTACGACGAATCAACGAACAGTACTTTTCAGTCTGGCTTTTTAGCAAAGCGACTTCAGTGATTCTATCAGACTACAGTTATCTTGTGCCACTGTGGCCTTGTGGGTATTGTGTAGTAAAAACATAGCACTTGCGGTCATCAACGACCATTGTCACTTCTATCAGACTCTACAGTAGCAAGTGGTGTCTGGTCAATCATCAGCAGACCGCAGTAGCCAAGTGAAGCAGGCAGGCCGCAGGCCGCCTTTCCAGTGATGAATTTGCTAGCTCTGCTCCTCCGTCCCTAAATAACTGTCGCCGTTGGTGTGTATGCTATAAGTTTAACTCGATTTATAAAAAATATGTGTAACATTTGTATCTCCAAATAAATTTATTAAAAAAACTAGATTTAAACATCTTTCCAATGATATTAATTATGTAACATAAATATTAATATTTTTTAATATATATTTAGTCAAAGTTGTTTCTTGAAAGCGAAAACGATAGGTATTTAGGGACAGCGAGTATCTATTAGGCGGTAGCTGATAGCTTTCCACTTGGAGACTGACTGTCTGATGAGTGATGACATACCCCATTGACCAAAGGTTGATACACCGATCTCGATGGATCATAGTTCACAGGTCAGCTTGCGGCCGAACTGAAAGTGTGGTGAGAATCCAGGTAAAAGATACGCTGGTACGACATGCGTGCTCCGCTGCTGTGTGCATTATCATGATGTTCCTCCCCTTTCATCTTTGGCCCCCTCTTTTTGACGTCTAGAGCACTCCATAACCACAAGTGGATTACATGATGCTTGAAGCTCGGGTTTGTTTCATACAAGCACTATTTCTCCATCATTAGTTCTGTGTAGTTTCGGAAAGGTGTCTTCATCTCAAAGTGCACTGCGCTTCAGTCAGGACGGGAAACATCAAAACATGCATGCGATGCAAGGCATGGTTATTGATGAGGTCATGACCATGCTTGGAGAATTACATGAAGGTCAAGGAGATCAGCAAGGGCATCCAAATCGAGAAGGAGGTCCAAAACTTATCCGGTTCGAGTCACCAAGGTGGAGGCCCAAATCAAGTTTGAGTCCACCTCGGAATCTAGGACCAGTCTGCCTTGAACTGGTCACCCAGGACGCGTACGGACTCCGTTTTCGATGATCCATATATGGATGGAAAGCTTATTTAATAAGGAAGCCAACCCAAGTGGTCCTACGTCAAAAGATGTTCGGAATCAACGGGAATCGTCGAAACAAGTCACCGTCCAGAATCTGTCAGGGCGCTGTGTCACCGTCTTTTGGGTCGTTTGGGCCTTGTAACGTGTCGGCGCTCCCCAGGGACGCGAATAGGGGTCCTTGGACGTCCCTTAAGCTATATAATCAGTAGTCGCCGTTTACATTAGGGTTGAGTTTTGTTTAGAGTTTAGTTTTCTATCGAGAAACTGAATCGTTCATTGTAACTGTGGTGACAAATCCTTTTACAGTGATCCAGGGTCCCTGTTCTTGATCTCCTCCACTGTGTCGATTAGTCCTTTGGAACTGAGTTCTTGAACCCTCTATTGATATTCGCATCATTCATATTTGCAATTTCAGATTGCGTGTTTTTACCTTCTTGCTTGTGCTCTTCGATTCGTTTGCAGGAAAAGCCTTCTTGGCGAGGTCAATCAAGTTGTGCTTGGTTGATAACCAACGGAGCAGTGGTATAACGGTTGCAGGGTTCGAATCGTGTCTGATTTGAAGCCGGATCGCCAACGTCGAGATCTCCACAAATCGAACTTACCGGTTACCTCTCGGAAGATCGGGCCAGTATTCATCAGTTATGAGGCAGTGCAACTGCAAAATAGCAAAAGGATCTTGCTGCTAGAACTATACTTGGTTTGGCTCCGTGTGAGGAAAACAATGCAAGACGCATTTGCTTGGCCTTGGGAGCTTTAAGGCACAAGCAAACATGAGTAGCGCACTCCTTGTCCTTTGGGAGCCTTTATGTCGTTCGTTGCCCTTTTCTTTTTTCTTTTTTTGGGCACATCCTTCCTAGTACAGTGGTACTGTATGTATGGGCATTTGAGCATGCATGGCGGCCACTGAACTTAAGAAAGCTAAAAGGACTACAATGGATTCTTGACAGCCTTATCCATGAAGCCGGCCGGCTTCTGGATTACATTTTGGTTTTCCCAAGATATTTAGCAAATAGCAACGATAGATGTCTAGTCTGGCATGATTGTAAGCTATACATTTGGCAGCTATCACTGTAAACCTAATGGTTCCTGTGGTTGTGTTTGCATGATAACAACGAAAATAGTGAATGAATAAGATAAACATGTGTTTTCCTCCTAATTGGCCGCGTACCCAGTCAACCAGCCAGCGGTGCCGTCCACAGCCTGGATTCTGGTCTAAAGTGCCAAATGGTTAGCTCGAGCTGTGATTGTGATACTAACATTATTGTAAACAAAAGCAGGGAGCATCATTGAAGGACTAAAAGTAATCTTACCTACGAAGCCTAGATTACTTAACCCCCACACTGTTTGATCCGTTCAATGCCCATGGACCAAGGGCTGCCTAGGCCAAAGACTAGGGCCAAGAACCAAGAGGGTCTCGACAGGAGTTGAGCTCCGTAGCTTACCATTTTCAAAGCAGAATGGCCAACAGGAGAAGACAAACGCCGTGCAGGTGCGAAGTAACCATGATTGGCTCGGTGAAATGTGTCACCGGCCTACTCTGTTAAAAGGGTCATTCTCATTTTTCAAAAAGTCAACAACTTTTAATTTTGACCAAATATATTTAACAAAATATTAATATTTATAGTACATAATTAGTATTATTAGGTAGATCGTTGAATATACTTTCATAATAAACTTATTTAGAGATATAAATGTTGCGCATATTTTCTACAAATCTAGTTAAAGTTGAGTAAGTTTGACCAGCACGATTCCTATAGCGACTCTTTTTCAGGGACGGAGAGAGTGACATGTTTATCATGTATTGTTGCAATTTGGTGCATGTCCTCAGCCTCAAGCCCCTTGGGGCACATGGCTACAACTACAAGCAAAAATATATGCTTGCTGGCCCCTCAATATCCAATAACTACAGCACCCTAGCAGCCTGGCTAGCTAAAAAATTTATAAAAAACAGGCACCTACAAATAAAGCGATGCTCTATGAGCTACGATGCCGGCCATAAGAGGATAAGGCCATCGAACTGTTTATGGCAAACAATCAGCTGTGTGCTCGAGGATTAAACAGTTAACGGTATGCATCCGCGAGCCATTTTGTTGGTACGTGCATGGTTTCGTAGCCATTGGACCGGGGCATTCCCGGTACAGAAGTTACTGTTCCCGCACTTGTCTAGGCACCCAAAGGCCGGTGTTGCAAATATACCACCTGGTTGCATCATCCATGTGTACTGTAGTGTCGAAGTGTCACGGAGCATGCATGTGTAAAAAGGTCGCTAGTAGACACTAGTACTGCTGCGTGTTACTGCGCGGACTGCATGCATGAAGTACATGGCAATATGCCCTTGTTGTACAGTCAGGCAGGCACGCAGATATCTGAATCTGAAAAATGCAAGCGATGTAGTTTCCAATACTGGCTACAGCGCCGCTAGAAGAGACGAACGGGGGGATTATACAATATATGAAGAGCAGGAGGTACAGAATCTTGGCAGCTTAAATGGTGGATCCCAAACACGGCGCGTGGCTACGCACACGGGCAAGACGAAGACGACCCCGCCAAAAATTTTATTCGATCAGCCAACAGGGCGCTGTCGTCGTCGTTTCCTCGAAGATTCTTCGCAGCATATCAACCTGCCCGTCCGATCGATGCACTCACGTATGCATATGCTCGTGCAAGCGACGATACAGCTGTACAGATTTTAACTCATTGGCCCTTTAGAGCGAGCTATGTAAGTTAGCTCGTAATGGTGCAAAGCTTGGGCCTCGTTTAGATGGTAAAGTGGAGGGTTGAAAAGCATTGTAGCACTTTTATTTGTATTTGGCAAATATCGTCTAATTATGGACTAACTAGGCTCAAAAGATTCATCTCATGATTTACAATCAAACTGTGTAATTAGTTATTTTTTTACCTACATTTACTACTTCATGCATGGGTCTAAAAATTGATGTTATGAAAAGAGAGTGAAAAAATTCTAACTTTAAGGGTGAACAAGGCGTTGGTTCCATTTCCATCCCTCGAAGCTGTGCTGCTAGCCTTGCATTGCATTAATTGGCTTGTGCTGAACTGCTGTGCGTGCATCATGCACGCCACTTGAGCCTACCATTAGCCCATGATCTAGGGCATATGCCGGTAAATTTAGCACTAGTTAAACAGTGTCTAACTAACAACCGATCTGATGTTTAATTATGTAGTACTGTATAATGGATGATTGCCCGATGCCCCGATATAATTAACCAAAAGGATGAGGTGTACTAGTAAGTGTAAATCGATTCGATTGGCATCGAGAGTTGACTCGTGCTGGTCACTTCTGAGGCTGTGACTGACGCAGCCAAATGCAGACATGCAGTCATGCTCTGCTCGGGCCTGTTTAGTTTCCAAAACATTTTGCAAAAAAATATTATAGTATTTTCGTTGTTATTTGGTAATTAATGTTTAATCATGGATTAACTAGACTTAAAAGATTCATCTTGTAATTTACAACTAAATTGTATAATTAGTTTTATTTTTTATCTATATTTAATGCTCTATACATGTGTTTAAAGATTCGTTAGTCTAGTTTTTTTAGAAAATTTTTGGAAACTAAACAGGTCGTCACTGACCACCGTACTACTTCAGTGGTCACCTTACCGCAGTGATGCCGATCGATCGAACCGCGCCCCCTGATCTGTTCCGTCTCGCTCTCACGTCACGTACACAAACCACGAAACAAAAGGGAGAAGAAAACTAACGCATGCAGCGGCATGAATTGCCTAGACGAGCAACTTTCTCTCTTTTTGCCTTTCCTCTTTCCGATCCTGTTTGCCTGGCCGTCAGGATCGGATGGAGGGGATCAAAATTTGTGCCATGCGAAAAGAGAGATACTGAGAACAAGACAGCCCGGGGCTGTAAGACTACCCGCACTCAGACTATCTGCAGTGGGATACTCTAAAACATACTCTAAAGCTTTAGAGTATAAATATAGAGTAAAAACTGCTGCACTGGGTACTCTAAAACGATACTTTATCATTTCTCTCACTCTATATTTAGAGTAGTACAATGCTTACTCTATAATATGCAGTGACGGGCTCCACTAGCTAAACAAAGAAAAAAAATGCTATAACTCACAAACCAAAAATCCAAATTAAATTTCGATTGCGCCATTAAATTCGTCTCAATAAATCCTTCAAAACTAGATCACACATGGATATATTTAGATAAAGTGACAAGTAGGTATCATAGTAGATAGAGTGGATAGAGGATGATATAGAGGATGGATGAGTGCGGGAGAATTGAGTATAGAGGAGAGAATCTTGCTGACTAGGACGTATAGAGGATGGATGGGTGCGGGAGAATTGAGTATAGAGGAGAGAATCTTGCTGACTAGGACGTATAGAGGATGAATATAGAGGTTATATTCATCCTCTATACGTCCTAGTCAGCAAGATTCTCTCCTCTATACTCAATTCTCCCGCACCCATCCATCTTCTATATCATCCTCTATCCACTATGGGACCCACTTGTCACTTTATCTAAATATATTCATGTGTGATCTAGTTTTGAAGGATTTATTGAGACGAATTTAATGGTGCAATCGAAATTTAATTTGGATTTTTGGTTTGAGTTATAATATTTTTTTCTTTGTTTAGCTAGTGAGGCCTACCACTGTAGAGTATAGAGTAAGCATAGTACTACTCTAAACATAGAGTGAGAGAAAAAATAAAGTATCGTTTTAAAGTACCCAGTGCAACCGTTTTTATTCTATATTCATATTCTAAAAACTTTAGAGTAACATTTTAAATTAGCCGCCGCGGGGAGTCTAAGAACTTTGCGCAGCGCGCCAGCATTTGTCCCCTAGCACGCCGGCCGGCAGCAAGTGGCTCGCGCGCGGACGCGCGCACACACGACGGTTGATACCAGCGCCACGCCACACGTTATGATACGAGCATCTCAGCATCTGGTACGTAGCTGCCCGTCTGGGCTGGTGCCTGGTAGTGGTGTCAGGCCGTCTCAACAATTTCTAAGGTACTTGGGCAAGTAAGACAGTAAGGGCCTAGCAACCTAATATGTTAACATGACGGTTGAATTACATAGTAGTAATAAGAATTAACTTGCAACATATACTTAGTTCAAAAAAATAGCCATATTACAGCAAAAAAAACTAAACAATGGTGAAATAATTATATTATAAGTCGCTGAGAATATACGGACGCAAACGGCCACAACACATGACACTCATGTCGTCATGGAAAGTCACTAATACAAACGACGAGTGAATATGAAGGTTTGCAGACATGCATGCACGGAGCTGTGGACTAATTGTCGAACGCCGTGCACACTAGAGTGGGCCTAAATGAGTGAGCTATGAGGCAAATACTGAAATACATATACTATAGATACATATACTCATGGCCTCCAATCGACATGGACCCCGGGCGTCGCACTGGCTGCCCCTACCCCTACCCCTAAGACGGGCCTGAGTGGTGTGGGTACGTACAGCGAGTACAGACGGTAACACGGGCGGGAGGACGATCTCTCCAAGGTCTGTCTCCGCCGCCTTCTCGGCGTCGCCTTTGGTGCGCAGAGAATACTGTGGCGGCACTCTGTGATGCGTGCATCCATGGCAAGTTGGCAGTGGCAGCCGCACCCCACGGGGGACACGCTCCGTACCGTCGGAAGGACGAGGCAAATGGCGGCCCCGTTCCGTACGTGGTTCCTGCCACGAAAACTATACCACACTGTTTACATGTCCAAATTCACTCCTAAATTTTATTGTGCAAAAAGGAGATTCTTCGTCACATCAAAATACCGGCACATGCATATAGTACTAAATGTAGACGAAATAAAAAAACTAATTGTACAGTTTTGTTGTACTTTGCGAGACGAACATTTTAAGCCTAATTAATTAATGTTTGAACAATTATTATCAAATAAAAACAAAATTACAACAATGCTACACAGTGCAGCAACAGTAAATTTGGTATGCCCCGAATCGGGCATAACATGGCCCTAGGCAAAAGCACACGCGCGATCGACCTAGGATGTGATCAGTTGATCGCTACTCCCGTCTCCCGGCCCGTAGTACTATTCCGTATATCTCGTGTAGGAATCAACCAGCGCTGCTGCCTGCTGACTCCTACTCTACCGGCGTATCTTTTGTGGGCGATCGCGCGCGCCCGCCCGACTTGTCGCGCGTCTCTAGCCCATGGACCACCGCAGGGAATCGGACGATGGATGCACATGCAATGCAGCGCAGCAGAAGGGAAGGGTTCACGCACGCTTCCGCCCCACGGATCGGAAGTAACGCGCCCATCCCTGATGCGGGGCGTACAGAGCGCCGTAGTAGAAGCGGACGCGGATACGGACTCGGCAATAATAATAAACTGACGCGGCCGGAATGGTCCCCGTTTTCCCTTTGTACATCGACGATACGCATGCTTTCCCTTTGTACATCGACGATACGCATGCTTTGCTCGAGCTGAAATCATACATACTGTAGGAGCAGTAAAATGGAGCTCGGCCACTGGATCGACAGCAGCATCTGCGACAGCTTTACCCTCCACAGCGGCAGCGCGGCGCAGAGCCCCGTTCCAGCAGCACCGGCGCCCGCGCCGGCCGCGGCTTTCTCGGGGGCAACGACGCGCACCGCGTCCCACATATAATAATAAACAAATCTGCTGGGAAAACGACCAGCCCCGTTCGTCACGTCCCACGCAGTGCGCCACAGCACCTGGCGCCCAGGACACCCCCACCCCCGCCCTCCGACCCAACCCGTGCCGGCAGGCCGGCGGCTAACGTTGCGACGCACGCACCCCTTTTCGGCTCGATCGGCGGTTGCCGGCTGAGCTGCCGCGCCCAAGAGGAGCCGAGAGAGGGCGGCTAGCAACAAGAGAGGCTAGGCAGTAGACATGCACTCCTTTCCGCGCCCAAGCGGAGTACGGAGTACTATGGTTTTATGCTTTCCGTTGCCATCTTTGTCTCCGTATTTCCAAACATGCCCGGGGTTTTATTGTCCGTTTCCCCTGGTTGGTAAAGTGTGGCCGTAGCCTCTCGTGGGGACGCGTTGATTTGTTGTGACCGCGATCGAGCCCCGCTGATGCGACGCAACGCAACGCAGGCACGCAGCAACAGTGGCGGACATGCGCTGCCGCTAGTAGGTTGCCAGCCTACCACGGACCACGGTCGCTGCCTGCTGCGCGCGGGGACGTGAAAACAAAGACCCGACGCATATGCACATGCATGCATGCGCCCGTCCAATGAACAGCCGTGGCGATCGGCCTAGCTAGCCGAGGACGCGACCACACGGCGTGGTAGAGTGGTCAGTACGTGCGTGCTCAGCTAGGTCGCATTAAAATCTCGATCCCGGCCGGCAAGCACACTACTCCCCACCGATCAGCTCACACGTACGTTCCTAGGCAAATTAACTGCGGCTAGCACGCACGGCGCACGGGGCACGGGGCACGGCCACGCTATGTCGATCGCGTTCACGTACCGCACGTACCAATCGTCCTACCTAGGCCACCGAATCTTATGGCATGGGAAGGGAACTTTAGCAGCCACGTTTCCAAAACCAAAACGATAGAACGAGAAACGTGACATTTTTTACAAGTTTTTTACATCGCATAAACATGTAATTATTTTGAAACGAAGAATAAAACTATTCTCTGAATGAGTTTTTGGAACGAGAAACGTGAACTATGTAATTATAAGGTTTTCATGTCTTGTTTCTCTTATAAACTAAGTTAATACATGAGATCCACACTAATTAAATACAGAGCTCCAGTCATTGTGTGTTTGTGTGTGTGTGTTTTTTTTTAAAAAGACGTGCGCTTCTCGTTCCGGCGGCTAAGCAGGGGACTGCGAGTCTGCGACGTTTCGAGCGGCACGCAATCATGGACGAGCTGTTGTTGGGTAGCCCAGCAAATGGTGATCCATCGACGTTCGACGGGTCACGGATGCAAGTAGTGTGCAGATTGCTATTCGTAGGCCTGGGTTCTCCTGATCGTCGAACCATACGTAGGGGCTGATTAGTTCCCGAAAAATTATGGAAAACGTTGTTGCAGCAATTTCATTGTTATTTGATAAATATTATCCAATCATGGATTAACTAGACTTAAAAGATTTGTCTTATGAATTTCATCTAAACTGTGTAATTAGTTTTATTTTTTTTATCTATATTTAATGCTTCATGTGTCCGAAGAATCGATGTGACGGGAAATCTAAAATTTTTTGCAAATTTTGTTGAACCAAACCAGGCCATACATGTTTGGCTCGGAATAACGCACAATCCGATCCTACAGTGGCGACAAGTCCTGGGAGTCACGCAGAGAGACTTGTCACAGGAGCAGTAGCGCTGGACCGATCGGTAACGTGTGCAACGTACTAGTAGACTCCCAGTCTGTCACGTGCAATGCTGCAATAGTAGCTCAAAAGTACTGCTATAGTACCTATACTGCTATAGTAGCAGCGTAGAGTAGCTGTAGTGGTATCTGCTGTGGATAAGGCTACCATTTCACGTACACTCAAGTGTATTGTGTATATATGGTCAAAATTATACCACCATAAATATTTGAAAAATCATAGATATACTTTGTTGCAAAGGTTACATTCAAAATCATTAGAGATTGGCCTTGTTTAGATATCCAAGTTGGGGTGCAAATTGTGCATAGTAAGGGTCACGTCACATTGTAGCAATTTTGTTTTTATTTGGTAATAATTGTCCAAATCTTGATTAATTAGGCTCTAAATGTTTAGCTCGCAAAGTACAACAAAACTGTGCAATTAGTTTTTTATTTCATCTACATTTAGTACTCTATATATGTGCCGATATTTTGATGTGACGGGGAATAGGAATTCTGCATTGTGAATTTGGTGGGTAAAGTTGGGAATCTAAACAAGGTCATTGTTTCATACAAGAAATTCAAATTTGTCGTTTGGATATACACTCGAATTTTGTCATTTTAAAAGAAATTAATCTGTAATGTAATGTCATTTTTTAAAACACAAAGTATATACATGGATGTGCCAAGTTATACTTTTTGAATACCCTTTTCAAAGTACATTTTTGAATGAATTCTCGCTGTTTTAATTTGAATATTTGTAGTGTTCTCAATGTATATGCACCCGCTTCTACTCTTGTAGCTCTAGCTCTTTTCTGATATGTAAAAAATAAAAAAGAATCATCTTAAATAAGTTAAAATTTCAAAAATCGATTTGATGAAACTCGGTATACTTGTGTCATGTGCGCTGCATAAGGGACTTCGTTGTTTGGTGCACTCAAGCTAATTTGCTTCTTAGCACATGACAAGCGCAATGACTTTATTTTTATTTCTTGGAAAATTTTCCTTTTCTACAACTTTACTCATTAAATATGTAGGGTATTAAAATGTGTATCTAAGCCCATTTGTGGGTTTTGGTGAGTTAATGAGATAAATAATCAAATGGCTGATATTTTTGTTGAGTTAGGGACATGATTTATATCACAAGATAAGACTTTGATGATTGGAGACCCTCAAATTTTAATTATACTTGGACGGATGGAATTTAAAGAACACAAGATCATAGTTTAGTTTCTTTCTATTTTGAGTTTCAGTCTAGGATTTATGTACAATAAATATGATTTTATGTTTCTTATCTTTCTTTTAGTGAAACGGGAGGGTCCCCCCATACTGGAAATTTATTAAGATGAAACAAAAGTTACAACAAACAAAACCATTTCAAGAGACAAAGAAAATAAACGTGTTTATCATCTTGTATGTGTGTTTCTAACTCTCTATTCTCAAAAGTTCCACTAACAAACCTTTGTGAGACACTAATTCAACCCGAATGTCAAAGTTTGTTCCTAGTTTTTTCTGGCTAGGTTGAAGATTTGGTTTGGACCAAATGTCCGATGACTAGTTGATTTCCTAGTCAGCCTTCCATATATAGCCATGACAGAGTATTCGATGAGGATTGGATGTCATCCTAGGTGTTGCTCTATGGTCTCTGGTGTTTGCTAACTTGCTAGGATCATGGCTCAAATATGACTGTACTTCATAGCGATGACCCTAGAGAGAAAAACAAGTCTAGTCGGTCACAATTACTTTGTACTATTTTGAAGAAATGTGAAAAGAATATCCACTCTTGATATGTTACAGGCTATTGGTAAATTGATTCTTTGGTGTGTAAGGTCCAAATGACTAGAGGGGGGATGAATAGCCCATTTAAAATTCTACAAGCTTCACTAAAAAAACACGTTAGTATAAAAGATGGCTAAGCTAATTCTAGCACTAGCTCAACTACACTATGCAAGTCACCTATCCAATTCTAGTGAAGCAAGGCTATGATCTCTAATACACACCAACAAGACTAAGTCACTAAGCTACTTACTCCTATGTGATAAAAGCTACACTAAGCAAACTACACTAGGATTAGTATAAGAAAGTAAAGAGCAAGTGACTTGATTCTTATACCAACGATGTAGAGAAGTAATGCACTCGAAGAATCAATCACAATGATCAACCACAAGAGAAATCCTCGGCAAAGAGATGACACAAGATTTTTACCGAGGTTCACTTGCTTTCCATCAAGCTACTCCTCGTTGTGGCAATGCACCCACTTGTCGGTTCGTGAGCTAATCGACTATCAAGAGTCGAGCCCTCGGCGGGCGCCGCACAACCGCACACAAGATGGAATCCTCCAAGCCACGAGCTCCACTAGAGTATCCAATTTGCGAACTCCCGCGGAAAAGGATCAAGAACCCCTTACAACACTTGGTGAGGGCTCCAACAATCTTCAATTATGAGCTCAATCACCTCCGCTGCTCCAAGCCGTCTACCGTGTCGGGAAACACGGAAGAGTAACAAGAAATCCGCAGCAACTCGAAGATCAAGTGCCTCTAGAATGCAACTCTCAAGCAATGCACTTGAATCTCACTCAAGATGTGTAACTATGCAAAGAGATGAGTGGAGGGGTTGTTCTCTAGCTCAAAGGATGTCTCTAGGTCTCAAAATGTGGAAGAGTTTTTCTCAAACCCCGGCCAACTTCTATTTATAGCGAAGGGGTACGCAGCTAGCCGTTACCGGACGACGCAGTGCAAAACGTGCTGACCGGACGCACCGGTCAGGGTGACCGGACGCGTCTGGTCACTACAGGACAAGCGAGAATAGTGCGCGTCAGAAGTTGTCATTGCCGTGACCGGACGCGCTCCATAGTTTGACCGGACGCGCTGCACCCCGCGTCCGTTCGAAGTCCAGAGAGGTCCTCGCGCGATCGGACGCGTCCGGTCGCACGTGACCAGACGCGCCACTGCGTCCGCTTCGCGTCACGCCATCAAGCCGCACAAGTCGATGCTAACCGGACGCGCTACACCGTTTGACCGGACGCGCTGCACCCGGCGTCCGATCGAAGTCCAGAGAGGTCCTCGCGCAATCGGACGCGTCCGGTCGCACGTGACCGGACGCGCCACCGCGTCCGATCGGCACAGAGACACGCGCAGTCCTCTGTGTGCGTGACTGGACGCGCTGGTTCTGCGAAGGACCGGACGCGCCGGTCCGCGACCCTCTCGCGCGCGCGTCTGCCTGCTTTTTGAACTGACCGATCACAGCGTCCGGTCACTGTTTTTTAGTGAGAAACACTCCGGACTTTCGCCACCTTTTCTCGCCTCTGGTCGTAATGGAAAATAGGCATTTCATTTCCACTAAAACGCCTGAATCCCGCCTCGCAAGCTCGGCGGGAGGGAGAGAGGAACCCAAATCCCTCTCTACCGCTCAAACACCACTGCCTTCACAAATGTGCTAACACCACCATGTGTATAGCATCATGTGCATGTGTGTTAGCATTTTCACAATGATTTTTCAAGGCGTTACGTTAGCTCTCTACTAGATCCTAATGCATATGCTCAAGACATTGATCTAGTGGCACTTGATTCCCGAGCTAACCGTGATTGCCCCTCTTGATAGTCGGCTATCAATACTAAGCCCGGTCAATCACTTCTCTACTCATCTTATACCGGCAAAAGAAAACCCTATGATTATACCTTTGCCTTGATCACTTTGATCATCATTTTATGTGCATCTCCACCTCTTGTGATCTTGTGGCCATCACTTCATGCCACATGCTCCTTCATCACGTGTGTTGCTTATGCCTAACTCAAACTAATTAACATATAGCATTAGCAACTTGGTGTCATTAATTACCAAAACCAAACTTGGGCTTTCATGGTGCACATGCGTGAGAAGCTCACAAGCAACATAGAAGGACATCGTTCAAACATTTTTTTCTTCTCGAGAAGCTGATCACAAGCGGAAACAAACATGATCATATTATTGTTCTCAACAATGCTGTGGAGTGCCTTAAATAGAAGGCTAGAGATCAGCAAGTTCACTGGTGTCGACAATGACTCTAGCAAACATGAGCGAATTCTATTAAACCCGATGATGTTTTAGGACAAAAAATAGCAACTAAGGATCCATAAGTAAGGTATAGATGGGTCAAACTTTACATTTACAAGAGGATCAAAGAACTAAAAAAATTGCAAGGAAAAAGTCTACTTGACCCCCAACTATGGGGGGTCGTCTACTTTACCCCCAGAACTATGAAACGGTCTAATTTACCCCCTGAATTTTGCAAAACCGGCCAAATCACCCCCTCGAGCGGTTTTGGGCGGTGGTTTTGCTACAGTAACAGTTGTTTTGCTACAATAACGATGTTTTGTCTTTTTCTTTTTTATTTATTTCGTCTGAATCTTTGAAAATCATAGTAAATCACAGAAAAATCATAAAATGGAAAATCCAATTTTGTTGGACTCCACATGAGTAGATCTACACAGTGAATATATAATATAGTATGCTTTAGTACAAAGTTTTTGTTGTATGAATTATTCAAATTAATTACAGAAAAAAATAGATCCAAATTTACAGCGAAAAAACTTTGTACTAAAGCATACTATATTATATGTTCATTGTGTACATCTACTCATGTGGAGTCCAACAAAATTGGATTTTCCATTTTATGATTTTTCTGTGATTTACTATGATTTTTCAAAGATTCAGACGAAATAAATAAAAAAAGACAAAGGCAAAACCGCTGTTACTGTAGCAAAACAGATGTTACTGTAGCAAAACCACCGCCCAAAACCGCTCGAGGGGGTGATTTGACCGGTTTTGTAAAGTTCAGGGGGTAAATTAGACCGTTTCATAGTTCGGGGTAAAGTAGACGACCCCCATAGCTGGGGGTCAAGTAGACTTTTTCCAAAATTGCAAGGGACTTGACAATGATTTTTATCGAACTCACCAAAGTATTGGAAACTACCTAGATCTAGGCCTTGTTTAGATGCCTTCCAAATTCCAAATTTTTATACTCTCTCTCCATCACATCGACTCTTTAGACATATGCATGGAACATTAAATATATATAAAAATATAACTCACAGTTTGGTCGTAAAATCACGAGACAAATCTTTTGAACCTAATTAGTTCATGATTGGACACTAATTGCCAAATACAAACGAAAGTGCTAAAGTAGCCAAATTCAAAAAAAAAATTTGCATCTAAACACCCCCCTAGTATCAATAGAGATAGAAATTGCATGATAAGGGGATATGAGTGGAAGAAAAGAGAAACCAAGAAAATTTATTAATAATAGCAATATGGAGTTCGTGCAAGTGAATGTAGCTGAGAAGCACTGAGAGATGACAAATATACACTAAGTCAAATAAAAACAATTTTTTCACATAAAAAGGTCTAATTGTTACATTTTAAAAAAACACTCTACTGTGCTATTTGTGCGGGTCACCTTTGTTAGTTATTCCTGTGAACCAGAGGCATGGATGATGATGTAAACTTCCAGATGAAGGATTTTTTGACAACCCAGGCCTCGTTTAGATGCTGAAAAAATTTCAGCCCGATGAATAGTACCGCTTTCGTCTTATTTGACAAATATTGTCCAATCGTGGACCAACTAGGCTCAAAAGATTCATCTCGTGATTTCCAACTAAATTGTGTAATTAGTTATTTTTTTATCTACATTTAATACTCCATGCAAGCGGCTAAAAATTGATGTGATGGAGAGAGAGTGAAAAAACTTGGAATTTTGATGTCATCTAAACAAGGCCCAGGTGAAGGGATTTGAGCTCGCTCAAAATTCTAAAGCTTGCGGTAGACGATGTTAAAAAAAACCACCACCTCCACGGCTCCACCTCCTCAACAGAGAAAGATCTAGCCGAGCCGAGCTTCATGGGCATGGCCCGGACCCCATTTGGCCATTCCAGCCGAGCCGGGAGCCAAGCTGGACTTGCGGGAGGAGCGCCCGAGCGCGCTGTGTATTCAACTATTCACGACCACTCACGCACACTCTATGAGCAGCTGGGCCCACAGCCCACACCATCCGTACATCACACACCCACTTACACGCGGGCCCTCTACCTGAACCATTTTCACCGGCGCGGTGACTTCACCACCCCGTCTCCCCCTTCCTCGTCTCGCCAGCCGAGCCTCCACCTATATACCGGTCCCTGCCGGCGCGCCCCGGCCTTTCAAGTTTGCCCATACACACACCAAGGGAGGAACACACACCGAGGAGGCCGCAGCAGGTCAGAGCCGCAGAATACCCCCCCGCGTTTCGGGAATGGCAGTGCTGCTGCGCCCGGCGGCGATCGCCGGCGGCCGGCAGGTGTGGCCGGTGGCGGAGGACGAGGAGGGGGCGCGCGAGGCGGAGGCGGCGTCGCAGCGGCTGGTGGAGGCGGTGGCGCGCGGCGACGAGAGGGAGGTCGGCGAGCTGCTCGCGGCGGGGCGCGCGGACGTGAACTACGCCGGGGTGGTGTGGCTCAGGGCGCGTCGCGTCGCGGAGGCGGAGCCCCGGGAGGGCGCCGCCGCCGAGGCACGGGCCGTGCACGAGGAGATCCGCGCCGACGTCTCGCCGCTCTTCCTCGCCGCCGGCAACGGGGACGTCGCGCTCGTCCGCGCCTTGCTCGTGAGTGATCAATCCCGCTCCTGCTCCCCCCGCATTCCCTCCCTGCTCTGTTTCGTCGCTTCGGAATTTAGGCCTTGTTCACTTCCCATCTCAACCCAAAATATTTCCTCTTCCACCCATTACGTCAAATCTTTCGACGCATGCATGGAGTATTAAATATAGGTAAAAAAGATAACTAATTGTATAGTTTGTCTATAAATGTCGGGACGAATCTTTTAAGCCTAGTTAGTTCATAATTAAATAAATTTTACCAAATAACAACGAAAGATGCTACAGTAACTTTTTAGCTACTTTTCGCGAAGTGAACACATCCTTACTAACTATCCGCATCCCGATTCACGCTTGTTTGTTTTTCCAATTTTTTAATGCTTTTGGGCCTTGCGTTTTGGGTCCTACCCCATATTTAGATCACCTCAAAATTTAAAGTTTTTTCACTCTCTCTCCATCACATCAATTTTTAGCCGCTTGCATGGAGTACTGAATGTAGGTAAAAAATATCTAATTATACAGTTTGATTCAAAATCACGAGACGAATCTTTTGAGCTTAATTGGTCTACGATTGGACAATATTTGTCAAATAAGACGAAAGTGGTACTATTTATCATTTTGAAATTTTCTTCAATCTAAATAAGGGCCTAGTACACGATTGCAGAGCAATCCTCCTATCCCAGATTTGGCTTGCTACGCAAGTTGCATTTTCGAGTTGTTCGTGTTTAGCGCCGTTGTAGACTCTCCCCTGAATTTTTTGGGCGATTCTGGTGCCAATTTGTTTTCAAATTTTCCGACCACTGAAGAGCCTGTGGTTCATTGCAGCGTTGTAGGCTAGCCTTTTGCCCCGTTATATTGGCCTTGGGCCCAGTTTAGTTACCCAAAAATTTTGCAAAATTTTTCAGATTCCCCGTCTCATCGAATCTTTAGACACATGCATGAAACATTAAATATAGATAAAAAATATAACTAATTATACAGTTTAGACGAAATTCACGAGACGAATCTTTTAAGCCTAGTTAGTCCATGATGGGATAATATTTGTCAAATAACAACGAATTTGCTACAGTAGCGCTTTCCAAAAATTTTTAGGAACTAAACAGGCCCTTGCTTTACCGGGTTGGTGAAAAGCGATGCGCACGGCATTTTCGAATGGTTTTAGCGGGCGCTGCCACTATTATATAATATAAAAGTGACACAAAATCCTACATTTAGCCTCGTTTCCGCTTGCTATAAAAAGGCTGATATGTTTATCCACACTGTTGATCCAAGTACCAGCCAATCATAGCTCTACGTACTGTGTAAATGCACGCGCAAGGCAAATCCCATTTTTGTAGTGCCTACCCGGACCCACTTCAAATCTTTTGCCCTTTGTATAGCTCGAGTTATGAGTACGGGTTTGTAGTAGGCAGATAAATGCAAAGCAGAATACATGATACCTGTACTCTACTTCCCTCTCTATTGCTTGGCCCTTTGCATATATACTAGTGCTGGTATATGCTAGGATTCACTTTTTGTTGCCCACTGATGATAAGAGATGGATTATAGATCTTAATAAAAGGGTTGCTCATTATGATTTATGAGACACGTCCTGCAAATGGCTGAGACCAAATTATGCGGTTCATTACTAGCTAAAATCATTTGGAACCTTTAATAACTGTGATTAATCAGTGTTCAGTTCCAGCGGGCACGGGACTACACCAAGTAGGCCTACGGTCCTACCAATTCTCATGCCTGCCCTGCAATGCAATGGGACCATACTTTTGCTGCAGCTCTTTATTGGGTACGGACATGGCCGTCCTCTTCCATAGCCAAATGGGGCATGCAAAGCAGCCTCTACGCAGGGGAAGCGGAAGCTTCGCTGGAACAACTTCGATATCCTTGATATACGTGTAGGCATTGGCCGTGGTGTCCACACAATAAGTTGTAGTACTCGGTTTAAGTATACTCCATGTATCAATGTATGTACTGGAATGGTATTGTACCAGCCTGCCTACCAGGTGACACTGTAGTAGCAGCCAGTTTCTTAGGGGTGTTTGGTTTGAGGAGTTAAAGTTTAACGAATACTGTAGTACTTTCGTCTTATTTGACAAAAAGTTTCCAATATTGAACTAATTAGGCTTAATAGATTCGTCTCGTAAATTACTCCTAATCTGTACCGACATGCATGCAATTAGTCTATATTTAGTACTCTATGTATTTGAGGGAACATTGATGTGATGGGAGTTAAACTTTAATAAAATGAAACCAAACAGGCCCTTAATTCTACTGTCAGTTAATGGAAGGAGCAGTAACACGAACACTGAACTCACGGGGTCCATCCGTCCCCAAATAAATTTATCCCCGCCGTGCTCTACACTTCCACCGTGTTGTCGCGTCAACAAACTGGGCACGCACGGAGATCCAAGCAGCCGCAGTGTATCTTGCCGAGATCGAGGCGGTAGTAGCAGCATCCGCAGGCACACAATGTTGATGTTGGGCTTGTTTAGTTGGGGATTTTTTTTTGAGTTCGGTTACGGTAGCGCTTTTCATTTTATTTAGCAATTTCTATCTAATTATGGATTATTAGGCTTAAAAGATTTATTTCGTGATTTATAATTAAACTGTGTAATTAGTTTTTTTCGTCTATATTTAGTACTCGATGACGTGCCAGGTACTTAGCATTTTTTTTTTGGGTTCGTCACCACTGGGAAATAAAGGCATGCATATGTGTACCATGGTGCGGAGGACGAGAAGTGCAGTGAGAGAAACAATTTTTTATTGTCTCTTACCCGGTAGTAGTACTCCTACCGGTAGCAACGGGCGTGTTTAGTTTGCAAATTTTTTTATCTGACTACAGTAGTTTTGTTTTATTTGGTAATTACTGTTCAATCATAGACTAATTAGGTTTAAAAGATTCGTCTCGCGATTTCACGGTGAACTGTGCAATTAGTTTTTTGTTTCGTCTACATTTAATGCTTCATGCATGTGCCGCAAGATTCGATGTGATGTTTTGGGGTGAAATTTTGTGGGAACTAAACACCCCCTAAGGGCCTGTTTGGTTGCAATGCGTTAAAGTTTAACTCTCATCACATCAATGTTCCCTCAAATGTATGGAGTACTAAATGTAGACTAATTGCATGTATGTCGACACAGATTATGAGTAATTTACGAGACGAATCTATTAAGTCTAATTAGTCCAAGATTGGAAACTTTTTGTCAAATAAGACGAAAGTGCTACAGTGTTTGTTAAACTTTAACTCCTCAAACCAAACACCCCCTAATGCCTGATTTTCCTACTAGCTTCCTACCTCCCAGCTTAGACTAACCGCAGTGGCTAAGCTTTAGAGTATGAATATAGAGTAAAAACTGCTGCACTGGGTACTCTAAAACGATACTCTATTCTTTCTCTCACTCTATATTTAGAGTGATACAGTGCTTACTCTATACTCTATAGTGGCAGGCCCCACTAGCTAAACAAAGGAAAAATGCTATAACTCACAAACCAAAAATCCAAATTAAATTTCGATTGCACCATTAAATTCGTCTCAATAAATCCTTCAAAACTAGATCACACATGGATATATTTAGATAAAATGAAAAGTGGGTCCCACATTGGATAAAGTGGATAGAGGATGATATAGAGGATGGATGTGTGCGGGAGAATTGAGTATAGAGGAGAGAATGACGTATAGATGATGAATATAGAGGTCCATGAGCGCGGGTAGTCTTACTGCCCCTTACTACCTCCCATTGCTGGTGCCCTAACTGTAAACTGCAGGCGTGTAAACTATTCCTAGAAAAATAAATCTTGGGCAGTAGTAGTATTTTAGTAGGAGGATTGGGAGACAGTGGTTGATGGGTTTACTTGAGACCGGCCGGAAGGCGAGCCCTGCTTTTGTTAACAAGCCAACACTAACATAATCAGTAGGAGTAGTCGAGTAGAAAGCAAACCCGGCCAGTGTTTGTTAACTAGTGCAACCAAAGTACAACAGCTCAACACTTTGGTAGAGACCAATATATTCCCCTCGTGAGCGCGGTCGGGTGTGGGATCACCGGTCACGTGCCCCCCGCCCGGTCTCCGCTGTCCGCTCTGTCTAGCTCCAGCCTCCGGCCACGTTCCACGTCTCCTTCGTGTGCGCGTGCCGCGTCATCTTGAACTCCGGTACGGGATCCTATGGTACTTCGCCACCTGCGCCTAGGTTTGAACCGCGTTTACTTTAGGATTTACGAATGGGACTAAGACTGTCCGCAGTGACATACTCTAAATAATACTCTAAAATTTTAAAGTATGAATATAGAGTAAAAACTGCTGCACTGGCATACTCTAAACGATACTCTATCCTTTCTCTCACTCTATATTTAGAGTAGTACTGTGTTTACTCTATATTCTGTAGTGGCGGACCCCGCTAGCTAAACAAAGGGAAAAAATGCTATAACTCACAAACCAAAAATCCAAATTAAATTTCGATTGCACCATTAAATTCGTCTCAATAAATCCTTCAAAACTAGATCACGCATGGATATATTTAGATAAAGTGACAAGTGGGTCCCATAGTGGATAGAGTGGATAGAGGATGATATAGAGGATGGATGGGTGCGGGAGAATTGAGTATAGAGGAGAGAATCTTGCTGACTAGGACGTATAGAGGATGAATATAGAGGTCCATGAGTGCAGATAGCCTAAGGCCTTGTCTCTAAAAGTTGAAATTTTTTCACTCTCTTTCCATCACATCAATCTTTGGACCCATGCACGAAGTAGTAAATGTAGGTAAAAAAAATAACTAATTACACAGTTTAGTTGAAAATAACGAGATGAATCTTTTGAGCTTAGTTGGTCCATGATTGAACAATATTTACCAAATAAGACGAAAGTGGTACTATTCATCGGGTTGAAATTTTTTCAGCATCTAAACGTGGCCTAAGGCTGTGTTTAGTTCCACCAAAAACATACTATTCCAAAAAAAAGATTCCCCGTCACATCAAATTTGCGATACATGCATGGAGTACTAAATGTAGATGAAATCAAAAACTAATTGTACAGTTTGGTTGTACTTTACGAGACGAACGTTTTCAACCTAATTAATCAACGGTTGGACACTATTTGCCAAATAAAACCAAAACGTGCTACAATACTTTTTTCACCCTTTTCAGGGAACTAAACACACCCTAAGAGTCTAAGACTCATCCAATCGCCCCTCATGTCTTGCAAGGATCAGGATCACTGTGTCAGCGGAACGTGGCTGAGGCCTCGAAGGTCTGGGACTCTGGGGGCGAGATGGGACAGTCCTTTCGGCCGTGCCGTGTCGTGGCACGGGCGTCCGGCGCGCGGTCCGGCTTATCCGCCGGCCGGCGTCATGGGCGGCCCCCCAGGGGCGCCATTGAATGGGAGTGGATGCCGGTGCTGCCGCGGCATGCGCCCGCCATTGGCCACGTACTACTTTCGCGGCCGCGGCACGGCGACTGTGCCGTCGTCTCCCCTGATACCTCTGCCGAAAGTCTAATGAATGCCGCTGCGGCGCTGCCGGTGGCAGGCGCTCGCCCATGGCCGGCCATGCCCGGGCCCCTGTCCCGGAGCTGAAGCATCTTCTTCGTTTTCTTTGGAGCTCTGGCCCGTCCGGCTAGCATGGAGTAGAGTGCAGTGCAGCCGTGTGGCTGTCCATCCTTCCCGTCCTCGTCGATCGGCCGGACAATCATGGCCCTGAAACTCGCATGCTGCGTGGCCAGGTGGCAGGTGGTGGGACGATAGTCTTCGGGTTGTTTGGTTCCGCCCACTAAACTGACACCTAAAGCTTAGTGATCCCTTTAAAATTCAGTAATTTTTATTTGGTTTCATCCACTAAAGCAGCTGTCTCGTGTACACTTTAGAGGGTATTTTCGACTGCTCTGCTTCATGTTTTTCAACCCTGCTCCATATTTTTTTAGTCGAATGGTTTCTGCTCCACGTATTCTCTTCAAGAAAAAAGAGTGGAGTTGTGAGACCACCTAAAGAGGTGCTTCACAAACTTTAGTTTTTTGTGGAGCTGTTTCACGGTGAAGTTTATGGAGCATAGTTTGTGGAGTAGTCCCAAACACCTCCTTAATCACTTTTAGTAACTATTTGGTGACTAAAGACCCCTAAACTTTAGTGGGGTATTTGATATTTTAGTGACTAAAGTTTAAACTTTAGAAAGGGTGAACCACCTCCCTTCGTTTAGTAGATGAAATCGGTCCTCACTCTAAAATCGCTCGTATGTCATCACGAATCACAACACTTCGTCAGTTTACAGTCGTGTCCATGCGCCTTCTGGTCAGCATTAGACCTACCCGTGCGTGTTCCGAGCCGGATCACTCACCCGTGGGCCGTGGGCGGTGGCACTACCTGATCGAGTAATCTCATCTCATCTCATCTCATCAACGTAGTATGCCAGGAAGCTCACATGACCTGCGTCTGAAGCCAGATGCTGGTGCGCCCTGCCGCCCCAATGCGTCCAGGCCGAACCAGCTGTGAGCTGTCTGTATTTCATCGCGCCATGAAATGTCATCCATGACTCCATGTCCACCTCCCGGCCCCAGGCCAGGTAGTAGGACCGGTCGACGATCCTTCTCCTTGGCTGTCTGCTGTATTAAAGACGGCAGCGCATGTGTCACAGAAAGCCCGGCCCAGCGCCGCGGCACCGCATGTGCTGCCAGTGCAATGTATTGGGCGTGGTACGGAGGGCGCTCGTCCGTATCGTGCCGTGTCGTCTTCCCTGCCCTGTAGCCATCAGCCCCTCATCTCTGCCACCGGCCGGGCAGGGGCCGCGGCCGCGGCCAGCTTTATCCCCGGCTGCTCCCCGTTCCTCCTGGGCTGCTCTGCCAATAAACGCACGCACGCACCTGGCGCCCATGCACAGCCGCGAGCACTCCCTCCTGCCTGCGGCCCCGCCCCAGCCCCCAGCCCCCAGTTCGTGTTTCAGGGCGTGGCCTCCGTGTACTGTGGCGCGCCCCCAGCGGAATATTGACGATGACACGAGGAGGACGCTGCCTGACGCCTGTAAAGAACATCACCCCAGTTCAACAGTGTGCGTGTTTTTTTATCGGTGTTTACTGCGTTTTGCTCGTGCTAGATCTTGGTGAGATGTGAATGCCTGGCTGTTAACCCCCCTAGGACCTGCTTGTGATTTGATGTCTGATGGTTGGATCGCGACACCGATGCAGCAACTCTTGTCGCCAGATTTTGCGAATCGTAATTCGTAACTGGCGAGGCATCGTTTGCTTGTGTGGTGGCAATTCATTTGCTGTGCCAAAATGCACAAGGCAGATGTGACCTGCGAAGCCGACGGAGGGTACACGATGTTTTCCAGCAGTTGCACCAATCCTGAAAGCTAGAGGACCAGGGGTACTACCACTTTGCGCGGCGAGGCGGTGCCACCACCACGCAAGAGGATTTCATGAGTAGCAATCGCCCTGCAGAATTTTGACCAGATTCCCTGCTTCCAGGAGGCAGCCCCCTCCTGTCCCTTGCGTAAATGAATTCCAGCCATGGAGCAACCACTGCTCCGGTTATTTCCAGTGACCTGACGCGGCCACTCCTTTGGTGGTCCGCCGCACAGCACCGACCTGACCTAGTGACCAGACATAGTAGTAGTAACAGCGACATTTGTTACCCGGACAGCTGTTGTGCAGGTCCCAATGCTCATTTTGTCACGCCCTGTTCGACGCTACTGTTGCTTCTTATCTTCAGTGTATGTAGTAGGTCAAGGAGAGTAAAGAGAAGGAATACTACTACTAGTAAAAACACACACACACACACACACAGAAATGTAGAAGCAATCAGTGTTGGTGAAATGAGCATAAGAGAAAAATGTAATGTGGCATCATTAAGTTGAGATAATTGATCTCAAATTGTTTCACGAGCCTCGGGTTTTAAGGTCCTGTTCTTCAGCATTTTACAACGAGAATGACACTGACATTGTGTTCCATTGGATGCTTGAACTTTTGCTCAAGAAAACCACTCTTTCACACGTTATCTGTTGGTTCACGGTTCTCACTTGGCGTGACGCGCATGCAGGCCAAGGGAGCGGACGTGAACGGCAAGGTGTTCCGGGGCTACCCGGCGACGGCTGCGGCACGGGAGGGGTGCGCGGAGGTGGCGGAGCTGCTTGTGCGTGCGGGTGCGTCGCAGCCGGCCTGCGAGGAGGCCGTCGTGGAGGCTGCGCTGCAGGGCCAGGCCGCCCTCGCGGCCATCTACATGGGCTCGGACCTCGTCCGCCCGCGCGTTGCCGTCCACGCGCTCGTGTCCGCCGCGGCGCGCGGCTTCGTCGACGTGGTCGACGCGCTCATCAAGGTACTGGACCTTCGGGCCTTCCTTACTTGGTACGGTGCTTTATCTACGTAGTTGCAATCGCGTCCAGTTTCAGAACTGTACAAAAGCGCTAGTGTTAATATGGTATACTACTTAACATTGTCGCATTCCACGTGTAAGGCCCAGTATGTGTATTGTTGGCCCAAAACGTTGGGCTGCCGTATGGGCTTTTGCATCATGAAACGGTTCAAGCTGAACGGTGAACACAGCTGAGGCGGTAGTTTAGTCCCACCTCGTCACTCGAGCTGAGCCTTGACCTGTTTACAGCAGTGTGTGCTAGACAGAGTGCCGTGTTCGTAGAAAGGAGAGACGGTTGGCATCTCCCCTGACAGGGACGGGAACAGTCTTCGGACTTTCCTCTAGCACATTGCGGTTAAGGCTACCCGCTTCGCGGATCTTACCCAAATTTTTTTTACATTTTAATTTAGTTTTCTTTTGCTTAGAAATTTACTTTAGCAAATTTTATTTTTTTGTTAGAAAATTACTTTAGCAATCAGTATCAATTTGTTACAATATGTGAATGAAACTCATTTTTCCATTTTTTTAATGCTTAGAAACTTTAGCAATCAATATCAGTTAGTTACAACATGTGAATGTTTGCCTAGAAATTTACTTACTTTAGCAAATTTTACTTTTTTGTTAGAAAATTACTTTACCAACTTTTTTTTTTCCTTAGAAACTTAGTTTAGCAATCAGTATTCAGTTTCTTACAATATGATGAATCCTTTCTTTTATTTGCACTTATAAACTTACTTTAGCAATCAATATCAATTTTTTAAACACTACCAGTATCAGTAATGTGTAAATGGATTTCACGATGCCTGTTTTAAATAAGATCTCGAACCCTGAATTCGTCTGATTCCCTCAAACGCAGTGTGGAGCTGATGCAAACGCGACCGCTCGGGTGCTCCTGCGCTCGCTGAAGCCATCCCTGCATGCCAACGTCGACTGCACGGCGCTCTTTGCCGCAATCGTGAGCCGTCAAGTCGCTGTGGTCCGCCATCTACTTCAGGTGCGCATCATTTGTGAACAGCAGCCGCAAAATACACTCATGTTCAGGAATGGACGCTTGACAGTTGACACCCTCTACCGACTCATGTCCAGGCCGGCGTGAAGAGGGACACGAAGGTGAGGCTGGGAGCGTGGTCCTGGGACGCGTCCACCGGCGAGGAGCTGCGCGTCGGCGCCGGACTTGCCGAGCCTTACGACGCGGTATGGTGCGCCGTGGAGTACTACGAGTCCACGGGCTCCATCCTGCGCATGCTCCTCCGTAGCGGGTACACGTCGACCGCCACTCACCTCGGCCGGACTCTCCTCCACCACGCCATCCTCTGTGGCAGCGCCGGTGCCGTCCAGACCTTGCTGGCGTCCGGTGCAGACTCCGAAGCTCCCGTGAAGACGTCCAGGAGCAACAGGTCCAGGCCCGTTCACCTGGCCGCGCGCCTCGGCCAGCCGGAGATCCTGCGGATGCTGGTTGACAGGGGCTGCGACGTGAACGCGAGGGCGGAGGCTGGCGACACCGCTGCCATCCTCTGTTCGCGCCACAAACGCGAGGACTGCCTCGGAGTTCTCGTGTCCGCCGGTGCAGACGTCGCGCTGTTAAACTCGGCTGGCGACTCCCCGGCCTCCGTCGCTTCCTCTGGGGGATGGAAGACCGGCTTCGAACGGGCTGTCATTGGCGCGATTCGGTCCGGGACCATCCCACGCTCGAGCGATCGGAACGTGTTCTCCCCGCTGATGTTCGGCGCGCTCTGCGGCGACGCGACCGCGATGGAAGTTCTGCTCGCTCAGTCGGACGTGGACGTGGACGAGCAGGATTTGGATGGGTGCTCGCCCATAATGGCTGCTGCCAAGACGGGCAACGTGGAGGCCTTCCGCGCCCTCGTATTCGCCGGTGCCAACGTGAAGCTGAGCAACAAGCGCGGCGAGACGGCCATTGGGCTGGCGCAGGAGAGCAAGAAGAGGGACCTCTTCGAGCAGGTCATGCTCGAGTTCGCGCTGGAGAAGGGCATGCCTGGAGGCTTCTACGCGCTTCACTGTGCCTCCCGACGCGGCGACACCGCGGCGGTGCGGCACCTCGCCAGCACGGGCTGTGACGTGAATATCCCCGACGGCGACGGCTACACTCCGCTGATGCTCGCGGCCAGGGAAGGCCACGCGGGCGTGTGCGAGCTTCTCATCTCCTACGGCGCTCGCTGCGACCTCCGGACGCCGCGCGGCGAGACGGCGCTCTCCCTGGCGCGAGCGGCGCTGGCCACGACAGGGTTCAACAAGGCCGAGGACGTGATCATGGACGAGCTGGGCCGGCAGGTGGTCCTCCAGGGCGCCCACGTCAGGAAGCACACCAAGGGAGGGCGCGGGAGGCCTCATGGCAAGTCGCTGCGTATGGTCGCTGCGGCGGGCGTGCTCCGGTGGGGCGGGTCGAACCGGCGCAACGTGATCTGCCGGGAGGCCGAGGTCGGTGGCAGCTCGGCGTTCCAGCGGCACAGGCAGAGGAAGGGGGACGCGTATGAGCCGGGGCTGTTCCGCGTGGTGACTGCGACAGGGAGGGAGGTGCACTTCGTGTGCCAGGGCGGCGAGGAGGCCGCGGAGCTGTGGGTGAGGGGCATCCGGGCCGTGACCAGGGCGGCGTTTGGCAAGAGAGGCAAGGAGTGAGTGACGCGTGGCTGCTCTCTCTCTCCGTTAGGCTCTGTAGGTTTGCAGCGAGCGCGTGCTTGTAAAGAGTTGTAGCGGGCGTAGAGCCGTAGCGCAGAGGGGTTGTGTGGTTTGCTGTGGTGTGCAGCTGTGCTGGTCTTCAGCTCGAAGGCTTTGGCTTGCCATGATGGTTTTTGGTTCAGGGGCATGGGGTTGTGTTGTGTCATTGTGTGTATATAGCCTGGGTGTTGTCTCGGTTAAGTTGCTTTAGCTAACTGGCTTGTGCTACGTTTCTATCTGAACTGTCTCTCCTTTGATAAACTTCGCCATTCGAGTTATTATGAGTTCTGACACGAAGCTAATATACATCTGTGCTCCAATGGAAAATGGCGTTTATTGTCCCGGAACCGAAAGGGTGGGAGTGAGAAAAGCTAGTGCTGGAACCTCGAACACTTCTCTGGAACACTCATTTCACGTGCAAAAGAGAAAAACACTTCCCGGGGAAGCTCAAAAACCGCTAGGCCTTTGGCACCTCCTGCAACTTCTTGGGTTAAATAGAAACAGGAAATAAGAAGCAACTTCTGTTTAAGTAGAAGTGCCAACCACGTATATCAAATTGAACTTAGTTTCTTCGTTCAGCAAGTTTTAATCAAAGACCGCGCGACTGGAAATTACATCACCACCAGCTATCCTGTCCTGGTCATCTCACTGTTCTGAACTGCTACCGATATAGTTAGAATGGGACAATAAAATTTATATCCTCCACTCAGCTGCCAAATCGCAGCTGCTCAACATTGTTGGAACGTAAACAGAACACAACTAGTAAATGAAACGTAACTCATCGACACAGAACACTTCAGCTTCCGCTGATTTCCTTCTCCTTAGCCTTGCACATATCATCTGCTGACTTTATGAACTTCTTTGTCAATTCTTCAATCTGGCGGAAACTTTACAGGTTAAATATTCATTGGCAGGCAACATACTTATTTTTAGAACTGTTTCTGATACTCACCTCCTTCTCAATCCTCTTTACATCATCCTTGGGCATACTAGATGCAGATTTCTTTATTGTATCAAGTGCCTGGACAAACATGGCAAAGTTTACCATGCTACATAAATACATAATGCCAATAACAGCATAGAGCATTGGAGTTGATGGGAACTAAAATCCAGCAGTACTCAAAAGTCCTAGGTTCCAAGCAACTTTAGATTAGAGGAAGATTTCAAACATAATAAATTTAGCTTTGAGAGCCAGATACTAGGCCGAGTGAGATGGCAAAAATACTTAAGCATACCAGTGAACATTATCCACAATAGGAAGGCTCATCACTAAACATAGACCAATTTATTAGTCTTCATTTCTGATAACGAAATGGAAAATTGAATGAGCTCAACCACAAGTTAGTTTTCTTACTCATGATATCACTAAATGACCAGAGAATAACTTTTCAAACTTGCTGCAAGTGTACCCTGCCCCCAGTGCATAATAAATTCTAGAAAAATAGACATACTCAAGCATCACATACTCGCCAAACGTATTTCGCCTACATTGCAAGTGTCAAACTAATGTTTAGTTTAAAACATGAATCAACTTAAACTGAGGAATAAGGCATATGACTGTCCACATAGCTACTTTAATTAAAAGAAGAAAAAGTGCGAGCCTGTGTTACCTTTTGGCGTGCTCTTCTAATACTTTGTTTAAAATCCTCTGCTGATTTAGTAACAACCTTGCACAGTGCCTATACTCAGGCACCGAAAAAAAAGGTTAGCCGTTTCTGTATAAATGAATTAGTATTAACTCAGCAAATCTTACCTGTATATTCTCCTTCGTCAACCTAGGCATGCATAATAAAACAAAATTAGCAGAAGGAAGCAAATTTAAGAGTGTAGTTACAGAGTTATGTAAACTAAGTTATTCCAGCTGTCTCTCCATAAATATTAAATGGAATGAATCTTAAGTTTGTAGACCATGCAATTAACTCTTTGAATCAGTAATAATATTATAAAAGCCGTTAAGTAAAAATCATTCCGCCCTGGCAAGCTGGTGCCTGAAAATTTATTGTCTAGAAAGTAGAAATCACTGCAAAAGGTAAAACATAACAATGCATACATACCAACTATTGAAATACCAGATAAACAACAACCATCAGCACCAAAGGAAACACTTACGGAGGGATAGCTGCAATAATCCTATTCCCATCAGGTGTTGGATTGATGCCCAATGGTGATGAAATAATAGCATGCTCAATAGACTTCATGGACTGTAGAGCAACAGATTAAAAATGAGTCGAAGGGAGCCTAAAAGCAGAAGCCCAGGGACAATTCATAATGTTGTGATATTTAAGTTCAAGGCAACAGGTAACAAACTCATTAACATGACATTTGGTGTTTAGGCCTATAACAGAAAGTCAGAAACTTGTGATGAAAACAACACCAGACATATCTTCTGTGTATCATTGTATCAGATTTTCAGGAAATTTGACTTGATCCTCCGGGAAACAAATTATTGATACAAAAACTGCATCTACTTGACAACATAATCTACCGGCTTCAGCTAGTAAAATTTAAGGAAAGAGATGCTTCTTACAGTAGGATCATAAGGCATCACTGATAGGGTATGTGCATCCAGGACAGAAACAACGGCAATGCGATTCAATGCAACTTTAACACCTGCATTCTCCACCATGATATGGTCAAGCATGCCTGCAGAAACAGATGTATTTTTATCATTAGCCGGAGAAACTGCACTGATCAACAAAAGGAAAATAAGAATATTATGGCAAAGGCAAAGGCAAAGGCAAAGGCAAAGGCAAAGGCAGCAATATATGGTTACCAGGAGTAGCTCTTCCAGTCCGTAGTTTGCTCAGCTCTCGTGAAAGTGCGATCACTGCAGCATCCATTTGTGCAGTGGCAGCTGATTTGACAGTTGGCCCAATGTCAGGAACAGATTGAACAGTGTCACCTCGATCATCCTCTACACAGCCACAAACAAAGAAAATGTGATTGGTCCATCAAAGGCAATGCTTCCATAACCATCCTTCTTTTCACATCGACAGTCGTAAGACCCTGATGTATCCATTTACTTGTATCAAATCAGGGACCTAATAAGTACTAGTAACACACAACAGGAACTGAGCTGCCATTTCACATTATCTAGCTATCCAAGGAGGGGCCGGTGTGCAACTTACTCGATTTCTTCCCCTTCGCGAAGCCTCTTCGGTTCTCGAAGACAAAGAGCCGCGCTGGAGCGAATTCCCCGGCGCCCGCAAGGAATCCCCCGGCTGGGAGGCGGTGCACGGTGGTGGAAGCGGAGGCGGCGGCCGCGGCGCGGAAGGAGCGGGTGGCGATGGCCGCGCCTCGGCGAAGGAGGAGGGCCATAAGGGCAGGGGTTGGAGGTTCCTCTGTGGCCGGTCTACAGAAGCCTCAGGTGGTCAGGTTTCCTATCAGCTACGCCGGCTAGCGGCAACGGCGGCGGCGGCGGCGGCGGCGAGGGGAAACAGAACAAAGAGGGGGTTTTGCAAACTTGTCCCGTTTTCCGTGGGTTTTTACCCGTTTGCGGCCGAAACGAGAATGGACAATTTGTTGTCCTAATAGTTGGGCTGCGTGATCGAGGTCTCCCGCAATGGGCTTTAGTAGCCCAAAATTCTAAGGGTCCATTTATTTAGACTTTTGATTTTTTTTATTTAAAAGATGTTTTGGTGGGAATGTTATTGTGTCCTACAGATGTCGGTATGGTTTATATTTTGGCATACTCCTAGAGTGACTGATATTAAAACCTGTCTACTTCCTTCATTCCAAGAAGAATGTAAATCTCGCTTCTTGAGAAGTCAAAGATTCTTAATTTTGACTAAATATATATAAAAAGTATTAATGCTTATGATGTGTAATAGGCATAGTTTAAAATAGCGGGCTATGGCAAATAGCGGTAACTTTTTTCTAGCAGCTATAGTGGAGCTATGGCATATAGCGTTTTTTAAAAAAATGTGAAAAATATAATTAGTTGATGCACAAAAATCATGACAATCATGAAATTTTATGGACACGAATATGTCTCCTAGATTTCAGGAGTCTTGGGAATATTACTTAATATGATATTATAGCATGATTCATGAAACTCAAGTGTTCAATTTTCCAAAAGATCAAATTAGCATCAAAAGATAAGTAGATTATAGCTAGATTATCATTGTTGTAGTTGAAACTGAAATAGCGGCACTATTTTAAAGCTAAAGCTATGCAATTTAGCGGTGCTAAAGCACGATTTAGTGCCCGTAGCTCATGTAGCGGCAAAAAGAATAATAGCGTAGCGTGGGCTCTCTCCAGCCGCTATAGCGGTGCTATAACACCCCTATAGCCTGCTATTTAAATCTATGTAATAGGTATAATTACATTAGTAATGAAATATATTTTCATAAGAAACCTAATTGGAGATCTAAATGTAGATAATAGTCAAACATAAGATTCTTTGATCCCTCGTAAAGCTATATTTAGGGACGGAGGGAGTACCATTTACTTAGTTTGCTAGAGATGCTCTTAGAACTTGATCTCGGATGATGAGGTTCGATCACAAGAAATCAAACTGATTGAGCTTTGATTCATTCGCAATGGCTTGATAATTTAATTAGCCAATAATAGTGCCTAAGTTTTTGTTATCGTTTTAACATGAATGAATGGAATTGTTTCTCTGCAAAATAAATCCATGCATCGCACGAAATTTCATGTGCCAGCGTGGAGTTGTTGCGGATAGTTTGGATCACCGTCGAACGTGTACAAGGACCGCTGAGTTTTGAGAAACCATGCTGAATTTGCCGTCCGTGCTCATTTCAGAGGTTTGGAGTTTTTTTTTCTCTTCTTTTACAGTATCTTTTTTTCGAGATAATAAAGAGGACCGGACTTTGGAGGTTGATCCCGTAAGTGCACGCCGCCAACCAAACTGAGAAACACTGCTCACCAACGGAATACGGAAAGAAAACGCGCAAATCAAATGTGACTCTAGCAGCAGCGAACGAACAGTATTTTCCTCTCACAGCGAAACAAAGAGGGCATGCAGGTCGCAGCGACGCCACGAAATGTAGCCGATCCGGCATCAGCATGTCACGAACTCCAGCCTCATCGTATCAGAGAATTCGATCAGAGGCCGCGACGGCGACCTCTGCTATGCCACCATGACCGCAGTCCGCAGACCGCAGTCACCATCGCACACAACGCGCTGGGCCGCTGGCCCCGGGCCCGGGCTTCCTCTGCGAGTCTGCGTGCTGCCCAGGCTCAGCCCGCCCGTGCCTTCTTGGAGGGAAGCTGCGGCGCGAGAGCGATGCCGATGCGGCAGACAGACGTGTCACAGGGAGGGAGGAGTAGTTTTCGCAGCGGTCACCGCCCGCGGGGGCCGCTCCGGCCGTGACATGTCGTGCGTGCCGCGAAGACCAAGCGCACACTCCGTCGCAACGGTCTCAACGCGTCAGTACTCAGTCGTCAGGGCACCCATCGAGCTCAAAGGCAGTGCACGCCAGCGACACGTTGGCCATGTGGCTGCGCTCATCAGCCATGCCCTCGCGCTGTCTGTACGCTGCGGCGCGCAGGGCAGGATGAGACGAGCAAACGACGTGAGGCATCGGGCGTCGTGGGTGCGGACTCCGGACTCGGTCCAAACACGTCCACACGGTACGTCCGGTGGCCGGAGCTGCTCCCCGTCGCTGGGCCCCGCGACCGAGAAAATTCGCGCAGAGATGTCACGGCCGTGCTTCACATCGCTGGCCCGCCCGTTTCCCGGTCTCGTCTCTCTTGAAGCGTTGCCGTCCACAGGACGGGACGGGTAGAGAAAACTTCAGCGAAACCATCAGCGGATTCCGTGCGAGATACATAAACCGACAGTCACCGGTCGTTGCGTCCTGCTCAGAACGCTAGCTAGGAGCTAGAGCTAACCTCTGCAACCAGCCAACCACCGAGCAGTCCCGGCTCCGGCTCAGCGATAAGAGTGGGAGCGACAGCTGCGACCGCGCTTGTGCTGTGTGTTGCGTGCGCCGGCGATGGGGTGGTGGGTGTTCGGCGACGGCGGGGACGGCGGCAACGTCGGCTGCTTCCCGAGGATCGGGAGGAAGCAGGCCAGGAACTCGTACGCTTTCCCGGCGGATCCTGGGAGCGGTACGTTTTCTGGTCCCGTTTTGCTTTTGGGACCGTCACGGCCGTGTCTGTCCAGTACAGTTTTCGATCCAGAATTTCTGTTGTTCTTGTTTGCTCTGATAGTCTGGCCCCTTAGGTTTTAATAGGATTATCCTCATCTCTGCAGTCAGCACAAAAAGAAAGCAGCGTTATTTTGCTTTTGTGTGAGTGTGTGTTCCTTGCTCTGCTATGAAAATTCTGAAACCAGGCAGCACGACGAACCCTTGGAATGAAAACATCGGCGGCAAACGCTTTGATAACCCAAGCACTCTGCAGTTTACCACCTCCACACCCTAAGTTACTGACGCGCCGAGAACTTTTGCTTCGCTTCAGAGAAACGGAGAGGATCGGGCGGCCCCGTCCCGGAGGAGGTGATCACGGTGGAGGTGCCGGAGGTGCCGCTGCGCGAGCTGAACGAGATCACCGCGTCCTTCTCCGGCGAGAAGCTGATCGGGCAGGGGTCCTACGCCAAGGTCTACCAGGCCACACTGCGGAGCGGCAGGCTCGCCGTGGTCAAGCGGCTGGAGAAGCCCTCCAAGCACGCGTCCAACGTCGTCTTCCTCAAGCAGCTCGGGGTGGCGTCGAGGCTGCAGCACGACAACTTCGTCCGCCTGCTCGGGTACACCGTCAGCGGCGACCTCCGCGTGCTGGTCTACGAGTTCGCCACCATGGGCACCCTCCACGACGTCCTTCACGGTGGGTCTCCCTGCTGGTCAGAAACATATATCCAGCAGCTAGCACTGGCTGCCTTCACAGTTCACAGTCCACGCTGACGCTCATCGGTTCATGCGCGCCATGGCCAACCAACCAACCACGCAGGGGACAGGGAGGTGCTGGGGCTGCCGCCGCCGGAGCAGGGCAGCGCCGGCAGGCCGGTGCTGAGCTGGATCCACCGCGTGCACATCGCGCTGGACGCGGCGAGGGGCCTGGAGTACCTGCACGAGATGGTGCAGCCGGCGGTGACGCACAAGGACGTGCGCTCCACCAACGTGCTGCTGTTCGAGGGCTTCAGGGCCAAGATCGCCGACTACAACATGTTCAGCCAGGCCGCGGACATGGCCAGGCTCAACCGCTCCACGCACACGCTCGGTTCCTTCGGCTACCAGGCGCCCGAGTACGTGCCTGCCTTTGTGTGTGGCTGCGCAGCTGCTGTTGTTGATGATGATTTCTGATGGATTCATGGTTTGGGGTTGTTCATTCAGGTACGCCATGACGGGGCAGATGACGGACAAGAGCGACGTGTACAGCTTCGGCATCGTTCTCCTGGAGCTCCTGACGGGTAGGAAGCCGTTGGACCGGACGCTGCCGCAGGGCCAGCGAAGCCTGGTGAACTGGGTAAGAGTTATCAAAGTCGCCCCGTCTACACAGTAGCAAAATAAAGGGTCAGAATTTGTTTGTATGGTACTTGTAGGTCACCCACCCCTGCCCCTGAGACCATTATTGGTTACGGGTTTCTGAAGGTAACCAAAATGGTAGACCACATCAATCAAACAAACAATGAAAAGCAACGCGAAAGCAAATTGGAATAATTGCAACCAGTTAGTCTTCCCTCCTCCTAATTATCAACCATTCTCTCCGCATTCTCTTACCTAACGAGCTGAGAATCGAAAGAGGTGCTTTCTTAGACATAAGTGGAAGATTTAGGTGACATTCAGTCACATTGATCAAAATGTGTTTTGTTTGTTCAGCTTCAAGAAGACCTGAAAGAAAGTTCTAGCCCCCAGATTAAAAATTGATGGAGCTTGCCCTCCAAGTGCTATAAGCAAAGCAATAATATTGTAAATCAAGGCAGTTAAGTAGGCAGTAGCTATGACGTCTTTGGTACGGTACCTTCGAAACATAGTACTCCGCGTGCTCTAGTTCGGCACGAGAACAGCAGCAGGAGCAGAAATGCAGAATCAGTCTTGTCCTCGAAAAACGATGCTGCTACACATATAGTACTCTTCTGTTATCTGTTATTAAGGGTCGGTTTAGATCCGAAATTTCTGGCAAAATGACACTGTAGCGCTTTTCGTTGTTATTTGGCAAATATTGTCCAATCATGGTCTAATTAGGCTTAAAAGATTCGTCTCGTCCATTTCGTCTAAACTGTGTAATTAATTTTATTTTTTTATCTATATTTAATACTTCATGCATGTGTCTAAAGATTCGATGTGACGAGAAATCTGAAAAATTTTGCAAAATTTTCTAGGAACTAAACAGGGCCTAACAATAGTCACCAAATGGCAAAAACGTCTGACGATTTCCTGATCATGTTGGTGCATCAGGCAACTCCGATGCTGATGGACGACAGGGTTCAGGAATGCATCGATCCGAAGCTTGGTGATCAGTATCCTCCTGCCGGAGCTCTCAAGGTCTCACTCTCGATCCATACAATAATATACAACTTTTAGTCTTCTACACACGAAAACTTTTCTTCTGCCAGTAGTACTAGGGTTTGCGAGCCATTGGCATGGCGCCAGAACCTAACCATGTCGACCTGGTTGTCACCTACAGCTCGGGAGAATCGCGGTGCAGTGCCTGCAGTACGACCCCAACTTCCGGCCGTCCATGGGCACCGTCGCCCGCGTGATCAACTATGCCGTCTTGCGAGACCAGCAGGGCGTCGTCTGATCTGATGCATGCAAGTTTTGCCACTGTAGCTGTGAATACCATGCATGTCTTGTTCTATGTTATGTAAGCTGGCCATGTTTGAGCAGCGGTTATATCTGTAGGCAGTCTATGGATACTATGCAAGCTTGGAAGCAGCACAGAACGATTACGGTTACGGCCATGCATGAAAAAATGGGCTAGTTTGTAATAACAATTTTTTTTTCTGAGAATAACTTGTGAAGGGGTACAGAAAAAAAAAGAAAATTGCACAATGACGGAGCTGGTCACTAAAATCAGCCGGGTTTTCTCGACCTGCACGAAGTCTTCTTCTTAATGCAATGCCCGGAACTATATTACCATCCGCAGGTCATTTTTTTTCTAAAAAAATCATCAACAAAAGTTGTACACTATCATTTTGCCCCAAAAACGAGGGGAAAGAGTTATGGTACATAATAAGCATTAGTACATTAGTTGTGTATAAGGCTCAACTGCCATATATTGGCCCCGAATGTGGGGGTATAAAAACAAGAAAACAGAGGAACAATGTGGCCTGAATCCTGCATATGTAGATATTTCTTTTGCTTATACAGTTGACAAGAGCATGTGTTCTACTCTTGGCGAAAAGAATTTCTTCTATACCTACCTGCAGAACCAAATAAAACGACTTCATAAAAAATCCTTATGAATGAGATGTTCCTAAGTAAGTTTAAAGTGCACTGCTAAAAAGACTTTGAAAATGTAGATGAACTGTTGTACCGAGTACCGTTATACCAGCAAAGTAGGTTTATATTTTTCAGTGCCATCAAATTATCATTTACATGCAGGTCACCAATGTCTCTCATAACAAACAAAAGATTATAAGCATGAGATGAACCTTGAATGTGATCTCAAATTGGCAGCAGTGGTTTTCTCTCATCAGTTGCGCTAAGATGCCTCGCCTGAAACCAGTGCCAGCATAGACATTAGAGACCACCTCCACAAAAAAGATGTCAACTCTTGATTTGTTCAGTCAAAAAATGAGTCACTTACATCGTCAGCGGCACCAGCAGTCATATTTACAAAAGAAGACTCAGAGGACCTGTGAAACAGAAATTGTCTTATTAGGCTAGATGTTGGGCAACATTTAGCGGATATCAACAATGCATGCTAATATTTTAGTTATTATGCTGTGCTCCTTTACCATATCAAATTTATTTGGTAGCATCTGAAATAGCCATGAGAACCAGTGAATCGTGTATGAAATAACATTTTTCACAGCCTCTTTACCTATGATTTTGTGTATCTCCCAGCTCAATTGTTCCAGCTGGCTTTTCATCCTTAACTTTTGCTAGTGGAGAGAAAAACTGAACAGAAATAGCATTCATATAAGTTTAGTTGAGGGAAAACAATCTAAAGAACAAAAAGAAACAGTTACCTGGTGCATTGAAATAAATACTATTGAGATGCCTAAGAGAAAGTTAACCGTCAAGGGTTGCCCCAAAAATGCAGCCGAAGCTAGACCAGTGAAAATTGTGGCAACAGTTGATGAGTACTTCTTCAAAATAGTGTCTGCAGTATTATTCCAGTCAATCATTCAGAACTATGAGGTAAGAGGACATAATGGAGGAAAAAGACAGACGAACTAGTATCATAAAAGTGAGATTTGTGGGCATATCTTCTGTTACCTGCATACTTGAAGAAGAAAGAAGAGAGAATGCCTTGAGCAGCATTGTTACAAATGAGAAACATTGTTGCCCTCGAATGCCCTCGAAAGATATCAAAACTCTCTGGGCCTGTAAACAAACAGAACATAGTACATCATACTTCATACCTCATACTGCAATAAACAACAGCCACAACCCACAAACCAAACATACACACATGATTCTCAGCTCCGGGTTTGCATATCATTGCAGCATTTGTGCATTACAAATTGACACTACACAACAAACTCGTAAATACATAAAGCTCTAAGCAAGACACCCTGTTCACCACTAATAATCCAACCTGGGTACTGCTGCTTACTATAGGGAGGAACCTATTTTACCATTGGCTGCCAATATAGTCTATGAAATAACATTGGTAATGTGCCTAAGGAAATTGTGGCACCAGTGCCCATATTTTACCGCCGCTTAATGCCTTACTTATCAGTAGAAAAAGGAATATCTTTTCACATAAGATACTGTACCTTGAAATATGACAGTCCCTAAGATGCCAAGGAAGTTGAAAATTGCACCATAACCATATAAGAACAAATTCTGCAAATTACGTAAATGCTTAGTGGAATAAAGAGAAAGCATGGTCAAGAAATTAAGACAAGAGGTCACGAAATTGAGGAAACATCATGGTAGAGAAATGGTGTTTAATTTCCATATCACATAAAGGTAAAAATTAGGAAAGGCAGCTGAATTTATTTAAAAGAGAAATCACCTGAAGGTATATGCTTGTATCAAACTGACTTTTTAGAGCGTACTCATTGTAGACAGAGGCAAATGATGGGACAGAAACCTAAAAATTTACAGGAATGTGTATACATGAGGTTCTGCATCCACCAATTGTTTAGATATATGAAGATAAACAAAAAGATGAAACCAATCTGTACAAACTTACAAAAATTAGCGTATATGCGTATGCAATAGCGGTGACTGGAAGACCAAAAGCATTGGTTCCCTCAGGTATAGAGCGTAGTTGATTGACACTGATTCCAATAAGCAATAGAGCAAGGGCTTCCCACTGATATCAAACGATAAAAGAGGGAGGATTAGACCATAGTCACATAAAACGGGTTCACCACCTTCGACCCTCGACCCGGGTTCGTCGACCCTGACCCGGGTTCACGGGTTCATTTTCGACCCGAAGTGTAAAAGTCTCTCGCAAGTAGCGTACCACGTACCACGACCCCGTACCTCGACCCCATCGACCCAGAAACTTTGTGACTATGGATTAGACATCGCCAAGATAACTTTTCTTTATTAAAATAGTACAGAGGCCATAAAAAAACTGAAGAAAATGAATCTAGTATACTAGTCATAAGTGTTCCACTTAAAACACATAAATGGGACAATGTTTTTGGTCGTGTACAATCAGCCAAACTAAGATTATGATGTTACCATCAAGCTATCAATGGAATATGTTTCCTCACTCAAAGAAAATGCAATGATAATCCAATGATGACAACAGTCTTACCTGAATTATAGAGAATTTTCTTCTCATGATAATTTTTAGGAGAACAGCAATGACCAGCACCTGGATTGGACGTCAAAGAGTAGCAATATTAGCAACCTTGTTTTTTTTCATGCAAAGGAATTAGATGTGTGCACTCACTAAGAGTATGCAGAGATGCACATGTACTCACACATGGTACAAGAACAAAACATGTGAAGATGGAAGTACACTAGCAAGTACCTTCAGGTTGCTTAGCATCTTCACAGTTGAGGGGTTGAAGTATAACTGCGTTGGAAGTACAAAAGAACATCATACATCAAGACCAAAAGCTAAGTGAAGACAATACCACATGAATGTCCAATATGTAACAGGATATGTTAGACTTGATATTATAAAGACAAATGAACCTTGAAAACTAGTTGATTAAAATGTTTCGTTCATCTGTTAACATGCCTTAATCTTTATCCTTTATTGACAGGGAGAAAGAGCAAAGACACAGGTAAAAGAGCCATGAAAAAATATCTTCAAGAGATAAATCAGTATGGTACAATAAGGTGATACTAGTACAGTTCACGTAATTTGACAGAAATTCTTTTACATAAAAGTGCATATTTTAACAGAAATAACTTAATAAAGTAGATAAAAAAAGTATAGCACTTTAAGTTCTAAATGTACATCATGCAAAAGTGTTTGAGCCATGAAATACAGGGGTGCATACAAGTGAATGTTATCTCAGCCAGTTCAATGAACTTTACCTGCATGATAAACTTTAGGTAGTTGTTGATGGCATATAGGAGAGCCGGAACAGCTAAGAGTACATTATTACGAGCTGCCTACACAAGAAAACATGTAAGAACCGAATGGTCAGGTGTCATGGCTCAAAAAGGGGGAAAAAGAAATATCCATAGATAAAAAATACATTTATATAATACAGGAAAGATGAAACAAGGCAGTAGGACACAAAGATTAACCAAAAAATGAACAGTGGTTCTCTAAAGGAAATGCAAATGAATAGAAGCACCAAAAAAAAACGCCATGCTTGTCTAAGATGAGAACCAGAAGTTAAGTATCATATATGAGCACAGGTACATGTGTTGTCTTTTAGACAAGATAAAATCACCTGTACAAAGGTAGAAAGTGACAGAAGCGGCTTCTCCCCTACCTTTTGTTTTCTAGACTGCAAAATAGAATAGTAATAAAGTTATGGGAAACACTTCCACAAGATGAGAGCTACATGGAAGTCATCACAATTAATAAGATGTGCCACTGGTCTACTGAAAATAATGTCTTAATATACTTTCCCAGCTCCCCAAACCATAAGTGGAAAAAATTGATATTTCATAGCAGGGCTGTACACACCCAACATGAATAAAAGCACGTACTCTTGAGGAAAGCATGAATGAACACAAACTAACCTCAATTACTAGCATTACAATGGCAAAAATAACTTTTGCAACCTCTGTCAAAAAGTTAACGCTGATAGGACTGAACTGAAACTTCCCATCAACCTTCGACATGAAGACTAGGATAGGCTGCAAAACAAAGGTAACTGTTAGCAAAGTTGTGACAATGCGTATATTACAATGTGGTGCATGATTAACTAGATTAAATATGCATGGGGTGCTAGAGGATTACTATTTACTTTCAATTTCAAAACAACCTCACACAGATCTACTAATAAATTTCAAGCACAGCAAAACAAGTAGAATTATCTATACTCATTCCCTGGTTTAGCTTTACCTACATGGGATTTGCTATATTCAAACAAGCATATTATATGGGTATGAACTGTAATGCATAACGTTATTGCTAGGATTAATGCTGTCAAACTCCCTGTCGAAGGATTTCATTGATTGGGCACTAAGTCATAAATAACCAGGGAGAATGAACCACCTGGAGGCCAACCAAGATGCAGTCCCCAGACACGAGAAGGACATTAAGTGCACGGTACTTGGATGATATCTTGCTCCGGTGCTTGTCGTACGCCCTCGACACACTTCTGGGGCTCGGAACTGCCACCTTGGAGTGACAAACGCTGCATTCCAGCACGCCATTCCTCTGCATCTCCTCCAACCGACCAGGATCAGCAGCCCAAACAATAGGTGTGAGCTTCTGAACAGTCCCCGTCAATACCTGTAGCCAAAACACTATAGCAAACTGAGTAATAACTAGCAGTTCCCTCTAAATTTCACAGCATTTTTGCTAGTTCATTCATCAAAACGCACGAATTTCATCAAAATGTATCATTACCCTGAACGCTGAACACACGAACGGCAATATAAGCTGCCGTCAGCAACTAGCTACCCACACCACATCAACAAAAACCAACAGCGCCACTGCGCCAGCAACTCAGCGTAAATGGACTAAAAGTCGCTGACACAGCTAATTCACGATCATATGCCGCCTCCGCGTCCTATAACCGACTGCCGCCCAATCAGCAGCCACGAAAAATAACTCCGAAAATCGCAGAAACAATCCGAGCAACGAAGAGATCTGAGAGCGTGCTGGCGTTAAACTGTACCTCAGACTCACGGGAAGATGCGGAAACGTGGTGACGAGATCCCGCGGAGACGTGGATCTAGCCTCGCCTTCCTAGTCACCGACTCACCGCGCGCGCCCGCGGCGAATCCCGCTCGGCGGGGCCGGTGCAGGGTCCGCTACAGGCACGCTTCCGCTCGAGCGCCGCGTGTGCTGAGCGGCGAGGAAAGCCACCGCGGAGATCTCGGGTGAGGTGGGCAGGAGGTGGGGGTCGCGAGCGCGGTGGCGGTGGCGCGGGAGGGGGAGGTGTCAAGGTGTGCGTGGCCGTGGGAGAGGAGGAGCGGAAGTAGGCGGGTGCTTCTCTCGCGTTTATGTTTTCCTCGTGGTCTGGTGCTTTTGCGCTCGAGGAAAATGCTTGGAAGTCCCTGTACTTTGCACGTTTATTATGCGTTTCCACTTTTCCGGAGTTCTTGGCTAAAGAAAATATTTGTACTCTTTCTTGAGATGTCTTATGTCTGTGGTAGTGCTACATTAAGACACCGTTTGAACTCAATGAGCTAAATATTAGCTGTTTTTTTAACCTGTTTAGATTTATTAGCAACTCATAGTTAGTATTTGTAGGGTTTATTTGATCCTACAACTCATAGGTGGTTAGAATTGTTTAGAATACCTCTGCGTTTATTTTGTCTAGCATGTGTAGAGAGGAGTAATGAGAGACAAAAAGGTCTTTAGGCATATTAGTCGTTATATGAACTGAGCTTGGACAGCTAATGAAATGACCATTAGCATTATTAGCTAGGTTTATTTGGACCAATGCTAGCTAAATTGCACAAGCTAATTATTAGTTGTTGGATCCAAGTAAGGAAACTAGCTACGTATTGACTAATGTTGAGCTAGGCGGTGGGTAAGGCACTACTCATTTAGCACCAAAAATATATAAATCTTTTTTTTTGAAAAGTCAATAAATGTCAAGTTAAAAGTTTAATATTTACGATACGTAATAAATATTACTAGATTACTCATGGAATACATCTTCATAGTAAGGGCTTGGTTGGGAGGGCTCCGGGCGGCTCCGGCTCCCCTGACACCACCCGCGCGGATCACTGTAGAACACTGTTCACCGGAGCCAGTTTTCTCTCTCCTCATCTCCCTCTCTCACTGACACGTGCGACTGTTCACAGGAGCGGGAGAAGCTCGTTTTTCTGGCTCCTCCGGCTCCCGTTCTCGCGCTGCTACAGTGCCGTGAACAGTATTTTCGCAGGTGAAGCAGGAGCCAGCCGGAGCCCTTCCAAACAGGCCCTAAATATGTCTAGAGATATAAATGCTGATACTATTTTTCATAAATTTAGTCAAATTGAGATTGATTGACTTAGATTTACAATTTTTTTTAAGATGGAGAGAGTAGCTTGCATATTTGCTAGAAATCAATATATGTTCTCAATGAAGTTTTAATGGATAATAATTAGCTTGAAAAGGTATGAAAATAGAATAATGCATACTAACAACCATGAATGAATAAATACAGAAGCATAATAATACTAAAATCTAAACCCTAGCGGTCATATAGTGGTAAAGATCCACCAAAGTTACGTTTAGCTAAACATTTCTTAATTAGTATTGTCCCTCATTAAAAAAACCAACAAGTAAATTTGTTATACCCACCCTCTCTACCCCTCGCTTTATTAACAATGAATCACAACTTTAACACTTTTGTATATTTTTTATTTGTTATATGCATGTCTTGCTCCTTGTTAGTGTATATTGCCTTTATCTTTGTTGGTGTTGACAATCTAACTTAAGCTAGAGGGACTTGTGTCACACTCCCAGGTACAATGACTCAAGTACCTCTAACTTGATTAGCAGAGACTCATCTGTTGACAAATTAGATGACTATTATGAGTTGCCGAATATAGCGCCACATTGCTAGATACCTTTAGATGTTGTAATGGTCGTTTTACCACTATCATTAATGAAATCACTCTATATAAAGATGATAAAGGGAATAACAATTGGTCCATTGCGCATCGTATCACTAGATACCCTTAGGTAGTGATTGGTTTTCACATATGGAATGGTTCAAGGTGGGATATCCCATTTTGTCTTGTGTTTGGTTCAGAATTAGCTAGAGACATGACGATCCCACTACGGAATTTACCCTCTCATCAGGGATCCACTCACCTTCAGAAAACTTGCGAACTGAAGATTTAGACATTGAAGGAGTAATTTGAGAAACTTCTTTGTAATATCTCTTTTGGCACTTTTGTGCCTTTCTGTTTGGCCCCTTTGTTGGGTTTGGCTCAACACGTTGCTACTATTCTATTGGTGTTTAGGGCATTTCGTTCTATTTTGGCACTTTTGTGCCTTTCTGTTTGGCCCCTTTTGGTAGGTTTGGCTACAAGGCGTTGCTACTAGTCTGCTGATGTTTAGGGTGTTTGGTTCCTGGTGGGTCAGAACCCTTTGCAACTCTAGTTTGTTTGTTGTACGTTGTAAGTTGGCGTCCCCAACTGTCTCTTTTTTGTTTTTAGATTGTAATGTGACGTTTCAAGCTTTCAGGCTAGGCGCAGCGTGCGGGGGAACTCCACCTTGCACCCCCGCATGTGGGCAACAGGCTCGGCCTTGCCGCGGATGCAGGCCACATGCATGAAGGTGCAATGCCGCTGGTGTGGAGACAAGGGAAGATGGCGAGGTCGGTGCGCGTGTGTAGTAAAATGAGTGAGGAAGAAGAAAGGAAAAAAAAAGAAATGAGGTTGACAAGTGGCCCCCACAAAAGTCAGGTATTTGGTCACACCTTTGATGTCTCCAAATTTTAAAAAAAGATATTCTCGTCTTCATTCAACCAAATATGAGACGGAACCATTTTGCCCATAAAAAATGAAACGAGACTATTTTATTCCTAAATGTCTCATAACCAAACATAACCTTAGATGTTTTAATGATCGTTTTACGAAATCACTCTATATAGAGGTGATGAAGGGCATAACCATTGCAGGAATGGTAAAACAAATGAGTTCGCTTCGCTATAGCATCGTTAGCAACTAAAATAACAGAACAAGCACTACGTTTGAATGAAAAAATATAAATGGGAAAACCGGTACAAGTAAATATAAGATATGCAAGGGAGGGAGGAGCAAAAGATGATGCCGAGCCAGTTCTTGACGTCTTCCTGGTCTCTGGCAGTTGGTGACCTGTCTCTTTTTGGCCGTCGCGTTCACAAGCAATTTGCAGCTCGTGCAAGCTACTGGCACGCTTCTTTCTGCGATATGTACTCTTTTTGAGCACGTTGCCGGCGTTTCATTTGAAGTACTATTTGCATGTTAGGTCCAGGTCCAAACACACCGGGAGTATTAATGCATATAAGAATATTCTTTAGTATCCTATATGTTTCTTCTTTTTAAAGGAAAAAAGGAGCTAAAAGCCTATGCATGACGCTAATAACCGTTACAGCAGCATTACCTTTTTCTCAATGCTCATCCGATCCGCTTTGATGCGTTAGTTTGCAATTTTTGGTTTTTTTTATTATTAATTAATGACGGAATAATCATTTTGATCACTAACTATCAACTGAGGCTCTTTTGAAATGGTTATTTTAATTCTCAAAATTATAAATCATAAAATTAAACCTATTTATAATTTTACGGACAAACCTATTCACATTCCTAAATAAAAGAAAGCATCGCAAAAAATGACACTTTGAAGGGTGGCGAATCAGACTATACGATACTAGCAGCCATTATCGGAGGTTTGTGAGTTTTTGATGGTTTAAAGGGCAAGCAAAAATTCATTTTTTCTAACAAAAAGAGGCAAAAAAAAGATGAAGATGAGTATGAATAAGAAATTGGGGGATTTCCCGCTGCGAAAGCAGGAAATCACGGTGAACACTGAACGAAGTTGCAATTTGCAAAACACGAATAGCATCATAGCATCGTCTAGTCAACTACCAAATTGATGGGATGGTTAGGCATCGCTTGTGGGGAAGCATAAGAGAGCACAATAGGCAGATCGAAAAAATAAGGACACATCCAACGTGGGCTAGTCATATGCCCCAGATAAATTCTACAGGCCACGCATGCAGCGAAGACGCGGAGACATATATCCACCAAAGCAGGTAGTGCGGGTTGATGCCTTTCGTCAGAACCATTTGTCAGACTTTTTTTTTATTATTTCGTGGGATGAGGCACCAATAATTTTCGCAACACATAATTTAGCAGGTTATTTAGCATTTTGTCAGCCAAGGCACTAGTTCAGGCACTTCTGAACCTCTGCGAAGCTGTCAATACCCGTGATTTGGATGGCTACAAGGCAGCATGGAGCGATGGGGCTGGCCAAGCCAGCATGGGGTGGGCCATATTGACCTGGGCCAGGTAGGTGTCTGTGTTCGACCCAACGAAAAAGTCTACTTTTCCTCCCTCAACTTTCACCAAAGTCCGATTTTCCTCCCTCAACTTCAAAACCAGACAAACCACCTCCCTCAACTTTTCAAACCGTGTATTTTACTTTCCTCGAGCGGTTTTGAAGGTGGTTTTGCTACAGTAACTGTGGTATGCTACAGTAAGCGATGATTTCACTACAGTGTCCGTGTTTTTGCCTTTCCTTTTTTATTTCGGCTGAATTTTGAAAAAATCATAGTAAATCACAGAAAAATCATAAAATAGAAAAATCCAATTTTGTTGCACTCCACATGATTAGATCTACACAGTGAACATATAATATGGTATGCTTTAGTATAAAGTTTTTGCTATGAAGGTTTTGCCTTTTTTCTTTTTTATTTATTTCGGCTGAATTTTTGAAAAATTATAGTAAATTACAGAAAAATTATAAAATATAAAATCTAATTTTGTTGGACTCCACATGAGCATATCTATACATTGAACATATAATATGGTATGCTTTAGTACACAATTTTTGTTGTAGCTTTAGATCTATGTTTTTCTGTAATTAATTGCAATAATTCATAGCTGCAGCTTCTATAATTATTTTGTTGCACTAAAGCATACCATATTATATGTTTACTATCTAGATCTACTCATGTGGAGTCCAACAAAATTGAATTTTCTATTTTATGATTTTTCTGTGAATTACTATGATTTTTCAAAGATTCAACCAAATAAATAAAAAGAAAAATACAAAACCTTCATAGCAAAAACTTTGTACTAAAGCATACCATATTATATGTTCACTGTGTAGATCTACTCATGTGGAGTGCAACAAAATTAGATTTTCCATTTTATGATTTTTCTGTGATTTATTATGATTTTTTAAAGATTCAGCCGAAATAAATAAAAAAAGAAAAATGCACCAACACGGACACTGTATCAAAACCACTGTTTACTGTAGCATACCACCGTTTACTGAAGCAAAACCGCCTTCAAAACCGCTCGAAAGAGGTAAAATGTACGGTTTGAAAAGTTGAGGGAGGTGATTTGTCCGGTTTTGAAGTTGAGGAAGTAAAATCGGACTTTAGTAAGAGTTGGGTAAGGAAAAGTAGACTTTTTTCCTCGACCCAATCACCCAAACGAGACCCATCGACCGGCCCGCAACCGCGGAGTCTGGAGTCTGGAGTCTGGACCGGACTCTGGAAGGAGCTCGTCGCGCCCGGACCAGCAGCTCCCAAAACAAAAAGAAAAAAAAACTGTGGAGGGGGAAAAGCAACCCAATCCTAGGTCACGCCGCCCATCCACACGGCACCGAAATTCCCCGCCCTTCTCGCCTCCCCGCAGCCGACGACGGCGTCCACCGCGGCGGCGGCGATCCGAGAAGAATCAGCCGTCGTGCAGGCGCATTACCCGTCCTCATCCAACCAGGCCCAGCGGAAGGGGAGGAAAAGGCGAAGGCGGGGGGCACTAAGTCAACTGACCCTCCTCGCCGCCTGATCGTGCGCTCCCGCCACCGCCGATGCTGCGGCGCCGGCCATGGCGTCGGCGCTGCTCTCATAAGAGGAATTGTGCTGTCTGCTGAAGGTACCTCAATGATTGCTGCAGAGGAGACGGGTTCGTGTTTTCTATTGCTCGAGTCTCCCTATGAGAGGAATTGTGGTGGGGGTGGATCGGTCAGCCGGAATAGTGCTGCAGATAATAACTCAGCTCAGTCACTACAGGCTAGTTGCTCGCTAGCTCACAGCACCATGGATGATGACTCAGGTTTATCAGATATCCAACTTTTTTTATCAGTGCTGTCTGCTGAAGGTACCTCAATTTTATCATCATTTTCAGCACCATAGTGATTGAAGCATCTGCTAGCTAATTGATCCGAGCAGATCATTTCAGGCTCATAAGTATGTATAATTCCTCAAACAGTATCAATTCAGGCTCATAAGTATGTATATGTACAATCGTCAGCAATCATTGTATGCATTTTTTTGGAGGAAAAAGTCGAATGAAAACTGTTATAAATATTGAGGAATTCAGTACACGATGGGCACTCTGCATACTTCTATTATCGGCGCAGTCAGGCAGGGGAGGAAAAGGATGGACCGGAGCAGATCCCTGGCTGGAGCCGCCCGCTGCCGTTCGCGATGAAGAAAGCGAAGCGGTTGCCGGCGTACAAGAAGTTGGCGAACACGGCCTTCGCTGGAGCCCATCCTGTACAGGGCCGCGCTCATGCCACCATAGGAGTAGGAGCGCGAGATGGAGGCGCACCAGCGTAACGGTGGGGGAGGCTCTAGTTGAAGGCGGTTGCATAGCGCCAAGCAACGTGGGGCACGGGTTTCGTATCATGCGTGCATGAAGTTCAAGGCGGCTATAGCGGGTGCGCGGCGGCAACGCCAGCGAGGTTGGCGGAGGGTGGAGGCGTCGAGCGAAGCGGCCTCGCCGTCGGCGGCAAGTCGCTGCAAACCAGTCTCCGGGTTTTTGCATATCAATCCCTGTACTTCTGCAAACCAGTCCCTATTTTGCACATATGCTCCTGTTTTGGTTTAATCGCGTTCCAGTATTATGGAAACCAGTTCCAATTTTTTGCAGATAAGCCTTGTTTCAAAAATATTTTGCAGATAAGCCCCTGTTTTGAATCGAGATTATTAATCCTAACCGTAATTCTCTATTTTGGGTCTCCCGTCGCCATTCATTAATCGTGATCCAAAAATTATTCAAATCAGTCCATATATATTTTCATATCAACCCTAAACTGAGCTGTAATTTTCAAAAAAAATTACAGATCTATCCCTATACATAGGCTGTGTTTAGTTCCCCATGGAATGCAAAATACAAAATACTAACTACTTTGGAATGATGAAATGCAAAATGCCAAAATTTTCATGGGTGTGTTTAGTTCCATCAATAACAACAACAACAACATAGCCTTTTGTCCCAAGCAAGTTGGGGTAGGCTAGAGATGAAACCCAAAAGAGACGAGAAACAGGGAGACACATAAAGGGACATAAAGGGCACAAGACAAAAGATGTCACGGTTCAGGCACGTTGATTGCTAATCTCCAAGCGCTCCTGTCCATAGCTAAATCCTTGGGGATATTCCACTCCTTAAGATCTCTCTTAACGGACTCGTCGCAAGTTAGTTTAGGTCGACCTTCCTTGGGGATATTCCACTCCTTAAGATCTCTCTTAACGGACTCGTCGCAAGTTAGTTTAGGTCGACCTCTACCGCTCTTTACATTATCGGCCCGCTTTAGAACTCCACTACGCACCGGCGCCTCAGGAGGCCTCCGTTGGTGTTTAGTTCCATCCAAAATGTCAAATTTTTCATTAGGTGGGTGAGAGTTTTTTTTGACTTTTTGACTTTTTTTTTGCCCTCAAGAGGCCAAAATTTAAAATGAAGAATGGATACCTTTTTACAAAAAAATTTACATGGTTTTAGTTCTATTTTGTAAAATAATGTGCCAAAACCCAATTTTTTTTGGGTAAAATGGGGAACTAAACACACCCATACTGTGAGAGGTATCAGCGTGTGGGCCGACGAACGCTGGAGCGGGAGCGCATGATCATCGCTTGTGTTGTCAGCCGTCTTTGCCACGTATGCTGAAAATCCATTCATGCTGAGCCATATATGCTATATTAATATTAGAGCAATATATTCAAGCTGGCACTTCAGCTCGTACCAACTTGGCAATTTGACATATTTCTGTGTCTGAAGCTTACATTGTCACAAAGAAACACCCACTTACACTTGCACAAACTAGAACATCTCCTTTGATAAGGAGCATTTCACAAATGTGAACTACTGCTAATGCTAAGTATAACGAATGATGTCCACCAATGATCTGCATACAATCAGGCATCTGAATACGACAACAGGCTCTAATCCATGTCATGGTAAACCAGACCACACTTTATCCTGCTTTTGCTGAACTGGAGGACGATCCTAGCGAGACATTTCAACGTGGATCCTGATCGACCGGTGGCTCGTCAGTGACGACGATGCGTGGATTGTGCCGGTATACATACCTCTTGGCCCAGAACAGGTAGTTGAATAAGGCAAGCAATCCGACAACAGCCACAACCCAGTAGAACAGATCAAGACTGCTGCTGTTCAAGCTTGTAGCTTCGAGCCACCCTGCCTGGTTCCCATGCCTCGTGGCCCTGTTTACTATCTGCACCAGGAAAGTGGCTAGCAATGACGAGAGCCCTAGGACACACCAGAACAAGGCTGCCGCGATCGACTTCATACCTCGTGGCGCCTCGCTGTTGAAGAACTCGAGGAGCCCAGGAAACGATGTCACGTCTGACACTCCCAGCAAGAAAAACTGAGGCGTGAGCCAAAATAGGGACATCTGCACCGCAGCTTCCTTCCTTTTCCTCTCAACGACTGCTGCAATGACTGACGCAAGTATGATGGAGGCGAAGCCTATGCCGACGCGCTGCAGATGAGTAATGCCACTAACATAGCCTGTGCGCTTGCGTAAGAATGGCACCAGGAATTGGTCATAGATTGGAAGCATTACCATCTGGAATATGGTGGGGATTATGAACAGTGTAGCTGGGGAAACATGGATCTTGCCCAGCCTTGTGTTTGTCATGCCACCTTGCTGCACGGTGAATGTGAAGAGGACAGGGTTTGATACGTATCCGATAGTGGAGCTGATAAACAGAGGAAGCACACGGAGCACAATCTTTGTCTCCTCCACCTTCGTCCTGCTGCAAAGTGACCAGGCTCCATCTTTCCCACGGTTGATGCAGGCTTTGTCGAGGATTCTGTCAAGATGCATGGAATAGTTTATAATGGGCAATACTAGAAACAATGCAATGCTCTCTACTCTATATAAATAGGTCTGCAGTGAAAAACGCATGTGTTTCTCTGAATCTTACTTCAAGCTTTTTGTTTCAGGGAGTACTTCAACAGAGCCTGGCTCAGCACTGCTTTCTTGTGCTTCTTCCAGTTTCTCCGGAAGCTCAAGGCTCCTGTTTCTGAATGCGACCACAAGAACCTGGAGAGGCAAGATTGCAGCGAAATAATATTCACAACACACTTCTCGATAACTGAGATAAGATTTATGGTTACACTAGGAAGGAGCACAACCTGCAGTATTCGGGTAAGAGGGCTTCCTTCAGGTATTTGGTTGCGGTAGAAAGGGAGACCAACAGCAACCACAAGCAGCCCAAGCAGAATTAGGATGGCACACAAGCCAAATCCAATGTCCCACCCTTTGTCGTTCTGAAGCCACACTACTAGAATCAGCCCTATAAAACCTCCAAAGGAGATTCCAAAGGTGTACCAGTTAAAGAAGCTGGATTGCTGGCGCGACTCAGAGGGATTTTCATGGTCGAACTGGTCTGCTCCGAGGGATGGCATGCAAGCACGCATACAACCATCACCAAGTGCACTGATATACAAGGCGGCAAACAGCAGGGTGGAATTCCAGCCATGGACTTCTTTGCAGTTACTTCTGCTTCAATATTGCAAGGAGGTGGATGTAGTGAAGGAAGGTGGGCTTGTAGCGCAAGCAGTCCGTAGCCCTGCACAAGTGAGTGTTTTGTCATGACAAAAAAAATACCGTGCATAAAGGTTAGAAAGGGTGTCAACATGTGCACATTTACTTAAGGATTGATCCAAAATTACGACTTAAATCTGTCTAAATTCAGGGGGCTACCCTTGTAATGCCTTTCAGAAGTTCTCTGGAATATCAGTAAAATTCTAGGAGGATGTTAAATTGTTAGTGCAGGACTTACTTAGCTAAGGTGAAAAAGGAGAAACCTTTACTTTGCACCCGAAAATAAATCCATTTCTTTCAATATTTCAATTGAGTGAGAACTTTGCAGCAAGATTATCACAGAGGAGTCATACTTCATGAATTGAAATTTTAAAAAATAAGGCATATAAGTCAGAGTTTTACGTACGATCTGTTCATCTAATAATTTTAAGCCCATCACTGTTATGGATATGTACCCTTGTAGGCCATTCTTACGGTACCTAACCAGACCCCTAATCGTTTTACATGTATACGGTATACCCAACTAGACATGAGATCCTGAAGAGGTATTTCTGCGCTTTTGTAAACTTTCAACAGTTTACCTTGACATCACCCTTCTTAGCATAGTTTTTTCATTCACTTATCTGATTAACAAAAATCTAAAAAGTGATACCATGTTTTCTAATTTCTACTATTGTACTTCAAATCTAGCAATAGCAACAGAACATGTAAAATCCTTTAGGGTGTTGATGATTGAATACCACAAACTCCAATGGACCAAAGATAAGTATAGTTCTTGAACGAGTGATATAAGAGTCAGAGAGGAAGCCTCCTATCAAAGCAAACCCAGATGTGGCACCAAGGACATTAGTGACTGTAGTTGCAGATCTTGACACTCCCATATGCATTGTTCCATGGAGATAGGTGACCATATTCAGCATATTTGGGACATTCACGATGTTTGCTACAACTGTCAGAACTGCAAGTTGGAAAAAGGTGGAGAAGATTGAAAATAATAAAAACTTCAAATTCACAAGCCCTTACACACATCTGTAAATGATTACACTCATAATTCAGGAAAGATAGTAAATGAAACAAGGAATAGTGGATAGAGTATAGACACTTACAATAAAACCATGCTGCTCTCACTCCTCCATGCACTTCTCTACTGATGGGGTTTCCTCTCCAGTCCACGAAGCCTCTAATTGTCATGGTACTCATCAAGATTTTTGCCTTTTCCCTCTTGATTACTGCCTGCCCGCTGAGTCCCTCAGATCCGAGGGGTATATGTAAACTGATGGGGATTCAAACCAAGAGGTGATAGAGGCAACATGATCAGTCAAAGTGTTTTTTCTTGCCCTATTTTATTTCATTTCTATCTCAAGCCCTGATAGTCCAAAATTCAAACATGCAAAAGTTGACTTCCAATGTTCCTATTTGCTGCTGACTGAAATTTGGACACTGCAACATGTTCACGCATACTATAAAGCGGAAAAACAGGACATGTACAATGAGAGAGGTCAGCAAGTAATAGCAGGCATCGTTTTCAGTATAACACCATCCTGAGTGCGATATTTTGTCACTTGACTGCTAAAATGCAACATTAATTGTTTTATTTAACACTCATTTGAAAAGCTGACTTCTCAGCAAAATAGTGCAGCCTAACTTATGAACAGAAAACAGTGCCATCTGAAATTGACATTATGACTATGTTGATGAGAATAACAAAATAAACTACCAATTGGTTCCCCAAAACATATCCTTTTAGACGATACAAACCTTGTAACTAACTAATCATGGATCACCAATATTATCAGGTGTTGATACAGTAACAGTAGTTAGAAAATAGCAGCAATAAGCAAATGAAGTCAAATGCAACCATCACCATAACACATGAGCAGAGAAGTCTTGAAACCACGATAATTTGTTAGTCATCAGCTGAATCAATCCTGCCTGACCAAAAAAAAAACCCTACATCAGGTCGTGGTCCTGCCACACAAATGAGCTCCTTGGTACAGCCACCTTATGCAATAATCACCATGTGAAGTCCCTTCATATTCACTACAGGAACAGGAGGACATACCTGAAAGTGATGTGAGGGAAATGAAGGCAAATCAGAAAGGATTACAATTACTAAGATCTTATTCAGGTTTCTACCATTTTTTTAACGTAAAGGTTTCTACCATTTAAGTACGAAGTGAAATCACCTTTGCAATTTCTACGAGACCTCAGGGTCATCAATATGGAGGTAGTTAGCAGGAAGGTGTTCTTACAGGTACTAACACAAGTAACAAAAGGAGATCCATGAATAGATATATCCAAAAGCAGAAACCGAAGTGGTCTAAATACGACTGCTGCTGTCTGCATCACCTCACTTTTTTTTTTTTTGAAAAAAGATCTCCCTGGAGAAAGCACATAAAACTTGATACAACTAAAACTGCTGGGGCTTCGAACTTACGAGCTTGTAAATTCCTTAAATTGCTTCACCCTTGCTGGTTTCCCCATCCCATTATATATTCCCAAAAGGTATTTTCATTTCTAACCGAGTATTTTGAGTTCTCCGCTTGTTCTGCTCCCCCTCTGCCTAGATGGTTTATCCACCTTTATCTTCTCAGCATACCCCCTTTGTTTATTCACTACCAGAGTCAACTCCAAGTTTTCTTCTTCTAGGCATTATTCTTGGATATGATTGATGAGAGTTGAAATAGTAGCGTTCCGAAGTCAGAACACATAGGCTGGCCAAGATAAGCAGTCATTGTTGACTAAACCATCCATACTGACGTGGAGATAGTATCTGCAGTTTTCTCAGATTTTTTTTTTTGTATGAAGGGTGTGTTCACTTCGCGAAAAGTAGATGAAAAGTTACTGTAGCATCTTTCGTTGTTATTTGGCAAAATTTGTCCAATCATGGACTAACTAGGCTCAAAAGATTCGTCCCGACATTTACAGACAAACTATGCAATTAGTTATCTTTTTTACCTACATTTAATGCTCCACGCATGTGTCGAAAGATTTGATGTGATGGGTGGAAGAGGAAATATTTTGGGTTGAGATGGGGAAGTGAACAAGGCCGAAGTAGTAAGATTTCTGTGTGCGCTGACATGCTCACATATGCCAAGGGGTGCTAGGTATTTCAATCATATGAAGATTGAAGAATACTAGCTGCCACCTTGACTTGGCTAACTGGGTTACATTGCAGGCCATAAATCATCAATCTCCAGTTTTACCCTACACAGCTACACTACAGAAATCAGGATGTTTTCAGGGACATCAGGTATTTCATGGTATGGTACGTACTGCTACATGCAATTTCACTAACAAAAAGTGTAACAAAGACGCCATATTATCCAAATTCGCAGACTTCCGGTAATATCCAAATTCGCGGATTCTACGCCATATTATCCAAATTCGCAGACTTCCGGTAACAAAGACGCCATATTATCTACGCTCATTGAAGACATTGGAGGTAAGAATCAAATGAAATTGACCTACTGGTTGAGAAATACAATACACAATGAGCTGTCTATGTTAGATTGATCTCTCCTCTAATGAGCCCAACGGCTCATTAGGCCTTTGATCCGCGCCCTGATCGGGGGCGCCCAGCCCAATAATGGCTGGTGGGCCCCCGTCACGCAGCGCTATATAAAGGAGGTGGGGAGCCGGGGCTCGAGTCACGAGGTTCGCCTGAGCCGCCTTTCCCCACCTACAACCCTAACCGATCTCGAGGGTCGCGCTGTGAGCGACGGGAAGCTCCGCCGCCGTCACTGCACCGCGCTCCCCTTCTCCGACCGTCGCTGCCCGTGTGCAGCCACCATCAACGTTCGTGATGACGTCCGGATCGAACTCCACCCTTCCTACCGACGGTTTGCCTCCTCTCTCTCTCTCTCTCCCTCCCTCACGGATCCGGTAGATCCATCACTAGGATCTTGATATTTATAACCGAAATGTATAGCTCAACCCCTCTGATCTACTGCTACTCGATCCTAATAGTCTAACATTGGTATCGGAGGCCTACATAGCATGTAGATCTAGCTGTCGGGGAAAAGAAATTAAAAGTTACCCGAGAAGAAAGTTGGTTAGATCCGGTGCGGATCTAAGCAGAAAAGGGTCGGCCGACGTTCAGTTGAACCCTAAACTCGATCCGTCGGATCTGAGAAAAGATATGGTTCGGATGAACCCTAAACCTCATGAGGTTAAAGAAGAACCCGAAGGCGATTTGGGAAAAACAGTGTCGTCCCCAACCCTAACCCTAATCGGGAAATCGTGCAAAATCCGAATCAAAGAAACCGGAAAAGGATGAAAAGGATCCCGATCTCGGATCGGATCAGAAAGAACCCTAACCCTAGAAATGAAACCCTAACCCTAGATCGGGTTTTTGGGAAGGAAAAGGATGAAGAGGGGAACCTACCCGGTCCTCCCGACACCGCCGTCACGCGAAAAGCTATCACCGTGCGGGCGGTGATCACCGCCGCCATGGTTGGCGCGCGGACAGAGGCCCGGCTCGGCCGTGGCTCAGGGCAGCGGTCCAAAGCCGCTCGACGGTGGCCCGCTCTGCCATGGGCGAGCGCGCGCACCAGCGAGGGGCTTGGCACCGGTGTCGTCCTCCCTTCTTCTCCGGTGACGAGGTGGCCGCGCGCTCCCTTCGTCTTCGCTAGCGTCGCCGTGGGAGAGGGGAGGAGAAAGCAAGCAGAGAAATGGGCTAGGGTTCAGGGAACGACGGCGTTCGCTGGTTTGATCCAGCGACATTGAAGGCCAACCGTCCGATCACCGCGAGCGGCTGAGATCAATTGGGCCAGCGCCGCAGCCCAGGCGGGAAAGGGCGCGAGGCCGAATTCCCGGCCCAGGCCCAGGTTGCGGCCTGGGCGCGGGGGAGCGCTGGAGCGCGCGGCTGGGCCGGGAGAGCTGGCGCGCGCGGCTAGGCCGCGGGTAGCTGGGCCGAGTTCGCTGGCACGCGCGTGCATGAACAGGCCATGGGCCGTTTTCGCTGGGCCGCGCAAACTGATTGCTGGATCGGGCCGAAATGGCCAAATAAATAGTAAAGTTGCTTCTGGAAAATAGGAAAATAATTATTGAATGTTAATGTTTCCGCTGCGTATTTAAAGTAATTATGGACTTTTAATTAAATTCGAACCAACGGGAGAATTTGATTTTAAGAGCCAAGAGATTAAAAATGAGTTGATTATGATATTGTTATTTTCTGACCAACGTTGTTAATAGCAATATTATAATTTTAAATGATTATGCATTATTTCTATTTCTGCCCAACGGTGATGTAGATTTAATGTATAAAATAATTGTATGTTTTGATTTTGACCAACGTTAAACTAAGACATGCAATTATTGTTGTTATAATTATGTTCTCACTTTATATGACTTATATTTTCAGGAGGTTACTCTTTGATGGGGTTTATCAAAGATATTCCACCCCTCAAAGGTGACAACTACAACGAATGAAAAAAGAAAATTGACCTTGCCTTTGTTTTGGCTGAGGTGGACTGGGTGGTCACCACACCATGCCCCAGTGAACCTGTGGCACCGGTGAGGGAGGCAAATGAGTCTGATGCTGAATGGCAGAAAAAGGAGAGGGACCATGCTCCCATACAGATGGCATATGACCTACAAAAACAAAAGTGGGTCAATGCCAACAAAAAGTGTGTTGCTGTCATAAAGAACACAATTGAGCCTACCATAATGGGCTCAATCCAAGAGTGTGACACTATCACAGAATACTTGGAAAGGATAAAGAGTCAGTTCTATGGCTCTTCAAAGACATATGCTACTCAGCTGATAAAGCAGCTGGTAACAGGAAAATACACTGGAGGTGTACATGGCAATGGTATAAGAGAGCACATATAAAAAATGAACCATTTGAACAACAAGCTAAAACCAATGGATCTGGCTCTTACGGAAGAGTTTCTTGTCCATTTGATTTTTGCTTCTTTACCAAAAGATTTTGACATATTTGTTGTCAACTACAACATTCAGCCCGAGAAATGGGATCTAGAACGTTGTATGGCGATGTGTGCACAGGAGGAAGAGAGGATAAAAGCCGCCAATGGTGGTACTCTCAATTTTGTTAAAGACAACAAAAGAAAGAATTTCAATGCCAATGCCAACTCTCCCTCAAAGCCAAAGGGCAAAGCTCCCATGCAGCATCAGCCTCAGCAGAACAAATTCACAGTGAACAAAGATCAGTGTCTTCACTGCAAGAAGACGGGACATTACAAGAAAGATTGTCCCGAATTCCTAAAGATGATCATGGCAAAGCAAGGTGAGAACATGATTACGTTTATAAATGAATCCCTATATGTACAGTATTCGAAATCTACTTGGTGGATTGACTCAGGAGCAACTGTTCATGTTGCAAATTCTTTACAGGGATTCCGTTCGACGAGAACTACGCAAAGAAGCGAAAGGCACGTTAAAGTCGCAAATGGAGTCCAAGCAGACGTCGAAGCTGTTGGCGATGTCTCCTTAGAGCTTGCTGATGGATTCATTCTTTTGTTAAAAGATGTTTTATTTGTTCCGTCATTACAAAAAAACTTGATTAGTGTGTCATGTTTGGACAACGATGGATTTGATTATCATTTTGGAGATGGAAAATGTGAAATATTATGTAATAATGAATGTGTTGGTCTTGCTTTTCAAAAGCAAGATCTTTATTTGTTATCACTTCGTGAAAATGTGAATTCCGTATGTGATGCGAATGATAACGTATTCTCGTTTGTGAACGTGAATAGAAAACGAAAGAGAACTCAAGATGCGTCGTCGAAATTATGGCACTGTCGTTTAGGCCATATTTCGAGGGGGAGAATAGAGAGACTAGTTAAGAATGATATTCTTCCTCCATTAGAGTTCTCAGATTTTGAACAGTGCAGAGAATGCATTAAAGGAAAATACACAAAGCAAATTAAAAAGGATGCTAAACGAAGCACAGGAATTCTACAGATAATTCACACAGACATCTGTGGTCCTTTTCCTGTGAAAAGTGTGGATAGTTTTGATTCGTTCATAACATTCACAGATGACTACTCCCGTTATGATTACATTTATCCAATTAAAGAAAGAAATGAAGCGTTGGATAAATTTAAAATATTTAAGGCTGAAGTTGAAAATCAGCATAATTTAAAGATTAAAGTGGTTCGGTCTGATCGTAGTGGGGAGTACTACGGTCGACATACCCCATATGGCCAAGCTCCTGGACCCTTTGCAAGGTTTCTACAGGAGAATGACATAGTAGCCCAGTATTCTACACCGGGCGAACCTCAGTAGAATGGAGTAGCTGAAAGGCGAAACCGTACCTTAATGGATATGGTGCGTAGTATGATGAGTTACTCTGACTTACCATTAAGTCTATGGATGGAGGCGTTAAAAACCGCCATTCATATTCTAAATAGAGTACCAAGCAAAGCGGTGCCCAAAACACCATATGAATTGTGGACAGGAAGAGAACCCTCACTAAAACACTTACGTGTGTGGGGGAGTCCTGCTGAGGCAAAAGTGTTTAACCCAAATATTGGGAAGCTAGATCCCAAAACAGTTAGCTGCCATTTTATTGGCTATCCTGTAAAGTCAAAATGTTTTCGTTTCTACTGTTCAGTTCAGATAGATACACAAAATTTGTAGAAACGAGACACGCTGTTATCTTAGAGGATGAAATGATGAGGGGGAGCATGGTGGCTCGAGAAATTGTTCTTGAGGAGAAGCGGCTATGTGTGCCCACTCCGATGATTCAGGAACCATTCTTTGAACTACCTGTTCTTGTTGCACCAATAGTGCCAGATACTGTAGTGCCAACACCTGTTGTCAGTTCTCCTGTGGTGACAGTAAATAATGATGAGGAACCTGTCCTTCAGGAACCTATACAAACTGATGCCACAGATGAGGGGGAGCAATAACAGCCCCAAACTGAAAATGTGCCAAATATGGAGGCCCCGAGAAGGTCCCAAAGAGCTAGAAGATCAGCTATACCTGATGATTATGAGGTGTATAACACTGAAGAATTTCAAATGGAGGGTGATCCCACTTCATTTGAAGAAGCCATGAGATGAAATAAAGTCAATGAGTACCAACAAAGTTTGGGACTTAGAACATATTCCTAAAGGAGCCAAGACAGTAGGCTGTAAATGGGTCAATAAGACAAAACGTGACTCCCAAGGGAATATTGAAAGGTTTAAAGCGCGACTTGTGGCAAAAGGTTTCACACAAAGAGAAGGGATTGATTACAATGAGACGTTTTCTCCAGTCTCATGTAAAGATTCCTTCAGAATTATAATGGCATTAGTGGCACACTACGATTTAGAATTACATCAGATGGATGTAAAAACGGCATTCCTGAATGGGGATCTGGAGGAAAATGTTTACATGGCTCAACCGAAAGGTTTTGTCATGGAAGGAAAAGTACGAATGGGATGCCGCTTAAAGAAATCGATTTATGGGTTAAAGCAAGCTTCAAGACAGTGATATTTGAAGTTTGACAGAACAATAAAGAATTTTGGGTTTAAAGAAAATATTGAGGATAATTGTGTTTATGCAAAGTTTAAGAATGAAAGGTATATCTTCCTAATCCTGTACGTAGATGATATCTTACTTGCTAGTAGTGATGTTCATCTACTACTGGAGACAAAGAAGTTTTTATCTTCAAAATTTGATATGAAAGATCTTGGTGAAGCGTCTTTTGTTTTAGGCATAGAGATTCACCGAGATAGAAGTAAAGGGGTATTAGGACTTTCACAAAAGGCATACATAGAAAAGGTTTTAAAGAAATTCAGTATGCATAAATGTAGTGCATCACCTGCACCCATGGTCAAGGGCGACAGATATGGGGATTTTCAATGCCTAAGGAACCAATACGAGCTCGATCAAATGAAAGTGGTTCCATATGCTTCTGCTGTCGGAAGCCTACAATATGCTCAAGTGTGCACGCGCCCTGACTTAGCTTTTGTTACCGGGTTGCTTGGCAGATTTCAAAGTAATCCAGGAATTGAACACTGGAAACTGGTAAAGAAAGTCTTGCGATATTTACAAGGTACGAAAGGCCTCATGTTGACGTATAGAAAATCAGATTATCTCCAGATAGTGGGGTATTCGGATTCTGATTATGCGGGAGATGATAGAAAATCCACGACAGGATATGTGTTCACTCTCGCAGGAGGAGCAATTTCATGGAAAAGCTCAAACCAAACCGTCACTACATCGTCCACAATGTATGCCGAGTTTATAGCGTGTTATGAGGCAACGGGGCAGGTGAACTGGCTAAAAAAGTTCATACCCGGTTTGAAGGTGGTCGACAGCATACATAAGTCACTAAAGTTATACTACGATAATAATCCAGCAGTACAGTACGCTCACAACAATAGGTCAAGTGGTGCTACCAAACACATTGACATAAAGTATTATGTTGTGAAGGATAAAGTCCGGGATCAAATTATAAATCTTGAGCATATAAGCACTGAAAAGATGCTCGCGGATCCGCTTACAACAGGCTTACCACCCAACGTGTTCAGAGAACATGTAGCCGGCATGGGTTTAAGGGAAAGCCTATGACTCCTGGACTATAATAAAGGGCCAAAAAAAAAGTTAAAGTAACTGTTTCAGATCAGAGACGCGCATTGTAGCTGTCGAATCTATCGGCGATTGACCGTGACGATGAAACATGCTCTATGCACTTATCTGTGATGGAACGAGTAAAGTTAAAAGCATTGAAGTCAAAGATGAAAGGTTAAAGTATAAGTGAGATCAATGGGGAGAATGTTAGATTGATCTCTCCTCTAATGAGCCCAACGGCTCATTAGGCCTTTGATCCGCGCCCTGATCGGGGGCGCCCAGCCCAATAATGGCTGGTGGGCCCCCGTCGCGCAGCGCTATATAAAGGAGGTGGGGAGCCGGGGCTCGAGTCACGAGGTTCGCCTGAGCCGCCTTTCCCCACCTACAACCCTAACCGATCTCGAGGGTCGCGCTGTGAGCGACGGGAAGCTCCGCCGCCGTCACTGCACCGCGCTCCCCTTCTCCGACCGTCGCTGCCCGTGCGCAGCCACCATCAACGTTCGTGATGGCGTCCGGATCGAACTCCACCCTTTCTACCGACGGTTTGCCTCCTCTCTCTCTCCCTCCCTCACGGATCCGGTAGATCCATCACTAGGATCTTGATATTTATAACCGAAATGTATAGCTCAACCCCTCTGATCTACTGCTACTCGATCCTAATAGTCTAACAGTCTATATTCTTGATTCTTCCATTCCCTGCGCAGGACGCAGGCCAGCAGGGGGTGAAAGGCCGGGAGCAGCGGTTGCTGGGGAGGCGACCTGGCCACCCGCCGTTCGCAATGGAGGAACCGAAGCGGATGCCGGAGTGCTGGCTGTGGGCGAGCACGGCCATCGCGGGAGTTCATCTGGCATGGCTCCTGTACACTGTACAGAGGCACGCAAATGCCACCACGGAGTTCAGCCCGAGCGCGGCGGCTGCGCGCGTGGAGTCCACGGCACGTCGGCACCTATGGTGAATAGCGGCGACCCGAGCGAAGTTGGCGGAGGCCGCGAGCTGCGGACGACCTGGGCGTCGGCGGGCGGCAGCCGGCGGCCATGACATTTGGCAGCGCAAATCTCTGTCTCCCTCCATTTTTACACATATGTCCCTAATTTGGATCGCGGAATTGTCACGGCCTCCGGAGTCCGGACCCTTTGAAGTATGGAGTGATCCTTAAGTACCGAGGGAATGAGCACTGTGTTTTGACGGGATTTTTTTTAAAATAATATTATTAAAATAAAAATTGCAGAATTAAGTACCAAAATACTAATATTTGTAGTTCTAAGTACCTATCGGCTACTGGTAAGCCGATATGACTCCTGTCGGCCTTCCCAAACCCGACAAGCTTGCATGTCTGCAACGCCAATGGTTAAAGACCTATCGGACCTTGAGAAGCCGACTAGATACTCTAATCGCCAACTACTCTCCCTCTAATCGCAAACTGCTCTCTCGTTGAAACCTCCGTCCCATAATTGAAGTCGTTATGTGATGCGTATAGTTCAAACTTTCTCAATTTTAACTAGATTTATAGAAAATATGTACAACATTTACATCTCTAAATAAGTTTATTATGAAAATATATTTAACGATATATCTAATGATACTATTATGTATGATAAATATTAATATTCTTTTATATATAATTGGTTAAAGTTAAAAAAACTGACTTCTTGAGAGGCACGAACGACTTTTATTTTAGTACAGAAAGAGGAGCAGTGATATACCTATATCTTTAGACTGTATACCATGTCAGTGACCTATGTCACTATTTATGTTGAACAGTGCCATGTTCATGGATCGTACCGATAACATGCATATGAACAGTACCAACCATGTTCATAAACAGTACCAACGACAAGTGTATGAACAGTACCAATGACGTACGAACAGTCACATTATGTCATAAACAGTGTCATACCATGCCTATAAACAGTACCCTCCTCCGTGCATATTATGAGCCAGCGCACTACATGAGACCGATACACCCTGAAGTGCGCGTGATTATATATTTTCCAACTCAAACACTTTGGCTGTGTTTACTTCCTCAAAAAAAAAGTACTGTGCAAACAAAAGATTTCCCGTCACATCAAACTTGTGATACATGCATGGAGTACTAAATGTAGATGAAATCAAAAACTAATTGTACAGCTTGGTTGTACTTTGCGAGACGAACGTTTTGAACCTAATTAGTCAGCGGTTAGACATTATTTACCAAATAAAGCCAAAACGTGCTACAGTACTTTTTTTACACCTTTTCGCGGAACTAAACACACCCTTTGAGTTGTATATGACATTATCACATCTGTTTAGGAAGACATGATTGTATGTCTGGTACCTTTTTTAGATCTTTGCTTATATTTGGTGTGTTTCCAGCTCGAACACTTTGAATTGAACTAGCATGTCTACACGTCCTGTTCTGCGGTCTCTCTGCTCTGCTTTCAAATTTCTTTCCCCTTTGTACCACCGTTTGCCTTCGTCACAAACTTAGCACTGCACACTGACTTCATTCAGCACAGGTGTAAAATTATACACGGCTCATTCAGTGAAACAGCAAAATCATTCGCCTGCCCGCAACGAAGCGCGGGGCTCCACCTAGTTTAATTTATTACTATCTCTTTAGTTCTCTTCTATAACACACATATATATCAAAATTTGAACTTTAAAAACTCACTTCTCCTAACTAGTTGCTAAAGTTTAGCTCTTGAAGATAAAACATGAGGGCTAATGGGTGAGATAAAGTTTAGCCAAAGTACCAAATAGTTGTTAATTAACCGGTTCTTCAAACCCAACTAACGAGGATCCAAAGTTTAGTCAAAATGTTACCTCTCCCTTCTATTCTCTCTCTCCTCTCTCCCCTTATGTTAGCCTAGGATCCAACATGTATTAGCTAACAACTAGTTGGCTATTTTTAGCTGACTATTTTTAGACAAGGCTAATAACTAGTTCTAGTCCATCCAAACATGTCCTTATTTAGGCAACAACAATTTTTGTGTAGGATAATAATCATAAGTTTATAAAATGGTCAAATTGTAATTTCAGAGGCCATGTCATTCGAACCCGCACCTTATAAAATGTAATAGAGAGAATACTTCTCTTTTATCTATGGCAACGTATCAGGTGAAAATCACACCCTTTGTGAAAACCCGTACAAACCACGGTAAAAAAGTCATCTAAATTCACCCAAAAAATCACATATGTAGATGATATGATGATACACAACCTTGTAAAATATCTTGTCCAAACTTGACTTCGTTTGTGTAACATATTTCACAAACGAAGTCGAGTTTGGACAAGATATTTTACAAGGTTGTGTATCATCATATCATCTACATATGTGATTTTTTGGTGAATTTAGACGACTTTTTGCCGTGATTTGCACGGGTTTCACGAAAGGTGTGGTTTCCACCTGATACGTTGTCTTTATCTATATGCTTTTATGAAGTTAAACCTCACCGGACGTTTTCTCTCTTCATGCGAGGTGTCAGCATCATTCCCCACTAAATGTTCCACTAACTTGAATCTTTTCATGCAAGTATCTATGTCATCCTTTATTAATTACAAAAAAATGTCCACAACATTTCTATTATGTGCAATACTTTTAATCGTTAATCTATTAACGTAAAGTCATTTACACATGCTATTTATTTCATCACCTATTTTTCTATAATGTGATCAAATGTTCTATTGGTTTTTCTTCTATTAGCTTACCGATTTTTACCATATCCAATACAATAAAATAACATGCAAGTCAAATTCATATATATACACATGGTATACAACATTTCATATAGTAATGCTATATATAAAATAGATTTATTTTAAGAACGTCCCGCGGCAACACGCAGGGTATCCTTCTAGTTTGTTAATTTTTATTTATGAATCGTAGTACAGATACTCATACATATATACACCCTACCCTGTATAAATGTACGTATACACACTCTATCCCTATGAGCACTTTCGAGAGACCGAAAAAACCGTGAACCAAAGATCTTTAGATTTAGATTAATGAAGTCACCATGGTATGCTGTCAAGGAACACATCACGTACCATTGAAAGAACAACGCCGTTAAATGTTGAAATAAATCTAAACAACGTGAGAATACAGTAAAGTCGAGTACTTAAACCAACCTGAGTGGACATGTTTCACTTGAGCATGTATACTAGGAAATTGCATGGTAAAATATTATTTTTCTAAAGCATGGATTTTTAGTTGCTTTGTTAAGAAGATTGTTTTCTTAATATTATGCTGCTATGCCTAGTTAGCGCGTTAGCACGGAGTAAATAGTGAAGATTGACTTCTAATCCTTTGAGCTTGTTTTGAATACTTTAATTTGTTATGATGTCAATACAGTATTTTTAAGATCTATTTGAAAATTTATAATTTTTGAAGGTCCGTAAGTTCTTCGCTTTTTATTGACAAAAAAGATTCATATAGAAAAAATTGAAAAAGCCATGCAAGAATTGAGATGTCGTTCTGGAATTTTTATCTGTACACCTTGTCCATGGTGTTAGACTTGAAGTCACTTCTAAGGGTGGTTGGATCCTTTAGCTAAAGTTTAGCCTGGATCCAATCAAATGTTTAAATATCAATTAGGGAGATAAACATAAGCTAATTATAAAATTAATTGCATAAGCCATCAATAATTGTGTCGGTCATTCAATAATTAGCATATTTTATTCGTATACACGGAGTTTCAGCACTTCTAAATCCTGATAAGAACATGTCGGCCACACAGTAGCCGACAAGACAAACAAATTCGCTTCCTGTCCTACGTGGATACAGAAATCGGGGAAAAAATGGCATGCAGCCTGGCTGCAGCCTACAAGCGTGCATACCCAGCGTGGATGAAGGCCACGTGTTCCCAGGAGTTGATCAGACGGGCAATCAGGGTGCGGCCCCTCGCTGCTACTTTCCTATAACACATGGGCCCCACGGAAGAACTGCTTTCCGGCTGCCGTGAAATGTCTTTGCGTACACACGTGTCAATACATAACGGGGGTATGCACGCTTGTAGGCTGCAGCCAGGCTGCATGCATTTTTTTCCCCACAAATCGGCACTGTGGACAAACAAATTGGTTTCCTGTCCTACGTGGATACACAAATCGGCACTCAAGGAAGCTGGCAGGCACCAAGCGGCGCTGAGATCGGCCTTTTATCGGCACCCAGGAAGCCGATAGCCATCTATATCTGCAATTTAGGTATTCTGCCATCTAGTTTTACAATTTTCTATAAAAATAATATTATTCCAAAAAAAATTCATGTTTTGACTGAAAGCTTGGTAGTGAAATTGACAAGGATCAATTCAAGAGAGACCATATAAGACCCACTTACGTATGAAGATGGCTCGTGGGTTATTCACAGAGTTACCCGACCGAGAGTTTGTCACTTATGTTGTCAGGGGCTCTAACAAGGAACAGAGAAGCACAAATTTCTTGATATCTCGAGAAAATCATCATTATGAGAGTTTGCAGTTGGGCGTGTCGGCCCTGTCCTTCCTCACCGCTGTCCCCGAGCCGCAACACCTAGGTAGGCCTCCCGGCTGACTCCACAGCGGTAAGGTGCCTCCATTCGACTATCGTGCCCACCTCCATCTCGCTGGGTGCCGCCATCTGTTGTCGCGGTCGCCTCCATCGTGTTAGTTTGCCACGTCGTCCGTGCTAAAAAAACGCATGTTGCAAACGTATATTTCAGATATTTCAGAGGTATGTTACAAGTGTTTCATACGGATGTTGCAAAAGTAGATTTGGATGTTGCATATGTTGCAATGGTTTGTGTAGTACTCCCTCCGTCTAGGAAAACATGCAATTCTAGCACATTATCACGTTTTAGTATCTTAATAAGTTTGACCAATTATAGATAAAAAATATCAATATTTATGATATCAAATAAATATCATTAGATTAATTACGAAATGTATTTTCATAATAAATTGATTTGGAGTCATAAATATGAATACTATTCACTAGAAATTTGGTCAAACATGATCTACCTTTTCTGGCACGCAACCCATAATTGCATGTTTTCCTAGATAGAGGGAGTATGTTGCAAGGGTATGTGTTCCCAATGTTTTATCTGTATTTTAGACTATGCATGTGTGTTTATCTGGATGTTGCATATGTTTTCACACGTATGTTGCAAGTGTTTTATCTGGATATTGCATATGTTTGCAATGGTTTTCAGGTTTTTTTCACGTGTTTTTGTAAGTGTTTCAGGCATATGTTTTAAGTGTTTCATCTATCTTCTTTTGTATATTGCAAATATTGCATCTGGATGTTTAAAAAGTAAATTGAGTGTTGCATCTTCCTTGCCTTCTGCTGCTTCGCCTTGGTGTCTCTTCCTCGCCTTATGCTGCCTTGCACCCTTCTCGGTCTGTGGAGGGGGCGCAGCGAGGGCCGACGCAGGGGGTGTGCCGAGGGATGGCGGTGTGGACTCGAGCGCACGCTCTTCCCTTCCGTTACATGGGCAGGTAGTGCTTCAATTCACTTTTTCCTATTATACACGAGGATGCTGAGATGGGATGCTCCCATATTGGTGGGCTTAGGATGACTACTTGGTCACGGTTCGGTTGGCTAGAACTGAGAGCAGCGTCCAGACATGCTGCTAGCGCCAAAAGTTTGGGGGCTAGTGCCTACGTCACTATTGGCGTCACAGAGTCTGGTGCTCCACGAAAGCCGATCCAGACCATGCCGCCACCGCGCCCGCAGGGCCCTGCCGCCGCCGCCCCCGGCCTCCAGCCCACCAGCGGTAGGCGCTGGATCTCGGGCCTGAACTCCAGCTGGCGCCGAGATCCCTGTCCCCCAGTCGACGCCGTCGCAAGCGACCTCCACCGGCGCTGGGGCGGCCCATGCTGATGACTCGGCCGCTCCACCGCCGCCTCCTCCCGTGGAGCCCGCACCATCGTTGACCCCTCGACGACCGCTGGATTCTACGCCACCGGGGGATGAGGACGCCGCCACGAACACCACCACGGCCACACCGCTGACGGCCGAGGGGGCCAACTGTCACAGAACCTCCTAAGTTATATGGCCCACATGCACCTGTCATTGTCCCTAAGACCTCTGACGGCTATGCATGTACACCAGATAACCTAAGAAGATCTATCGAGTGCCCTCGCAAGACTCCGATTCAACTACGTTTGACAACTCATACCAGGATCAACAAAGGAGTAACTACAATATTACAACATTTGTTACAAAACTTTACATCAGAGTGCGGAAGAATAATAATAATGAATTTATAAATCATGATTAAGTCAAATTTTTACAAACTTAACTTGTATTGCGGAAGTTGAGTAGAACTATAGAAGACAACTTAGGTAGAGCACCTAAGTTAGGAGAGGACAACCAAATCATGTCGAGCCCACCGACATGACCTAATTAGCAGCACCAGTCAGCACCTGTAACAGGGGTTAACAAACCTTGAGTACTCAATTGTACTCCGCAAGACTTACCCGACGAAAAGAAAAGACTCCAAGGATATGCTGGCTTAAGGGAGGTAGTGAAGCTAGAAAAGAGAAGTTTTGCAGAAAAACTTACTACCAGTGGATCCTTGCTTTTAGACTTTTAATTAAGTTTTGGTTCTAGTTTTAGTATAGCCTAATTATAGCTAACTTTTGCACATGTATCTATCTTAATCAGAAATATAAGCATCACACTTGTTATTCACTTCTTTTCTATCTCAAGTCCAATAGTAACCATGTTCCAGTTGTTGCTATGATGTTGGTGCAAGGTCAAGACTCCTTTCTCGTGGAGTAACGACGATTCGAACCGCTTGATCTACCCAGCTGGGGCTTCCTAACCATACGCCATATGTAGAACTGAATCTTGCATATATCAACTCTTACCCGAGTAACCCAAATCTAGAACGTGTCCATCGCCACCTGAGAGCACAGTACTCCTCGAACCTAGCCTAATTCTAGCCCCGAGGGTACACGCTACTCTCGCCATCTCTCCACTCCCAATGCGAGGTTAGACGTTCTCATAATGGAGTAGCCGAAGTAAGGCTTACCCAACATGGGTACATGGCTAGTACTATTAAAAACTCCATAACGCAAGGGCCAACAACGTACGATCCTTAACCGACACAGACGGGACCAACCACCAAAGACGATTTCCATGATCCGTCCAATCTCAAGTTCATTCTCATATTCATTTCCACATGCTCTCATGACCTATCATTAGGTTAGGAGAAGCAAGGAATAAACCTGTTCTTGTGATCGAAGAAAATATTATTCGACTTCTACCGAAGTCTAAGCATTACTAAGCATAAGAGATCGACCTACATATACTTGTGGGATATCATCTGGATATAAATGTAGATCAAGGTAATCATGTAGCAACGGTATCAACCAACTTCTTCTAACATAATGCACATTACACTAGACTTAAGGTGTAATAAAACATTTATAAAACAGAAGAGTGGTTGTATGTCCGGGGCTTGCCTGCGTTGCAGCGGTGGTTAGTTCTTGTAGAAGTCAAGTTTGACACCAACATCACGGGTGGATCACCTTCTCTGAAGCTTGATCGACATGATCCAAAACACTCGTATAAACTACACGTATATAAATGATGCAAAACTTAATAGGATGGAATGCATGCCATGATGCATGATGATGAACAAGGCATAGCATACAAGAGACATTTAGAAAGGATAAACATTAGTTATTTAGTTGAGTACAACTTTCCTTCGCGGTACAGTTACAAGCTAACAAGGTTAATTTAAAGGTTAACTAACCATAAGTTTGTTTTTACCCAAGAGGTTGCATCTAATAACAAGTCTATCACAAGACCACTAATTACTTACACAAGAAATCATTAACCATTAATGATCTATGTTAAACACATTAATTATCATTAACAAATCATAGTTAACAAGTTAATCATGAGCTCAAGCAACTCAATAAGATACCATGGATCATCACATGTTAATGATCCAAGGTCAACAATCAATCCAAAAGTCACACAAACCCTAAATTATGATTTATTCTAATCATATAAGCGTTTATTATATAATAAAGAAAAGGCCTAGAATAAAGTATTAAATTAAAAGTTATCAAAATAGTACCAAACTTTTTGTATGGATTCACAACATCAAATTCAGCATAATCATAAATTTTCATGATTTTTGGACTCATACATTAATCTATAAAATCATGGAAGCTACATTTCTTAATTAATTGAGCTATTTTTGTACCACAGCAAAAGTATTGAAAATGACTATTTCATATTTTTCCTACATAGAGCACATCAAGACAAAGCTAACAAAAGTGGTTTCACTCAATTTGGAGTTCCCTAGCTTAAGCTATAAATTACATAAGATATTGCACATGTGAATAAATAAATTAATAAAACAACTAAAAGGGAGGAAGGCTCCGGGCTCAAAGCGACCCGTCCTGGCCCAGCTCGGCGCGACTAAAAGTCTCTAGTTTGGTTTTGGCTAATTGATGAAACCTAGGACTAACCTTTGTATCTAAGTGGATGATTTAGATAAAGGTGGTCATTGAATATGAGACATGACATTAACTCATGTGACCAAGATGATGAAGACCGAGATGATGCTTGGCTCGATGGACCGGTTGTGAAGGTGAAGGGCAAGTCGAGGCTTCGAAGCGAAGGACTATATGATGGTGAAGCTTGAGCAAGACTTGGCGCCGACGGACCGATGCAACGGTGAAGAGCAAGTGAAGTCAAAGTCGATGGATCGAGACGGTCATGTGATGATATGAAGTGGATCATATCTTTTGGAAAAACAAAATAGGCTCAAGGCAAAGGTATAACCATAAGGCCATTTTGTTTTGCACTCAAGAACCATAGAGGGTGTGAGTGGTTTAGGATCGATAGCCGAACTATTAAGAGGGGAAGTCTTATCGGTTATTCGACGCACGGGTGCCACTAGGTGAATTCATGAAGTGCATTGCATGTAGGGCCTAGTGAGCTAACTGGAAAACCTTCGACAATGATTATGAAAATGCTAACACACGTGCACAAGGTGGTGATCACTTGTTGGTGTTGGCACATTTACGAAGGCGATGAAGTTTGAGCGGTAGAGAGGGTTTGGGTCCCTCTCTCCCTCCCGCCGAGCTTGCGAGCGCGGGATTTAGGCGTTTTTGAGAACTTGAAATGCCTATTTTCCACTACGCCAAAAGTCAGAAAAGAAACGGAGGCGAACGGAGGTCACAGAGGTGACTGGACGCTACACCGGACGTGGTCACGGTTTGACCAGACGCGTCCGGTTAGTTCAACGCAGCAGTCAGGCGCGCGGGTGTTAGGGTTTTGCACCAGCGCGTCCGGTCTCTCGTGGGACTGGCGTGTCTGGTTGGGCACCCAGAAGTGTAGTGCGTGGCATAAAGCTGATCGGACACGTGGCGCGTTCGGTCACACGCGATCGGACGTGTCCGGACGTTGAGGGAGCTTACGGGACTCCAACCGGACGCTGGCACTGTCTCGTCTGGTCATTGTCTGGAGCGCGTCCGGTCGATGCTTCGCGGGCATGCGATGCTGTGCGATCGGCGCGTCCGGTCGGTTGAGCGGCGCGTCCGGTCGTTGCGTTTGACCGTTGGCGCGCAATGACCGTTGGAGGATCGAGCGGTCACAGTTGAATTCAGGAGAACACGTGGACGGCGCAGGGTGATCGGACGTGGTGCAGCGCGTCTGGTCAGTTTCGACCGACACGTCCGGTCGTCCCGAAAACAACCAGTGAAGGGGTACAACGGCTCTATTCGTTTGGGATGCTTATAAATACTTGTTGGCCGGCCCTTGGGGAGGTCTCTTAACATTTCTAACACTCTTGTGCATCCTTTGAGCTAGAGCTTCTCCCTCTCACTCATCTCTCTTGCTTGATTGCAAATCAAAAGTGAGATTGAGTGATCCCAAAGTGCATTGCATAGCTTGAGGGCATCTAGTGGCACTTGTGGGTGGTTTAGCCGGTGGATTTCTTGTTACTCTTGTAGAGTACCGTTCCTAGCCGGCTTAGAGATTGTTGGAGGCGTTGGCAAGAGAAGGAGATTGTTCTTGGCCACATCCGGTTGATTGTAAGAGGTTCTTGTGCTTTTCTCGGCGGAGCGCCAAAAGCAACTCTATTACATTGCGCGTGTCATTGAGTTACCTCACTTGAGAGTGGTGTCTTGCGGTGCCTTGAGGGGCGTGCCTTGAGGTCCAAGTGACTTGAGGGTCACACCGAGAAACCATCTAAGTGTTGGTCGACACAACCGGTGACGTAGCTTGTCGATGCACAAGTGAACACCCGGTGAACAAAAATATTGTGTCTCTTGTCTCCCGGTGATTGGTCTTTATATTGTGTTGTTGTCAATATTAATTGATTGTATATCATCTCGGTGATTGGTAACATCTTCACTCCACCGTCGGTATAAGATTCACAATCCTCTCTCTTGATTTACATTTACTAGATTATCTTATGTAGCTCTAGTGGTAGCCTTTGCTAGTAGTTGTTAGCTTGCTCACTAGTGTAAGTTTAGTGACATAGCCCTTGTGTGAACTAGAGATCATAATCTACTAGACTTGTGGATAGGAGGCTTGCATCACAACCGTAGGCTAAGCAAAACTCGCTTTACGCCGTTTGTTATTCTAACAAGTTTGCTTAGTGGTTCTTGTAGATTTTTTTATAGGCTATTCACCCCCCCTCTAGCCATCTAGGACCTTACAAGTGGTATCAGAGCCATGGTCACCGTTTTAATCAAGGCTTAACATCCTTTGGTGTGAAAAATGGCTCAAATTGTGTTCAATCATGTTGGAGGCAAGCCACCGTTCTTTGATGGTGTTAGTTCTTTTGCTCATTGGAAGAGAAAAATAACAATGTACCTTGGTTCTATTCATGAGAGAGTATTGCAAGTCACCGAGAATGATTTTGCTATCATTGATCCTGATCATCTCACCGATGAAGATAGAGCAAATAGAACATGTAATAGAATGACTCTCAATACACTTTACAATGATATTGACACAAAAGTATTTGAGAGCATCAAGGATTTAGAATTGGCAAATAAAGTATGGACAAGGTTGAGTGAAACATATGAGGGCACTAAGGTTATGAAGAGTGCCAAGCTATATGGGCTCAAGAGTGAGTTTGAGAACTTCAAGATGAAAGAAGAAGAAACAATCTTAGAGATGTTTCATAGATTGCAAGTCATTGTAAATGATCTCAAGAGCTTAGGGCACAAGACACAAGACCAAGATTTTTGCCACAAGTTCTTGTTGAGCTTATCAAGAAGATTTAAAATGTTGATCATGATGCTACAAAGAGATGGGCTTGATGCAATGAAGCCCAATGATTTACTTGGAGAGGTATTGACCTTTTACAAGTATGATCAAGATGTTGATGAGAAGGAGAAGGAGGAAGAAAAGAAGAAGACTGTGGCATTCAAGGCCACCTCCTCCAAGGGCAAAGCTTCAATTCAAGAAGAAGATGACAATGAAGAAGATGAAGAATTGGAAATTAATGATGAGGCACTTGCTGTAGTTGTTAAGAATATTGGCAAGATGTTTATCAAAAGAAGAGGCTTCAAAAAGATAAATGACAATTTCAAGAGCAATGAGCAACAAAGGAAGTGCTTCAATTGTGATAGCACCAAACATCTTCAAGCCGAATGTCCCTATGACAAGAAGAAGAATAACAAGAGAGACAAGTTTGAGAAGAAAAAGAGAGAAACCAAGATGACTTTTAAGAAGGGCAAAAATGGAGCCTATGTGGTCACTTGGGAAAGTGATAATGATGAAGAAGAAGAATTATCATCCAACAAGGCTTTTGCTTCCATTTCTATCAACAAGAAGCCCTCACTATTTGGTTCATCCTCTTCATGCTTCATGGCCAAAGAAACTAAGGTATTATATGATGAGAGTGATGATGAAAGTGAAATGGAATATGTTTATGATAGTGATAATGATAATGATAATAATAATGAAAATGATAAACCAACTAAAGAACAACTATATGACTTGATGCAACAAACTAGAGACATAGCTATTGCCAAGGACAAGGAGTGTAAGAAGCTTTCAATGAAAGTAGCAATACTTGAGAAAGTTCTTAGTGAGCTTAAGACCACTCATGAGAGTCTAGTGGAAGACCATAAGGATCTTGGTAAGGCTCATTCTAAGCTTGAAAAAGCTCACTCATTGCTACTTGAGCAACAAACAAAGAAGGAGGTTGTTGTATCATGTGATATAGGTGTTACATGTGATATAATTGATGAATCCTCTTATGAACCTATCATCACGTCAAATGCTAACCCTTCTTGTAGCTCTTCATCCACCACCACTGACTCTACCTCCACTACTAGTGATGGTTTCACTTGTGATGCCTCACTAATGGTTGGGAATGAGACTCTCAAGAGAGAGGTGGATGAGCTCACCACGCCCTAGGCAAGGCCTATGGTGGTGAGGCCCGCTTGCTTAAGTGCTTGAGTAGCCAAAGGTTCTCTCTTAACAAAGAGAGATTGGGCTACCCCCCCAAGAAAGGCAAGTTGGCCTTTGCAACTCCAAAGCCTAGCTTTGTGAAGGGCAATGGTCGGTTTTGCAAAAGATGCAAGCAAGTTGGGCACCTAGAGCATAATTGCAATAAAAAGAACCAAAGCAAGAAACTTGTTAATGCTATACCTTTTGATTCTTGCTATGTGCTTACCAAAAGTGTGAAGGGTGTGCAAGCTAAGTTTATTGATACACCCATTGTTGACCCAAATAAGAAGGCTATTTGGGTACTAAAGAGCTTAGTTACTAACCTACAAGGACCCAAGCAAAAATGGGTACCTAAGCTTCATTGATTTGCTTGTAGGTCAATTACAAAGCCAGAGGAAGGCATTAGATTATTGATAGTAGGTGCACTCAACACATGACTGGTATATCAAGAATGTTTGACTCAGTCAATGACAATGATAGTGGTGTTGATTCTATCACATCTGGCAATAACAAGAAAGGCAAGGTTATTGGCTTGGGCAAGATTACAATATCAAATGACTTGAGTATCTCCAATGTGTTGCTAGTTGAAAGCTTGGATTTCAATCTTCTATCCGTGGCACAAATATATGATCTTGGTTACAAATGTATCTTTGGGTTGATGATGTGGAAGTCATTAGTATAGATGGTTCAAATGTGGCATTCAAAGGCTTTAGATATGAGAATCTCTACCTAGTTGACTTCAATTCTAGAGAAACCTCTTTGACAACTTGCTTAATCTCCAAATCTAGCATGGGTTGGCTTTGGCATAGAAGGCTTGGTCATGTTGGCATGAAACAATTGAAGAAGCTTACAACTCACAATCTTATCAATGGTTTGAAAGATGTTGAATTTGAGAAGAATAAGCTTTGTAGTGCATGTCAAGCCGGGAAGCAAGTTGGAAGCTCACATCCAAAGAAGAGTACAATGAGCACATGCAAAGCATTTGATTTGATGCACATGGATCTATTTGGCCCAACAACATACTTAAGCATAGGTGGTAATAAGTATGGTTTTGTCATAGTGGATGACTTCACAAGATTCACATGGGTATTCTTTCTTAGTGACAAAAGTGAAGTGTTTGACATCTTCAAGACCTTTCTCACTAGAGTTCACAATGAGTTTGAGATTAGAATCAAGAAAGTAAGAAGTGACAATGGAAGTGAGTTCAAGAATACAAGAATTGAAGAACTTTGTGATCACTATGGCATTAGACATCAATTCTCGGCCAAGTATACTCTACAATCAAATGGCCTAGTTGAGAGAAATAATAGAACATTGCTTGATATGGGTAGATCAATGCTTCATGAGTATAATGTGAGTCAATCATTTTGGGATGAAGCAATCAATACCGCTTGCTACTACATCAATAGACTATATTGTCATCCATTGCTAGAGAAGACCCCATATGAGCTACTTCATGGAAGAAAGCCAAATATTTCTTACTTTAGGGTGTTTGGTTGCAAATGCTATATCTTGAAGAAGGGCACTAGATTGAGAAAGTTTGACAAGAGATGAGATGAGGGGTTCCTACTTGGTTATTCAACTACAAGCAAAGCTTATAGAGTTTGGAACAATTCAAGTGGCATTCTAGAAGAAGTCTATGATGTGTAATTTGATAAAACCAATGGGTCACAAGATGAAGAAGAGAATCTAGATGATGTTGGTAGAACTCAATTGGTGGAAGCAATGAAGAACATGGACATTGGGGACATTAGAGCAAAGCAAGTAATTGATATTCAAGATGATGATAAAGATCAAGTGCTCAATTCTCCATTCAAGCTAGCTAGTGACTCTCAAGTGCAAGATCATGGTGCTAGTTCATCTCATCAAGATACATCAAGTGATCAACCAAGCTCAAGCAATTAAGTGCAAGTACTCCAACCACAACATGTTGCAAGAGATCACCCCGTTGATAGTGTTATTGGTGATATTAGAAATGGTGTGCAAACAAGATCAAGATTGGCTATGTTTTGTGAGCATGCATCATTTGTGTCAACCACAGAACCAAAGAAAATAGAAGAAGCTTTGAGGGATGCCGATTGGATCATGGCTATGCAAGAAGAGCTTAACAATTTTACAAGAAATGATGTTTGGGAATTGGTAGAAAGGCCAAATGACTACAATGTGATTAGAACCAAGTGGGTGTTCAAAAACAAGCAAGAGCAAGATGGCATTATGGTGAGAAACAAAGCAAGACTAGTTGCTCAAGGTTACACTCAAGTAGAAGGTCTTGACTATGATGAGACATATGCTCCCGTGGCAAGATTGGAGGCAATAAGGATTCTATTGGCTTATGCTTGTGCACACAACATCAAACTATATCAAATGGATGTCAAAAGTATATTTCTCAATAGAATCATCAATGAGTTAGTCTTTGTTGAGCAACCTCCCGGATTTGAAGATGACAAGAAACCCAACCATGTGTATAAGTTGAAGAAGGCTTTATATGGCTTAAAGTGAGCACCTAGAGCATGGTATGAGAGGCTAAGGGATTTCTTTCTCTCTAAGGGATTCAAGATGGGCAAGGTTGATACAACTCTATTCACCAAGAAGATTGGGAATGATCTATTTATAGTGCAAATATATGTTGATGACATCATCTTTGGATCAACCGATCAAGCTTATTGTGAAGAATTTGGTGCTATGATGGCCAAAGAGTTTGAAATGTCTATGATTGGTGAACTTAGCTACTGTAAGGTCCTAGATGGCTAGAGGGGGGGTGAATAGCCTATAAAAAAAATCTACAAGCACCACTAAGCAAACTTGTTAGAATAACAAACGGTGTAAAGCGAGTTTTGCTTAGCCAAAGGTTGTGATGCAAGCCTCCTATCCACAAGTCTAGTAGATTATGATCTCTAGTTCACACAAGTGCTAAGTCACTAACTTACACTAGTGAGCAAGCTAACAACTACTAGAAAAGGCTACCACTAGAGCTACACAAGATAATCTAGTAAAAGTAAATGCGAGAGAGAGGATTGTGAATCTTATACCGACGGTGGAGTGAAGATGTTGCCAATCACCAAGATGATATACAATCAATTAATATTGACAACAACACAATATGTAGACCAATCACCGGGAGACAAGAAACACAATATTTTTGTTCACCCGGTGTTCACTTGTGCACCGACAAGCTACGTCACCGGTTGTGTCGACCAACACTTAGATGGTTCCTCGGTGTGACCCTCAAGTCACTTGCCCCTCAAGGCACGCCCCGCAAGGCACCGCAAGACACCACTCTCAAGTGAGGTAACTCAATGACACGCGCAATCCAATAGAGTTGCTTTTGGCGTCCTGCCGAGGAAAGCACAAGAACCTCTTACAAACAACCGGAGGTGGCCAAGAACAATCACCTTCTCTTGCCAACGCCTCCAACAATCTCCAAGCCGGCTAGGAGCGGTACTCTCCAAGAGTAACAAGAAATCCACCGGCTAAACCACCCACAAGTGCCACTAGATGCCCTCAAGCTATGCAATGCACTTTGGGATCACTCAATCTCACTTTTGATTTGCAATCAAGCAAGAGAGATGAGTGGGAGGAGTAGCTCTAGCTCAAAGGATGCACAAGAGTGTTAGAAATGCCAAGAGACCTCCCCAAGGGCCGGCCAACGAGTATTTATAAGCACCCCAAACAAATAGAGCCGTTGCCACTCCACTGACCGTTTTTTCGGGACAACCGGACGCGCCGGTCGAAACTGACCGGACGCGCTCAACCGCGTCCGATCGCCCTGCGACGTCCACGTGTCCCTCAAATTTCAAATGCGACCGTTAGATCCTCCAACGGTCAATGCGCGCCAACGGTCAAACGCTATGACCGAACGCGCTGCTCAACCGACCGGACGCGCCGGTCGCACAGCACCGTGCGCGCGAAGCAACGACTGGACGCGCTCCTCGCAACGACCGGACGTGCCGATCCGCACAGCACCCGCGCCCGCGAAACAACGACCGGACGCGCTCCTCGCAACGACCGGACGTGACAGTGCCAGCGTCCGGTCGGAGTCCAGTAAGCTCCCTCGACGACCGGACGCGTCCGATCGCGTGTGACCGGACGCGCCCCGCGTCCGATCGTCCTTGCGAACCGCAGTTCCTTCTGGGCACTTGACCGGACGCGCCGGTCCCACGAGTGACCGGACGCGCCGGTTGCAAACCCTAGCCCACGCGCCCGATACCGCGCTGTACTGACCAGACGCGTCCGGTCACACCGTGACCGCGTCCGGTCACCTCAGTGACCCCGTTCGCCTCCGTTTCTTTTCTGACTTTCGGCGTAGTGGAAAATAGGCATTTCATTTCCCCGAAATCGCCTGAATCCCGCGTTCACACGCTCAGCGGGAGGGAGAGAGGAACCCAAACCCCTCTCTACCCGCAAACCACAGCGCGACCAACGCCACCTTTGCAAATGTGCCAACACCATCAAGTGTACATCTCCATGTGCTTGTGTGTTAGGTTTTTCTCAATCATTTTCAAAGGTTTTCCAATTAGCTCACTAGGCCCTACATGCAATGCACTTCATGAATTCACCTAGTGGCACCCGTGCATCGAATAACCGATAAGACTTCCCCTCTTAATAGTTCGGCTATCGATCCTAAACCACTCACACCCTCTATGGTGTCTTGAGTGTAAAACAAAATGGCCCTATGGTTATACCTTTGCCTTGAGCCCATTTTGTTTCTCCAAATGATATGATCCACTTCATATCATCATATGACCGTCTTGATCTATCGACCTTGACTTCACTTGCTCTTCACCGTTGCATCGGTCCGTCGGCGCTAAGTCTTGCTCAAGCTTCACCATCGCATGGTCCTTCGCTTCGAAGCCTCGACTTGCCCTTCACCTTCACAACCGGTCCATCGTGCCAAGCCTCATCTTGGTCTTCACCATCTTGGTCATATGAGTCAATGTCATGTCTCATATGCAATGACCACCTTTATCTAAATCATCCACTTAGATACAAAGGTTAGTCCTAGGTTTCATCAATTAGCCAAAACCAAACTAGGGACTTTCAATCTCCCCCTTTTTGGTAATTGATGACAACCCTCACAAAGATGATCTTGATAATAAAAGTTTTAAACTTGTCATACTTGTCCAATCATTTTGCTCATAAGTAAAGTTTGGACAATTATCACAAGCTCGGTTTTGGTAGCATTAGCTCCCCCTACATATGTGCATAGAGTTTGGATTGAAAGCTTTGCACATATGCATGGATAGAAATGTTGGGAGAGTAATTCTACCAAAATGATGCTATGGTGTAAGAAATGGACCTTTGAAGCGTGATACCAATCGGAGTTGCCTTTTACACCATCCTTAGCATCATGAAGTAACTAGACATCCATCAAAACTCAAGAACCCCGTGAGATCAACATTATATGTAAAGGTTTTTGGACCACTTGTAAAGCTAACTACTTGTAAAGCTTTAGGCAAGTCTAGATACCACATGTAAACTATTCCTATGCATGATAGTAAATCATTTCATCATCCAATTTTTATACTAGCATTGCACCACACAAGCATGTATATTGAATTTAAATACATGTGCAATGAGCAAGTCATATGAGAATGCACAAACAAATGCAACAACTTTGTTTATGAGCTTGCTCCCCCTACTTGTGTGCATCAACAAATTTTATTTACCCCTTTATCAAGTTGAATCATCCTTTTCTCATCATAAATTTTATGTACCCCTTTATCAAGTTGAATCATCTTTTTCTCTCCCCCTTTGTCAACAACTTACCCAAAAAGGGGATCAAATTGTGGAGAGAAGGAAAAGTGTTTGATGGAGTAGATTGAAATTAATTCGATACCACATGTAAGGTTAAAAAATTTATCAAATTTGGTTTAACCTAGAATACTTGCCAAAGATATTTAATTCGATTTGAACCAAAGACAAGCTTCTTCACTCCTCAAAATAAGGGTTATCTTGCCTATGTTGAATTAAACACTTATAGCAAATCTTCTAGATTCAACACTAGGTTTACAAGCTCACAAACATGTCATATGCCACCACTAGATCAAAATAAGCATAGAAGCAATAGTGGTAACATATATCCATCAAATTCATTTGATTTATCATGAATGCTTATCCGTACCACTTATCATGTCTACATGCTCTATCAAGTCCTTAGCATAGGATGAAAGACATGTCAATCAATTTTACCTTGCAATGTCGAAGGAGAGGCATGTCAATAAGTGAGTGGGGTGCATTCAACTCATGTTTGAGAAATCAAGAATGTTCAATTCATTCCTTAGCTTGCAAAACCTCTTTTCATCAAGTGGCTTAGTGAGAATATCGGCAAGTTGATCATCGGTGCCAACACTTTCAATGGCAATATCTCCCTTTTGTTGATGATCTCTAATAAAATGATGTCTTATGTCAATATGCTTTGTTCTAACATGTTGAACCGGGTTTTGTATCATCTTGATTGCACTTCTCATTATCACATAGCAACGGCACATTCTTGAAGTTGAGGCCATAATCCTTCAAAGTTGATTTCATCCATAGCAATTGTGCACAACAACTCCCCGCACTCACATATTCGGCTTCGGCGGTAGAGATTGCCACACTATTTTGTTTCTTTGAGGACCATGACACAAGTGATCTTCCAAGTAATTGACATGTGCCACTTGTGCTTTTCCTATTGATCTTGCAACCCCCATAGTCGGAGTCCGAATATCCAATCAATTCAAACTTTGACCCCTTGGGATACCATAGTCCAACATTTCTTGTTTGCTTCAAGTACCTCAATATTCTTTTTGCCGCCGTGAGATGACTTTCTCTAGGTGAGGCTTGATATCTAGCACACATGCAAACACTAAACATGACATCCGGCCTTGATGCGATGACATAGAGTAGACTTCCAATCAAAGACCGATATTCCTTTTGATTCACCATTTTGCCATCAAGATCACTATCCAAATTGCCATTTGTGCCCATTGGAGTTGAAATTGGCTTTGCATCTTGCATTCCAAACTTCTTCAACATGTCCCTTATGTATTTCCCTTGACTCACAAATGTTCCATTCTTCACAATAAGCTTGATCGGTTGATCCAAAGATGATGTCATCAACATATATTTGCACTATGAATAGATTATTTCCAATCTTCTTGGTGAATAGAGTAGTATCAACCTTGCCCATTTTGAATCCCTTAGAGAGAAAGAAATCCCTTAGCCTCTCATACCATGCTCTAGGTGCTTGCTTTAAGCCATATAAAGCCTTCTTCAACTTGTAGACATGGTTGGGTTTCTTGTCATCTTCAAATCCGGGCGGTTTCTCAACAAATACTAACTCATTGATGATCCCATTGAGAAATGCACTTTTGACATCCATTTGATATAGTTTGATATTGTGTGCACAAGCATAAGCCAATAGAATCCTTATTGCCTCCAATCTTGCCACGGGAGCATATGTCTCATCATAGTCAAGACCTTCAACTTGAGTGTAACCTTGAGCAACTAGTCTGGCTTTGTTTCTCACTACAATGCCATCTTGATCTTGCTTGTTTTTGAACACCCACTTGGTTCCAATCACATTGTAGTCATTTGGCCTTTCTACCAACTCCCAAACATCATTTCTTGTGAAATTGTTAAACTCTTCTTGCATAGCCATGATCCAATCGGCATTCCTCAAAGCTTCTTCTATCTTCTTTGGTTCTATGGTTGACACAAATGATGCATGCTCACAAAACATAGTCAATCTTGATCTTGTTTGCACACCACTTCTAATATCACCAATAATACTATTAATGGGGTGATCTCTTGAAACATGTTGTGGTTGGAGTACTTGCACTTGATTGCTTAAGCTTGGTTGATCACTTGATGTATCTCGATGAGAAGAACTAGCACCATGATTTTGCACTTGAGAGTCACTAACTAGCTTGTTTGGTGAATTGAGCACTTGATCTTTATCATCATCTTGAATATCAATTACTTGCTTTGCTCTAATGTCCCCAATGTCCATGTTCTTTATTGCTTCCACCAATTGAGTTCCACCAACATCATCTAGATTCTCTTCTTCATCTTGTGACCCATTGGTTTCATCAAATTGCACATCATGGACTTCTTCTAGAATGCCACTTGAGTTGTTCCAAACTCTATAAGCTTTGCTTGTAGTTGAATAACCAAGTAGGAACCCCTCATCACATCTTTTGTCAAACTTCCCCAATCTAGTGCCCTTCTTCAAGATATAGCATTTGCAACCAAACACCCTAAAGTAAGAAATATTGGGCTTTCTTCCATGAAGTAACTCATATGGGGTCTTCTCTAGCAATGGATGACAATATAATCTATTGATGTAGTAGCAAGCGGTATTGATTGCTTCATCCCAAAATGATTGACTCACATTGTACTCATGAAGCATTGATCTAGCCATATCAAGCAATGTTCTATTCTTCCTCTCAACTAGGCCATTTGATTGTGGAGTGTACTTGGCCGAGAATTGATGTCCAATACCATAATGATCACAAAGTTCTTCAATTCTTGTATTCTTGAACTCACTTCCATTGTCACTTCTCACTTTCTTGATTCTAATCTCAAACTCATTGTGAACTCTAGTGAGAAATGTCTTGAAGGTGTCAAACACTTCACTTTTGTCACTAAGAAAGAATACCCATGTGAATCTTGTGAAGTCATCCACTATGACAAAGCCATACTTGTTGCCGCCTATGCTTGTATATGTTGTTGGTCCAAATAGATCCATGTGCATCAACTCAAATGCTTTGCATGTGCTCATTGTACTCTTCTTTGGATGTGAGCTTCCAACTTGCTTCCCGGCTTGACATGCACTACAAAGTTTATTCTTCTCAAATTCAACATCTTTCAAACCATTGACAAGATTGTGAGTTGTAAGCTTCTTCAATTGTTTCATGCCAACATGACCAAGCCTTCTATGCCAAAGCCAACCCATGCTTGATTTGGAGACTAAGCAAGTTGTCAAAGAAGTTTCTCTAGCATTGAAGTCAACTAGGTAGAGATTCTCATATCTAAAGCCCTTGAATGCCACATTTAAACCATCCACACTAATAACATCCACATCATCAACCCCAAAGATGCATTTGTAGCCTAGATCACATATTTGTGCCACGGATAGAAGATTGAAATCCAAGCTTTCAACTAGCAACACATTAGAGATACTCATGTCATTTGATATTGCAATCTTGCCCAAGCCAATAACCTTGCCTTTCTTGTTATTGCCAAATGTGATAGAATCAACACCACTATCATTGTCATTGAATGAATCAAACATTCTTGATGTACCGGTCATGTGTTGAGTGCACCCACTATCAATAATCCAATGCCTTCCTCCGGCTTTGTAATTGACCTACAAGCAAATCAATGAAGCTTAGGTACCCATTTTTGCTTGGGTCCTTGTAGGTTAGTAACTAAGCTCTTTGGTACCCAAATAGCCTTCTTCTTTGGGCCCACAATTGGTGTACCAACAAACTTAGCTTGCACACCCTTGGTAAGCACATAGCAAGAATCAAAAGGTATAGCATTAACAAGGTTCTTGCTTTGGTTCTTTTTATTGCAATTATGCTCTAGGTGCCCAACTTGCTTGCATCTATTGCAAAACCGACCATTGCCCTTCACAAAGCTAGGCTTTGGAGTTGCAAAGGCCGACTTGCCTTTCTTGGGGGTGTAGCCCAATCCCTCTTTGTTAAGAGAGAACCTTTGGCTACCCAAGCACTTAAGCAAGTGGGCCTCACCACCATAGGCCTTGCCTAGGGCGTGAGTGAGCTCATCCACCTCTCTCTTGAGAGTCTCATTCTCAACCATTAGTGAGGCATCACAAGTGAAACCATCACTAGTAGTAGAGGTAGAGTTGGTGGTGGTGGATGAAGAGCTATAAGAAGGGTTAGCATTTGACATGATGATAGGTTCATTAAAGGATTCATCAATTATATCACATGTAACACCTATATCACATGATACAACAACCTCCTTCTTTTCTTGTTGCTCAAGTAGCAATGAGTGAGCCTTTTCAAGCTTGAAATGAGCCTTACCAAGATCCTCATGGTCTTCCACTAGACTCTCATGAGTGGTCTTAAGCTCACTAAGAACTTTCTCAAGTATTGCTACTTTCATTGAAAGCTTCTTACACTCCTTGTTCTTGGCAATAACTATGTCTCTAGTTTGTTGCATCAAGTGATATAGTTGTTCCTTAGTTGGTTCATCATCATCATTTTCATTATCATTATCACTATCATGAGCATATTCCATTTCACTTTCATCATCACTCTCATCATATAATACCTTAGCTTCTTTAGCTATGAAGCATGAAGAGGATGAATCAAATAGTGATGGCTTCTTGTTGATAGCAATGGAAGCAAAAGCCTTGTTGGATGATTCTTCTTCTTCTTCCTCATCATCACTTTCCCAAGTGATCACATAGGCACCATTTTTGCCTTTCTTGAATGTCATCTTGGCCTCTCTCTTCTTCTTCTCAAACTTGCCCCTCTTGTTGTTCTTCTTCTTGTCATAGGGACATTCGGCTTGAAGATGTTCGGTGCTATCACAATTGAAGCACTTCCTTTGTTGCTCATTGCTCTTGAAATTGTCATTTCTCTTTTTGAAGCCTCTTCTTTTGATAAATATTTTGCCAATGTTTTTGACAACTAGAGCAAGTGCCTCATCATCAACTTCCAATTCTTCATCTTCTTCGCTGTCATCTTCTTCTTGAATTGAAGCTTTGCCCTTTGAGGAGGTGGCCTTGAATGCCACGGTCTTCTTCTTCTTCTTTTCATCCTCCTTCTCATCAACATCTTGATCATACTTGTCAAAGGTCAATACCTCTCCAAGCAAATCATTGGGCTTCATTGTTTCAAGCCCATCTCTTTGTAGCATCATGATCAACATCTTGAATCTTTTAGGTAAGCTCAACAAGAACTTGTGGCAAAAATCTTGGTCTTGAGTCTTGTGCCCTAAGCTCTTGAGATCATTCACAATGACTTGCAATCTATGAAACATCTCTAAGATTGCTTCTTCTTCTTTCATCTTGAAGTTCTCAAACTCACTCTTGAGCCCATATAGCTTGGCACTCTTTACAACCTTAGTGCCCTCATATGTTTCACTTAACCTTGTCCACACTTCATTTGCCAATTCCAAATCCTTGATGCCCTCAAATACTTTTGTGTCAATATTATTGTAAAGTGTATTGAGAGCCATTCTATTGCATGTTCTATTTGCTCTATCTTCATCGGTGAGATGATCGGGATCAATGATAGCAAAATCATTCTCGGTGACTTGCAATACTCTCTCATGAATAGAACCAAGGTACATTGTCATTTTTCTCTTCTAATGAGCAAAAGAACTAACACCATCAAAGAACGGTGGCTTGCCCCCAACATGATTGAACACAATTTGAGCCATTTTTCACACCAAAGGATGTTAAGCCTTGATTAAAACGGTGACCACGGCTCCGATACCACTTGTAAGGTCCTAGATGGCTAGAGGGGGGGTGAATAGCCTATAAAAAAATCTACAAGCACCACTAAGCAAACTTGTTAGAATAACAAACGGCGTAAACCGAGTTTTGCTTAGCCAAAGGTTGTGATGCAAGCCTCCTATCCACAAGTCTAGTAGATTATGATCTCTAGCTCACACAAGTGCTAAGTCACTAACTTACACTAGTGAGCAAGCTAACAACTACTAGAAAAGGCTACCACTAGAGCTACACAAGATAATCTAGTAAAAGTAAATGCGAGAGAGAGGATTGTGAATCTTATACCGACGGTGGAGTGAAGATGTTGCCAATCACCAAGATGATATACAATCAATTAATATTAACAACAACACAATATGTAGACCAATCACCGAGAGACAAGAGACACAATATTTTTGTTCACCCGGTGTTCACTTGTGCACTGACAAGCTACGTCACCGGTTGTGTCGACCAACACTTAGATGGTTCCTCGGTGTGACCCTCAAGTCACTTGCCCCTCAAGGCACGCCCCGCAAGGCACCGCAAGACACCACTCTCAAGTGAGGTAACTCAATGACACGCGCAATCCAATAGAGTTGCTTTTGGCGTCCCGCCGAGGAAAGCACAAGAACCTCTTACAAACAACCGGAGGTGGCCAAGAACAATCACCTTCTCTTGCCAACGCCTCCAACAATCTCCAAGCCGGCTAGGAGCGGTACTCTCCAAGAGTAACAAGAAATCCACCGGCTAAACCACCCACAAGTGCCACTAGATGCCCTCAAGCTATGCAATGCACTTTGGGATCACTCAATCTCACTTTTGATTTGCAATCAAGCAAGAGAGATGAGTGGGAGGAGTAGCTCTAGCTCAAAGGATGCACAAGAGTGTTAGAAATGCCAAGAGACCTCCCCAAGGGCCGGCCAACGAGTATTTATAAGCACCCCAAACAAATAGAGCCGTTGCCACTCCACTGACCGTTTTTTCGGGACGACCGGACGCGCTGGTCGAAACTGACCGGACGCGCTCAACCGCGTCCGGTCGCCCTGCGACGTCCACGTGTCCCTCAAATTTCAAATGCGACCGTTAGATCCTCCAACGGTCACTGCGCGCCAACGGTCAAACGCTATGACCGGACGCGCTGCTCAACCGACCGGACGCGCCGGTCGCACAGCACCGTGCGCGCGAAGCAACGACCGGACGCGCTCCTCGCAACGACTGGACGCGCCGATCCGCACAGCACCCGCGCTCGCGAAACAACGACTGGACGCGCTCCTCGCAACGACCGGACACGACAGTGCCAGCGTCCGGTCGGAGTCCAGTAAGCTCCCTCGACGACCAGACGCATCCGATCGCGTGTGACCGGACGCGCCGGTTGCAAACCCTAGCCCGCGCGCCCGATACCGCGCTGTACTGACCAGACGCGTCCGGTCACACCGTGACCGCGTCCGGTCACCTCAGTGACCCCGTTCGCCTCCGTTTCTTTTCTGACTTTCGGCGTAGTGGAAAATAGGCATTTCATTTCCCCGAAATCGCCTGAATCCCGCGTTCTCACGCTCGGCGGGAGGGAGAGAGGAACCCAAACCCCTCTCTACCCGCAAACCACAGCGCGACCAACGCCACCTTTGCAAATGTGCCAACACCATCAAGTGTACATCTCCATGTGCTTGTGTGTTAGCTTTTTCTCAATCATTTTCAAAGGTTTTCCAATTAGCTCACTAGGCCCTACATGCAATGCACTTCATGAATTCACCTAGTGGCACCCGTGCATCGAATAACCGATAAGACTTCCCCTCTTAATAGTTCAGCTATCGATCCTAAACCACTCACACCCTCTATGGTGTCTTGAGTGTAAAACAAAATGGCCCTATGGTTATACCTTTGCCTTGAGCCCATTTTGTTTCTCCAAATGATATGATCCACTTCATATCATCACATGACCGTCTCGATCCATCGACCTTGACTTCACTTGCTCTTCACCGTTGCATCGGTCCGTCGGCGCTAAGTCTTGCTCAAGCTTCACCATCGCATGGTCCTTCGCTTCGAAGCCTCGACTTGCCCTTCACCTTCACAACCGGTCCATCGAGCCAAGCCTCATCTTGGTCTTCACCATCTTGGTCATATGAGTCAATGTCATGTCTCATATGCAATGACCACCTTTATCTAAATCATCCACTTAGATACAAAGGTTAGTCCTAGGTTTCATCGATTAGCCAAAACCAAACTAGGGACTTTCAGCTACTTCCTTGGTCTTGAAATCAAGCAATTGAAGAATGGAACATTTGTGAGTTAAGAGAAATACATAAGGGACATGTTGAAGAAGTTTGGAATGCAAGATGCAAAGCCAATTTCGACTCCAATGGGTACAAATGGTAATTTAGATAGTGATCTTGATGGCAAAATGGTGAATCAAAAGGAATATCGATCTTTGATTGGAAGTCTACTCTATGTCACCACATTAAGGCCAGATGTCATGTTTAGTGTTTGTATGTGTGCTAGATATCAAGCCTCACCTAGAGAGAGTCATCTCACGGTCACAAAAAGAATATTAAGGTACTTGAAGCAAACAAGAGATGTTGGACTATGGTATCCTAAGGGGTCAAAGTTTGAATTGATTGGATATTCGGACTCCGACTATGGGGGTTGCAAGATCAATAGAAAGAGCACAAGTGGCACATGTCAATTACTTGGAAGATCACTTGTGTCATGGTCCTCAAAGAAACAAAATAGTGTGGCAATCTCTACCGCCGAAGCCGAATATGTGAGTGCGGGGAGTTGTTGTGCATAATTGCTATGGATGAAATCAACTTTGAAGGATTATGGCCTCAACTTCAAGAATGTGCCATTGCTATATGATAATGAAAGTGCAATCAAGATGACACAAAACCCAGTTTAACATGGAAGAACAAAGCATATTGACATAATACATCATTTCATTAGAGATCATCAACAAAAGGGAGATATTGCCATTGAAAGTGTTGGCACCGATGATCAACTTGCCGATATTCTAACCAAGCCACTTGATGAAAAGAGGTTTTGTAAGCTAAGGAATGAGTTGAATGCACCCCACCCACTTATTGACATGCTTCTTCTTCGATATTGCAAGGTAAAATTGATTGACATGTCATTCATCCTATGCTAAGGACTTGCTAGAGCATGTAGACATAATAAGTGGTATGCATGAGCATTCATGATAAATCAAATGAATTTGATGGATATATGTTACCACTATTGCTTCTATGTTTGTTTTGATCTAGTGGTGGCATATGACATGTTTGTGAGCTTGCAAACCTAGTGTTGAATCTAGAAGATTTGCTATACATGTTTAATTCAACATAGGCAAGATAACCCTTATTATGAGGTGTGAAGAAGCTTGTCTTTGGTTCAAATCAAATTAAATATCTTTGGCAAGTGTTCTAGGTTGAACCAAATTTGATAAATTTTAACCTACTCCATCAAACATTGTTTTTCGCTCCACAATTTGATCCCATTTTTGGGTAAGTTGTTGACAAAGGGGGAGAGAAAAAGATGATTCAACATGATAAAGGGGTAAATAAAATTTTAATGCACACAAGTAGGGGGAGCAAGCTCATAAACAAAGTTGTTGCATTTGTTTGTGCATTCTCATATGACTTGCTCATTGCACATGTATTTAAATTCAATATACATGCTTATGTGGTGCAATGCTAGTATAAAACTTGAATGATGAAATGATCTACTAGCATGCATAGGAATAGTTTAGACGTGGTATCTAGATGTGCCTAAAGCTTTATAAGTGGTCCAAGAACTTTTACATATAATGTTGATGTCACGGGGTTCTTGAGTTGTGATGGATGTCTAGTTACTTCATGATGCTAAGGATGGTGTAAAAGGCAACTCCGATTGGTATCACGCTTCAAAGGTCCATTTCTTACACCTTAGCATCATTTTGGTAGAATTACTCTCTCAACACTTCTATCCATGCATATGTGCAAAGCTTTCAATCCAAACTCTATGCACATATGTAGGGAGAGCTAATGCTACCAAAGCCGAGCTTGTGATAATTGTCCAAACTTTACTTATGAGCAAAATGATTGGATAAGTATGACAAGTTCAAAACTTTTATTATCAAAATCATCTTTGTGAGGGTTGTCATCAATTACCAAAAAGGGGGAGATTGAAAGTCCCTAGTTTGGTTTTGGCTAATTGATGAAACCTAGGACTAACCTTTGTATCTAAGTGGATGATTTAGATAAAGGTCATTGAATATGAGACATGACATTAACTCATGTGACCAAGATGATGAAGACCGAGATGATGCTTGGCTCGATGGACCGGTTGTGAAGGTGAAGGGCAAGTCGAGGCTTCGAAGCGAAGGACCATGCGATGGTGAAGCTTGAGCAAGACTTGGCGCCGACAGACCGATGCAATGGTGAAGAGCAAGTGAAGTCAAAGTCGATGGATCGAGACGGTCATATGATGATATGAAGTGGATCATATCTTTTGGAAAAACAAAATGGGCTCAAGGCAAAGGTATAACCATAAGGCCATTTTGTTTTGCACTCAAGACACCATAGAGGGTGTGAGTGGTTTAGGATTGATAGCCGAACTATTAAGAGGGGAAGTCTTATCGATTATTCGACGCACGGGTGCCACTAGGTGAATTCATGAAGTGCATTGCATGTAGGGCCTAGTGAGCTAATTGGAAAACCTTCAAAAATGATTATGAAAATGCTAACACACGTGCACAAGGTGGTGATCACTTGTTGGTGTTGGCACATTTACGAAGGCGATGAAGTTTGAGCGGTAGAGAGGGTGTTGGCATATTCAGGTGTTTTTGAGGACTTGAAATGCCTATTTTCCACTACGCCGAAAGTCGGAAAAGAAACGGAGGCGAACGAAGGTCATAGAGGTGACCGGACGCTGCACCGGACGCGGTCACGGTTTGACCGGACGCATCCGATCAGTTCAACGCAGCAGTCAGGCGCGCGAGTGTTAGGGTTTCGCACCGGCACGTTCGGTCTCTCGCGGGACTGGCGTGTCCGGTCGGGCACCCAGAAGTGTAGCGCGTGGCGTAAAGCTGATTGGATGCGCGGCGCGTCTGGTCACACGTGATCGGACGCGTGCGGTCATTGAGGGAGCTTACTGGACTCCAACCAGACGCTGGCACTGTCGTGTCCGGTCGTTGTCTGGAGCGCGTTCGGTCGATGCTTCGCAGGTGCGCGGTGCTGTGCGATCGGCGCGTCCGGTCGGTTGAGCGGCGCGTCCGGTCGTTGCGTTTGACCGTTGGCGCGCAGTGACCGTTGGAGGATCGAGCGGTCATAGTTGAATTCGGGAGAACACGTGGACGGCGCAGGGCGATCGGACGTGGTGCAACGCGTCCGGTCAGTTTCGACCGGCGCGTCCGGTCATCTCGAAAAATGCCCAGTGAAGAGGTACAACGGCTCTATTCGTTTGGGATGCTTATAAATACTTGTTGGCCGGCCCTTGGGGAGGTCTCTTGACATTTCTAACACTCTTGTGCATCCTTTGAGCTAGAGCTTCTCCCTCCCACTCATCTCTCTTACTTGATTGCAAATCAAAAGTGAGATTGAGTGATCTAAAGTGCATTGCATAGCTTGAGGGCATCTAGTGGCACTTGTGGGTGGTTTAGCCGGTGGATTTATTGTTACTCTTAGAGAGTACCGCTCCTAGCTGGCTTGGAGATTGTTGGAGGCGTTGGCAAGAGAAGGAGATTATTCTTGGCCACCTTCGGTTCATTGTAAGAGGTTCTTGTGCTTTCCTCGGTGGAGCGCCAAAAGCAACTCTATTACATTGTGCATGTCATTGAGTTACCTCACTTGAGAGTGGTGTCTTACGGTGCCTTGAGGGGCGTGCCTTGAGGGGCAAGTGACTTGAGGGTCACACCGAGAAACCATCTAAGTGTTGGTCGACACAACCGGTGACGTAGCTTGTCGGTGCACAAGTGAACACCGGGTGAACAAAAATATTGTGTCTCTTGTCTCCCGGTGATTGGTCTTCATATTGTGTTGTTGTCAATATTAATTGATTGTATATCATCTCGGTGATTGGCAACATCTTCACTCCACCGTCGGTATAAGATTCACAATCCTCTCTCTTGATTTACATTTACTAGATTATCTTGTGTAGCTCTAGTGGTAGCCTTTGCTAGTAGTTGTTAGCTTGCTCACTAGTGTAAGTTTAGTGACATAGCTCTTATGTGAACTAGAGATCATAATCTACTAGACTTATGGATAGGAGGCTTGCATCACAACCGTAGGCTAAGCAAAACTCGCTTTACGCCGTTTGTTATTCTAACAAGTTTGCTTAGTGCTTCTTGTAGAATTTTTTATAGGCTATTCACCTCCCTCTAGCCATCTAGGACCTTACAGCGACGCAGCGCGCGCACACGTGGCCTAGGCGCGCAAGCAGGCGCATGCGGGCGTGGCCCAATCGGCCCAGCACCAGGCAAAGGCCCAAGACCGAACAAGCGTCCCAGGTCTGCCCTTCTCCCCTCCTCTTCCCTACTCAGACCACGCACGACGATGACAGCGACGGCTGACCGGTGAATTCCCGGTGACGGCGAGGTTGCCGGCCATGGCATCGACCTCAACACGATCGCAGTGAGAGGGCGAACCTTCCTCGAACATCAGCGAAACCTCTATTGCACAGTAGGGATGGCGGCATCGTCTCCGATGGCTTGGTGATGCTCCGGCGTGATGGCGATGGCCTTCGGAGGCAATTCTCGTGATGTTAGCTACCTCTACATGTTCCTCAAGACCTCGCTACTCTAGTCCAGGACTCAATCGAACGATAGACGGACCGCAGCGAGCTTCGCCCCGGTAATGGCGGCTCAGCTCCAAGAACACCATGGCACGACCGCGTTTCGGTGACCGGGGTGCAGTCGTGGTTAAATTGGCGATGGTACTAGGTCTAGGGGCTTACCGTGAAGATGATGTGCATGCTATAGGAGCCAGGGAGGCGACGGAGCAGGTTTGTCGACATGGAGGGCGGACACGGTGGCCTAAACTAGAGATGACGACGGCGTTCCGACTCAGCCACTGCAGTAGAGACCGAAGAGGAAAACGCATGAGCACCACAGAGTCAAGGAAGAGCTAGAACGGAAGATGGAGTGGTGAGAGAAGCTCTGAGGCATCTTGGCCACGATGAGGTCATGGTCCGCGGCCATGGTGAGCCGTCGCGGCAGAATAGCGGTGCACGAGCGGTTCTGGCCGAGAGAGATGACGTGATCGAGTCAAGATGATGCGCTAGGAGCATGCAAAGCTATGGGCAAGAGGAGTTGTGCTAAGTTGCTGCGGTGGTGACCAATTTGGACAAGGAGGGGCTCTGCGACGGGGAGAAAACAGAGGAGAAAGAGAGCTCAGCGGCCGGCTGCTTGGGCTTTATAAAGGCGAGGACGACTTCGTGGCTTCGGTAGCGGCTTCTCGAGCACGGCCACGAGGACGACTGCGCGCCCACGCGCGAGAAGGCGCGACACGGCCACCTCGACGCCGGCGACAGTAAGAGAAGGAAAACAGAGCACGTTAGTTACTGTAGCAATCGTGCCACCTCACTTTTAAAATTTCAAAAATTACTTCTGATTTTTCATTGAAACCCAAAATTTCCCAAAAACCAAAGTTGCTCAAAAATCTGCACTCTACAACTTTGCTTTTGTGACCAAACTCATATTTTGAATAATTTTTTAAATTTAGATTTGAATTTAAAAAGGGGACAAAAAATAGGGTTTCTGTAAATTCAAAATTACTTCAAATTTTTGAATAAAACTTGAAAATCTGTAAAAAAGAGAAAATGTAAAATTTTTGAAGATCTACAACCTTCATAATGGGGCCATCACCCAATGATGCCTACTTTTTGAAATTGAGTTGAAATTCAAATTTGGGATTTGAATCTTTTCAATTTTATTCAAAATTTTACATTGAAACTTTGAAAACCTAAAACACCAAAGTTGTACATCTAGGTAAGACCTAGAACTTTGCTTTTTAAACCTTTTTAAAATTCTACCTCCATTTGGAAATTGGAATAGGAAAATGAAAAGTGGTCAAATTTGAGATTTGCTTCTTTTTAAAATTACTCCAAATTTTACACTAAAACTTTGAAAACTCAAAACACCAAACTTGTAGCCCTTGAAAATATCTACAAACTTGGTTTTAAACTTTTTCCCAAATTTTGCTTAGATTTTGAATTATTTCAAAAGGGGTAAAAACAAGGTTTTTCTTTTCTGAAAATCAGGGTTTTGAATTCAATTGATTATTCTTTTTAACTAAAACTTGATTAATCCTTTAACACTAATAAAACATTATTTCATGTGATAAGCAACATGGCATTATTAACATCTCAAGCATACTAGTAAAAACAACACATCAAATTACTATTGTATTGAAACATGTGAAACATATATATGAAACATACGAAACATATAAACCTTACAATGTGACATGAAACATTCTATTGAAACATCCAAAACATTTCAACACTTTACTTGAAACATAAGCAATAATAAAAACATTACCATGCTATGCATGAAACATGTGCAACATATAAACCTTACATGGGAAATAATGCTCAAGCAACACATGTAACGCATGCAACATACGCAACATGACTAAAGTAACATGGGCAACATGAATGCATTTATGGCATATCATTTGATGTTTATGCTTGATGATGCTCCACTATCACATTTTAATTGTTCCTTAACATCTAGGATGTTATACCAACTCTGGCGCTTCCCTATCCTCTCCGCCGCTGGGGCAGGATGCCAGCAACGTCGCCGGACGCCCGAGCCTTGGAGCCCTGGCGCGGCATCGTCGGACGCCCCAAGCTCCTCCCTCTCACCGACCGCGACACTGTTCTTCCCCGGATGCTCCTTGGGAGGGCGTTCGAAGAGCCGCAGTGGGCGAACGACGATGGCGAGGAGACCGATGATGACCACCCTGCGACCTAGAGGCTGCTCGTCGCCCGACGAAGCCAGCCTCTGCCTCCCCCGTGAGCCTCGAGACTCGTTCAGTCGCAGTTTTGGGTTGCGATGGGGTGGACACTGGACAGGGGCCCATAAAGGGCCGTAGGAGGAGGAAGCATAGCCAACCATGCTCACAGCTGGTGAATGGCTTGTCTATTCGGCTAGTGGATGGCCGTGTCCCTGCCCGCTAATGCCTCGATCGCCGTGGATGGGTCTCCGCCCCCAACATCGATGGGTGGTGTCAGATCGTCCCCCGGCAGGTGACATGACCTGCTGCTGCCTTGATTGAGCCTTGCCCCAGCCAAAAGCAGCTTCCGCAGGTCAAGAAGATCCCGGCAGATGCTTCAACTGCCTCTCATACTCACATTGAGTAGCGACTTGCCGGTTGCCACGGCGTTGTCTACGCTATCGTGGATTTGGACACCTCACCAAGGACTGCAGGCGGCCTAGGACTGCTTTGACCTCGGTGGTGATTAGCGCCAAGCCATGACACTCTGCTCGTGATGACCCCCCGGTCTCCCAGCACACACCACGCGGTGGTGCGGAGGGTGCCGCACTGGGGGGCCGTGGAAGGCACTAGCGGGAGACGACGACGATGTTGGTGGCACAGGACTAAGCCAAAGGACATTGGCACGGGTGCGCCTGCCGACCACGTCAACAAGGCACCTACTTCTACTACTACACTATGCTTCCCTGAGCCAGATCCGCTGGCACTGGCGCTGGCGCTGTGCATGAGTGCGGGGCCTCCCGCATTGGTTGTCTCATTCTACTGATGCTGGAAGAGCTCGCCGCCTCGCTCGTCGTGAACCGACCAGCGAGTGAACCAGCGCCCGGGTGCCAGCCTACTCTAGAGGCTGCCTCTTTGGGGATTGAGGAACCGTCTTCGGCGCCAGCTGCTCACTCGCCTCAGCTGTCTCGGGGGGTGTAACAGCCCCAAAATGGGCCAAGTGGGCCAAAATCGCGAGATAGGGGTGATGTACCGCAGTAGGGGGGCAGTGGGGTGACACTGTAGATGGGGGTGCTGTAGCTCTGACACTGTAGCAACAAGTTACTGCAGCAACGCAGTGGCCAGGCCGATTTCGGGTCACTGCAGTTCGGGTACTGTTCACTGGTTACTATAACATCACGAAACACTGTACAACCGGTGTTTAGTACATACTGTGAATCTTGAGGAAGCTAGACTAACTTAAATACCAGGCCAGGGACGCGTAGTAACCTTGGTTAACCGTTTTGAGTGAAGCGAGGATGAAAGCTCAAGCGGGTTACTATGCAGGTGGGACCACTCCTTGGTAGAGTGGGCCTAGGCCGTGTATGCCAGGACTTGATGTTACATTTGGTATCAAAGCCGACTCTCACGGTTTCGCGGGCACGTGAGGATCAGATGCTCAGGCATAATGTGTGCATGCGCGTGGGACCATTGTGGACATGGCATGGCATGACACATGCGCGCGGCACAGGAACACACAAATGTGGCCAAGAGAGGAGGATCCTGGATTAAGTGTCCCTAACGGGTAAGCCAGTCTGGCATTCGACGGGGATGTCGAATCCTTAGGGGGGTGATTGTAACAGCCCCAAAATGGGCTAAGTGGGCCCGATTCACGGGATGGGGCCGATGTTACGGTAGCAGGGCAGTGGGCGATCACTGTAGCGGGGTTACTGCACATCCGGACTTAGGGGGGTACTGTAGCAGCGTGGTTGTAGACGGCGTTACTGCAGCACCGAATCAGCACGGGCAAATTTGGGGTTACTGTAGCTTGGTACTATCACCAGTACTGTAGCTCTGGTCAGATAAGTGTCAGACTAATTTTGAAGAGTTAAAGAAGAGATTGACTAATTTTGAAGAGTTAAAGAAGAGGTTAACAACAGCCCCAGTGTTGACCTTACCAGATTTAAACAAGAGCTTCTCTATCTATTGTGATGCATCTTGCTTAGGCCTTGGATGTGTGCTTATGGAAGAAGGAAAAGTGGTGGCATATGCATCAAGGCAGTTGAGAAAACATGAACTGAACTATCCTACTCACGATTTGAAATTAGCCACAGTTGTCCATGCTTTGAAGATCTAGAGACATTATTTAATTAGACACAAGAGTGACATTTATACAGATCACAAGAGTTTGAAGTATATTTTCACACAATCAGATCTAAATCTAAGACAGTGCCGTTGGTTTGAGTTAATAAAGGATTATGACTTGGAGGTGCACTACCATCCTGGGAAGGCAAATGTTGTAGCTGATGCACTTAGCAGGAAGAGCTATATCAATGGACTTCAACTGACATTCATACTTGCAGAGTTGCGTGCTGAAATAGAACATCTTAATTTGGGTTTTGTCAATAATATCATGGAATTGACAATAGAGCCTACGTTGGAGCAAGATATATGCAAGGGTCAGTTGGAGGATGAGAAACTAAAGGAGATAGCAGAGAATGTAGTGCTTGGAAAGACACCAGGCTTTAGGCTGGACGAGAATGGTACTCTATGGTTTGGGAAAAGGATATGTGTACCTAAAGTGAAAGCTATCCGTGATACAATTCTACGAGAGGCACATGATGCTTATTCAATACACCCTGAAAGCACCAAGATGTATTTAGATCTTAAAGAGAAGTATTGGTGGTATGGGTTGAAAAGAGATGTGGCAGAGTATGTGACCATATGCAATACTTGTCAGAGGGTAAAAGCTGAGCACCAAAGACCTGTAGGATTGCTGGAACCAATGAAAATACCAGAGTGAAAATGAGAAGAAGTTGGTATGAACTTTATTACTAGATTACCTCGCACTCAGCGCGGATATGATTCGATTTGGGTAGTAGTGGACCGACTTACTAAGGTTGCTCATTTTCTGCCAGTCAAGACCACTTATAATGGTGCAAGGCTAGCAGAGTTGTATATGGAGAGGATAGTGTGCTTATATGGAGTCCCAAAGAAGATTGTGTCTGATCGAGGTACTCAATTTATGTCACAATTTTGGCACAAGGTATATAGAGCTTTAGAGACAAAGTTGAATTTCAGTTCTGCATATCATCCCCAAACTGATGAACAAACATAAAGGACCAATCAAATCTTAGAATACATGTTGAGAACTTGTGCTTTGCAGTATGGTACTAGTTGGGACAAGAGTTTGCCATATGCTGAGTTTTCATATAACAACAGTCACCAGAAAAGTCTCAAAATGGCACTATTCGAAGCGTTATATGGACGTAAGTGTAGGACACCTTTGTTCTAGAATCAGACATGTGAAACTCAGGTATTTGGACCTGATATTCTAAGAAATGTTGAAGAACAAGTGAGGATGATCAGAGACAACTTGAGAGTAACACAGTCCAGACAAAAGAGTTATGTTGATACCCGAAGAAGAGAGTTGAGCTTCGAAGTAGGTGATTATGTGTACTTAAAAGTGTCACCAATGAGAAATGTGAAGATTTAATATGAAAGGCAAGCTAGCACCGAGGTATGTTGGACCTTTCAAGATTTTAGAGAGACGTGGAGAAGTGGCCTATCAATTAGAACTGTCAGAAAGTTTGTCAGGTGTGCACGATGTATTCCATGTTTCGCAATTGAAAAAGTATTTGCGAGTACCAGAAGAGCAGATTCCTTTGGAAGAGCTTGCTATTAAAGAAGATCTCACATATGAAGAGTATCCGATAAAAATATTGGAAACTGTAGAAAGAGTTACAAGGAGCCGAACTATAAAGATGTGCAAGGTACAGTGGAATCGATATTCAGAAGATGAGGCTACTTGGGAAAGGAAAGAAGATCCGAGAAAATCTTATCCGCAGCTGTTTGAGTAAGCATCACCCAATCTCGAGGACAAGATTCTTTTTAAGGGGGTAGAATTGTAACACCCAAATTTTTGCATTATTTCAAAATAGTTAAATTGTTTTATTTATGTAAATTAAGTGCGCATTCAAATGTAGAAAATAATAATTTTTATGAAACTAAAATTTATCATAAGGTTAGCTACATGTTGATGCACTCATGCCGATGCATTTTTTGTGATGATTGGTTTTGATCCAAAGTTTAAAAGAGATTCAAAAACATTTAAAATTGGATTTGGAAAATCAAATTAGAAAAAGAAAACTTCTTTTCCTTCCTCCTCCCTCCTTTCGGCCCGAGCGGCCTAGCTCGGCTTGCTATTTCTCCCCCTCCCCCGCCGGCCCGCGCGTCTTCTCCCTTTCCCTCCTCTCTTTTCTCTTGGGCCAGCCCAGTTCGGTGATTGGGCAACCACTGCTGCGCCCCTTTCCCCCTGCCGCTGACAACCGGTCCTGTCCGTCAGCTCCTCCCCTAACCTCCTGCATCCCGCTCGGTCAAGGCACAACCGTCGCCCGTGTGCCCACGCTCCATCGTGGGAGCGTCTCTCCCGCGCCTCAGGCCTCTTTAAAAGGGAAGCGCGACCCCATCTCCGCCCCTTCCCCCACTCCAACTCCCTCTCTCTCGAGTTCACTGGGCTGCAAAACCGCAGCAAACGCCTCCGGAGAGCCCCGTTTGCCCCACCGCGTTGGCCGTCACCTCCGAGCCGCCTTCGCCCCGTGTTTTTCGCTCGGTGAGCTTCACCTCTCTCTCCTCTTTCTCCCCATCCATCTCCCATGCCGGATGGTGGCCTCTAGGGCCATTTTCGCGAGCTCCGGCGAGCCCCCTCCACGGTCGGCCATGGCGAGCGTCGCACCGAGTCTTCTCCGGCCGTGAAATGCACCCCACCAAGGTCGCCATCGTCTCCGCTTTCTCCCAGTGCCATCGGTTTGTCGAACCATGGTCCGTAGGCCCTATTTCCTATGCTCCGGCGAGCTTCTCGCCGTCGGGCATGGTGGCACCGCTGTGGCTGCTACTGTTACCGATCAGCAGCTTCTTCTTTCTCCCTCCCATCCTTTCCCAGCCGTTGATTTTGAGATCTACGACCATGATTAGAACATACCCCTTCGCAGGTCCTTTTGCTAAAGAGACTTCGTCCTTTTTATTATTCATGCTGCAGTCCTCAGCCGATTTTAAAAACCGAATTTTGATTTATTTTATTATGAAATGAGTTCAATTTATTTACAGAATTGCCACTGCATTAGATTGTTTATAAAATCATCGTTTTAGCTCCGATTCGACCCGTTCAACTTGCGTTAGTTTCGTAATTTCATAATCTACATGATGATGCTACTGTTAAACCCATTAGCAACTTTTAAATTTCTTGATTAGGTTAAGTTAATTAACTCGCTATAGAAATCTTGTTTAATTCATAACTTTCGCGTTATAGCTCCGAATTTCGTGAACTTCGCGTCGATGTGATCGTAGCGAGACGTAGATGATCTTCATAAACTTTTTATCTTATTTTATTTACTGTTGGTGTATTGTTCTAACTATAGAATTGTTTTGCTTGTATGTTTGTTTCCGGAATATGTGTTGTTGGTCTGTGTTGATCGAGTTCAGACGGTGAGGAGTACGTTGGGAACTAGGAGTACTTTGAAGACCAGCAGGAGTTTGTGAACCAAGGCAAGTATAGCATGGGCTTACCTTGATGTCCTATTCATTATATAATCTACTCATTATGCATGTGTCTAATATTGCTCGACTATAAGGACTTCCTAGCTATTGATGACCTGTACCTTGATTCCTGTGGGATTATTTGCATATGGTTAGAATGCTAGTGCTCTATTTAAACATGATCAATACTATGACTTATGGAATAAACGGATAAACATGATGGTAATAATTGAACTATAGGGTGATGGTGCAAATGAATTTGATCATGTTGCCCTAAACCCTTCGTAAGGACTTATCTATCGACAAAAGCTGGGATTGACAGTGCAACCGTGGGGGTCACATGACTCTGACTTTAGCTCAGTAATAGGATTTTTTCTAGCTTGTTAGAGGTTACCCGAAAGGGCGCAAGAGGGTCTTGCTACTTTAGGTATAGGACTGCCCCTGTTCTTATGTGTATAGCCACGAAGGATTTGTGCCATAGAAAGGGGTTCCTACATCTGCCTGCCGAGGAAACATTGCGGGCCTAACATGTTAGAGAGACCTATAGAAGGCTTCATAGTGTACCCTGCCTGCTCACCTTAGGAGTGTTAGGGGGTCGACGGGTCCCGGACATTTTGGGCAACACGACTCACGGGTAAAGATGCACAACCTCTGCAGAGTGTTAAAACTGTTATAACAGTCATGCTCACGGTCACGAGCGGCCCGGAAAACTCACAGAATAAATGGTTATCTGTTATGTTGTTAATTTATGATGATGATGATGTTATAATATTGTTCAATGACTCTATTTAATTCTAGTATATGATTATGTGGGTTAATTTGGGAGCTTAAGCATAACTTGATGTTAACCAATGATAAAATGTTGACATACTAAAATGCTAAATGCAGTAAACCGTGTCTACCTTTTGAGCCTCATGAATCCCCATGTTATGCTTGTGGAGTACGAAATGTACTCACGCTTGTTCATTTTTCATTTTTGGATAAAAACCCCGGATGGGTAACAGATGACAGTTGGTATGAGGATTACCCAGAAGATTTCTAGGTTTGAGTCAACCACTTGACTGTCCCTGTGTTGGAGCTACCATGTTCGAGAGTTATATTTTATTTTTCGCTTGTGATATATAAAACTAAGTGATGTATTAAACGTGATGTAAGATATACTGTGATGATACTTTCTGTAATTTGTCGACTTATGTGTGCGACTGTCCCTGGGGCGCACATAAGGTTTATGCACTCTATTTTGTCCTTTAAATGGAGTGTGACAATATGGATAGTAGAGTGTTTCTTTCATACAGTACAACACAGTAGTGTGAGTGTCTCTATCAGCTTGGGATGTTTCTCCAGCACGTGCACGCCTGTTCTATGGCTGTGGTGTGGTATAATTACTGAGTTTTTCTGGTTATTTGTCTGCCACGTCTGTTCTATGGCTCAGGTGTCATTGCTAATTCCCCCCCCCAGGTAATGCTATTTTTTTCCACTTTTGAGTTTTGCATTTGCAGTTCTGCTAGACTGTTGTCCCTTTTAACGATGACACATTTTTTATTAAGAGAAGATGAAAAAGTTTACAACAAGCGACTTAGCGGTAATCACATGGTTTACCAGAGAGGAGTCACACACGAGAGACGAGAAACAACATAGAAAGCCGATGCACATAATTGAACCAAGAGTGACCTTAACTGCTGGAAGCGAATACCACCACAACTTTTGTATTCATTGTGTTAACATTTAAGGTTGTTCGAAAATTTTAAAATATGACAATTTTGAATCACATATTTAGGACTCAAACCGTAGTATATCACATTAAGAACTATAACTTTATTATAGGCCATGTCGATACGCAAGGCCCCGTTTGGAAATTTAAATTTCAAAATTTGATAATTTAAAATAAAATTATAGGATTCTAAATAGTTTCAAATAAAATACTAATCATCTCGCATTAAGCTATATATCTTTGATATAAAGTTCATCTTCATTTGACTTCATATAAAACATTTTGTTTATTTTTGTTGTAACAATTTCTAGAGAGGTAAGAGTGCCGCATTTATTAATTAATCAAGCTCAGTATCGCAATTGTGACAATACCATGGATGAAACTATACTAACAATCCAAATACAATTATCAGACATCGCACGTAATCTGGTACATGATTGAGATACTGCTTTGCAGCTTGACTAATAAGTGGCACTGTGAACCAGAACCAGCTTCACCTTTCTTAAGTAAAGAACGGTTCGAATGTGGAAGTTCAATGTGAATGTGTATCCTGGCGGTAGACGTACTTCTTTGCCCAGTACAAGTACTTAAGGAAACCAAGCAAACCGACAACAGCCAAACCCTCGAGCCACCCTCCGTCGTGCCCATGCCTCCTCGTGATGCTGTTCACTGCTTGCACCAGGAAGGTGGCCAGCAATGAAGCAAGCCCTATCTCACACCAGAACAAGGCTGTGGCAATGGACTTCATGCCTCGTGGCGCCTCGCTGTTAAAGAACTCAAGGAGCCCAGGAAACGAAGTCACGTCCGACACGCCCAGCAGGAAGAACTGAGGCGCAAGCCAGAACAGGGACATCTGTACTGCAGCTTCTTTTTTCTTTCTCTCAACTACTGCTAGCATTACCATTTGGAAGGTAATGGGGATGATGAAGAGTGTCGCAGGGGAAACATGGATCTTGCCCAGCCTTGTGTTTGTCATGCCACCTTGCTGCACGGTGAATGTGAAGATGATTGGGTTTGATACATATCCGATCATGGAGCTGACAAACAGAGGAAGCATACGGAGCACAGCCTTCGTCTCCTCCACCTTCGTCACACTGCAAAGTGACCAGGCTCCTTCTTTGCCATGGTTAATGCAAGCTTTGTCGAGGAATCTGGCGAGATGCACAGATTAATAGTTTATGATAGGAAATACCAGCAACAAGGCAATGCTCCCTATACAACTAGTAATGTGCAAATGAAAATTGTTAAGTGCTTCTCCTAATTGTTAGTTGATCTCCACCAATAGGCCCAACGGCCTATTGGGCCCTATCTCTGCTCCCTGATCGGGGGAGCCCAACCCTAATTCGGTTGGAGGGCCCCTATCGCACAGCACGCATAAAAGAAAGGTGAGGTGAGGGCTCGGATGACGAGGTTGACCGTGAGCCGCCACACCTACCTACAGTAACTCCTAAACCGATCTAAAGACCGTGCTGCCAGCGACGGGATGAGTCCGCCAACCCCGCCGCCTCTGCCTCGCCCCTGCAGGACATCGCCGGCGTCATTGGACTTCATCTCGCCGGCGCTGGACGTCTTCTACACCGCGGCACCGGCTGCGGTGCATCTACTGAAAAGGCGAGGAAACTATCCGGATATACGGGTTACACAGAAAGGTACACACACATCGATTTTAACATTGGTACCAGAGCCAGGTTACAAGTGTGTAACCCTAACCCTAACCCGGTAAAAGAAGAAAGAAAATCCATCGCCACCGCGCGGGGGGAAAGATGGCCGCACCGCTGTTCTACACCGGCGCACGGCAAGAACAGAAAAGAACCGAACACTCCCTAACCCTAACCCTAATTGGGTTAAAGGAAAGGGGAAAAGAAAGGTTTTGGCCTTAAGACGAACAGAGCCGAACCATAAAATTCCAAAGAAAGAAGAAAAGAAGGGTCGGAACCCTAACCCTAACCCTAGTTTCCCATTCGGATGAAAGCAAAAGAAAAGAAAGAAAAGACAAAACAGAAAAGATGACAGGTCGGATTCCGAACCCTAGATCTATAACCAGTTCGGAAAAGAGGAACAAGATTCAAATCCGAAAAGGGAAGGGGAGAAGAACAGGGTCAGCACACGAACCCTAACCCTAACCCCATTCCCCACATTAGTTCGGATGAGAGAAGAACCAAATCGAAAAGAAATAGGGGAATGAGAAAGGGAAGGGAGAAGAAACCCACCCGAACCGGCCCTTGGCCGGCGCGGGAGAAGAAAGGCCGAACCGGGGCTGCTGCTCGCCGGGCTCGGAAAAGGGGGCGCCGCGGCCAGGCCGCTCGACGGCGGCGTGCTCACCCGTTGGGGAGCACGCACGCCGGCGAGGGGGCCGGCGATGGCACCAAGGCTCGCTCCACCGCCTAGCTCGCCATGGTCGCTGCTCTCGGTCTCGCTCGGTTGTGCTCGGCTGCGAAGAGAGAGAGAGGACCGGAGCAAATGACCTAGGGTTTCCATCCGTCGCGGCCCGAGCATGGTTTTTGACCCCGCGAAGCCTGTGGGTGACCGTCGGATGCGATCCCACGGCGGTGCTTGATCGGGCCGACCCACGGCCCAGGCGGGCAAGCGCACGGGCGCGGCTTTGCCGGCCCAGGCCCAGGATCGGCCTGGGTGCGGCAGCGCGCGTGGAGAATAGATGGGCTGGGCCGATTTGCCGGCTGGACCGAAGGAATAGTAAAGAAATGAATCAGTTTTCATTTTTTTCTTTTTTCAGTAAATTTTTATTTCCTGGAAATTAGAAAAATGCAAATTGGCTCAAAAGAAAAATAGAAAAATGTATTTTACCCGTGGGTAAAATTCAAGAAATTGAGTATACGTTTTCCGCTGCTAAAGAAAAAGTATATTCTCCAATGATTTTGAAACCGACATGATATTTAACTAGAGAAAAGAAAAGTTTTCTAGTAAATCTTTATTTCCTGGAAATTGATTAATGGATTAAAGGAAATAGAAAATACAATTTTTCCTGTAGATAAAATTCAAGGAAAAGAGAATTTTTCCACAGCTAAAGAAAAGTTGTTTATTCTCCAGTTATTTTGAACCAATGCGGTATTTAATTGGAGAAAAAGAAAGTTTTTTCTGCTGCTAAAGAAAATATTGATTCTCCAGTTATTTTGAATCAATGCGGTATTTAATTGGAGAAAAAGAGTTTAGATATGATTATGATGTTGTTTTCTGACCACCGTTGTTAATAATAATATCGTAATGTTAATGATTTATGCATTAATTCTACTTCTGCCCAACGGTGATGTAGAATTAGTGTATAAGAACAGATGTTAATTTTAATGATTTATGCATTAATTCTATTTCTGCCCAACGGTGATGTAGAATTAGTGTATAAGAACAATTGTAAAAGTTAATGATTTATGCATTAATTCTATTTCTACCCAACGGTGATGTAGAATTAGTGTGTAAGAACAATTGTAAAAGTTAATGATTTATGCATTAATTCTATTTCTGCCCAACGGTGATGTAGAATTAGTGTGTAAGAACAATTGTAAAAGTTAATGATTTATGCATTAATTCTATTTCTGCCCAACGGTGATGTAGAATTAGTGTGTAAGAACAATTGTAAAAGTTAATAATTTATGCATTAATTCTATTTCTACCCAACGGTGATGTAGAATTAGTGTGTAAGAACAATTGTAGAAGTTAATGATTTATGCATTAATTCTATTTCTGCCCAACGGTGATGTAGAATTAGTGTGTAAGAACAATTGTAAAAGTTAATGATTTATGCATTAATTCTATTTCTGTCCAACGGTGATGTAGAATTAGTGTTTAAGAACAATTGTGAAAGTTAATGATTTATGCATTAATTCTATTTCTGCCCAACGGTGAAGTGGAATTAGTGTATAAGAATAGTTGTATGTTAAGAAAAGTTAATGATTTATGCATTAATTCTATTTCTGCCCAACGGTGATGTAGAATTAGTGTGTAAGAACAATTGTGAAAGTTAATGATTTATGCATTAATTCTATTTCTGCCCAACGGTGAAGTGGAATTAATGTATAAGAATAGTTGTATGTTAAGAAAAGTTAATAATTTATGCATTAATTCTATTTATGTTAAGAAAAGTTTTGACCTGGTTTTCATCTTGTCTAAGGTGGACTGGGTAGTCACCTCACCGTGTTCCACTGAGATTGTGGCACCGGTGAGGGAGACAAAAGAGAATGATGCCACTTGGGCAACTAAAGAAAGAGATTTTGAATCCCAAAAGATGTCCTATGACTGTTGAACATAGGAAGTGTGTCACTACCAATAAGAAATGTTTGGCTGTGATAAAGGACATGATTGAACCTGCAATTGTGGGCTCAATCCCAGAGTGTGACACGGTCACCGAGTACCTCGATAGAATAAAGAGTCAGTTCACTGGCTCTTCAAAGACATATGCTACTCAGCTGATAAAGCAGCTGGTAACAGAGTGTTACTCTGGAAATGGTGGATAAGAGAGCTCACGATGCGTTGTCGAAATTATGGCACTATCGTTCAGGCCATATTTCGAGGGGGAGAATGGAAAGACAAGTTAAGAATGATATTCTTCCTCCATTAGAGCTCTCAGTTTTAGAACAATGCAGAGAATGCATAAAAGAAAAGTATGTAAAAAGAATTAAGAAAAGATGGCAAACGAAGCGCAGGAATTTTACAGATTATTCACACAGACATCTGTGGACATCTGTGGTCAGTTTCCTGTAAAGAGTGTGGATGGTAATGATTCGTTCATAACATTCACAGATGATTACTCCCATTATGGCTATATTTATCCAATCAAAGAAAGAACAGAAGCATTGGATAAATTTAAGATATTAAAGATTAAGATAGTCAGGTCTGACCGTGAGGGAGTACTACGGTCGGCGTACCCTAAAAGAATGGCATAATAGCCCAGTATTTTATACTAGGTGAACCTCAGCAGAATAGAGTAGCTAAAAGAATCAATCGTACCCTGATGGATATGGTGGGCAGTATGATAAGTTACTCCACCTTATAGTTGAGCCTGTGGATGGAGGCGTTTAAAAAAAACCTCATTCATATTCTCAAAAGAGTACCAAGTAAATCGGTGCCCAAAACACCATATGAGTTGTGGACAGAAAGTGTACCCTCACTAAACCACTTGCATGTGTGTGGGGAAGCCCCGCTGAGGTTAAAGTATTTAACCCAAACATTGGGAAGTTAGATCCCAAAACAGTAAGGTGCCATTTCATTGGCAACACAGAAAAGTCAAAAGGTTTTTGTTTTCCACTGTCCAGAGAGACATATAAAGTTTGTGGAAACGAGACACGATGTTTTCCTAGAGAATGAAAAGATGAGGGGGAGCATGGTAGCTCGAGAGATTGTCCTTGAAGTGGAGCGGGTGTATGCGTCCACTCCAATGATTCATGAGCCATTTTTCTCACTACCTGCTATAGCTGCACCGACAGTGCTAGATACTATGGTGCCAGCACCTGTTGTTATTTCACCTGTGGCAACAATGAATGAAAATGAGGAACCTGTTCTTTAGGATTCTATAGAACCTATTGCCACACATGAGGGGGAGTAACAACAACCTCAAATAGAAGATGTGCCAAATGTGGAGGCCCCTAGAAGGTCTCAAAGAGTTAGAAAATCAGCTATTTCTGGTGATTATGAAGTGTATAACACTAAGGAATTTCAAATGGAGGATGATCCCACCTCATTTAAAGAAGCCATGAGAAGTGATCATTCATCAAAGTGGCTTGAGGCCATAGAAGATGAAATGAAATCGATGAATGTCAATAAAGTTTGGAATTTGGAAATAATTCCTAAAGGAGTCAAAACAGTAGGATATAAATGGGTCTACAGAATAAAACTTGGCTCTCAAAGGAATATAGAGAAATATAAAGCGCTACTTGTGGCAAAAGGCTATATGCAAAGAGAAGGGATTGATTATAATGAGACCTATTCTCCAGTCTCATGTAAAGTTTCCTTCAGAATCATAATGGCATTAGTGGCACATTACGATTGAAAATTACATCAGATGGATGTAAAGACAGTATTTCTCAACGGAGACTTGGAGGAAAATGTTTACATGGCACAACCAAAAAGGTTTTGTCATGGAAGGAAAAGAACGAATGGGATGCCGCCTAAAGAAATCCATTTATAGATTAAAGCAAGATTCAAGACGGTAGTACTTGAAGTTTGATCAATCAATAAATAATTTTGGGTTTTAAAGAGAATGTAGAGGACAATTGTGTCTATGCAAAGTTTAAGAATGGAAAGTTTATCTTCCTTGACCTGTATGTAGATGATATCTTACTTGCTAGTAGTGATGTCAGTCTACTACTGGAGACAAAGAAATTTGATATGAAAGATCTTGGCGAAGCCTTATTCGTTTTAAGGATCGAGATTCATCAAGATAGAAGAAAAAGGGTATAAGGACTGTCATAAAAGGCATACATGGAAAAGATCTTAAAGAAATTCAGTATGCACAAATGTAGTTTCTCACCTGCTTCTATAGTCAAGGGCGACAGATATGGGGATTTTAAATGCCCCAGGAACCAATATGAGCTCAATCGATAAAGTGAAAGTGGTTCCATATGCTTTAGCTGTCGGAAGCCTGCAACATGCTCAAGTATGTACATGCCCTGACTTGGCATTTGTTACCGGGTTTTACTTGGCAGATTCCAGAGGAATTCTGGAATAGAACACTGAAATTGATAAAGAAAGTCTTGCGTTATTTGCAAGGAACGAAAGGCCTCGTGATGACATATAGAAGATCTGATTCACTCCACATGGTGGGATATTCAGATTCTGATTATGCGAGAGTAAATTAATATCCAGACGTGGATTTTCTATGATCTCGCAAAGGGGAGCTATTTCATGGAAAAGCTCAAAGCAAACTGTCACTACATCGTCCACAATGTATGACGGTTTGTAGCGTGTTATGAGGCAACGGGTAGGTGAACTAACTAACGAAGTTCATACCCGGTTTGAAGGTGGTTGACGACATCTATAGACCACTAAAGTAATACTGCAATTATAATCTGGCAGTACAGGATGCTCATAATATAAGTCAAGTGGTGCTGCCAAACACATTGGCATAGAGTATTATGTTGTGAAAGATAAAGTCCGGGATCAAGTCATAAGTCTTGAGCATATAAGAACAGAAAGGATGCTCGTGGATCCACTTACAAAAGGGCTTACCACCCAACATGTTCAGAGGACATGGTGTTCAGAGAACATGTAGCTAGCTTGGGTTTAAGGGAAAACCTAAAATATTCCTGGACAAAAGAAGGCCCAAAGATAAGTATCTATTTCAGAACAGAGTAGTGAGTTGTAGCTGTTAAGTCTATCGGCAATGGACCGTGACGATGAGACATGCTCTATGAGCTAATCTGTAATGGAATGAACAAAAGCAAATGATTTGAAATTGAAAGATGGAATGAGATCAAGGGGGAGAATGTTAGTTGATCTCCACCAATAGGCCCAATGGCCTATTGGGCCCTATCTCTGCTCCCTGATCGGGGGAGCCCAACCCTAATTCGGTTGGAGGGCCCCTATCGCACAGCACGCATAAAAGGAAGGTGAGGTGAGGGCTTGGATGACGAGGTTGACCGTGAGCCGCCACACCTACCTACAGTAACTCCTAAACCGATCTAAAGACCGTGCTGCCAGCGACGGGATGAGTCCGCCAACCCCGCCGCCTCTGCCTCGCCCCTGCAGGACATCGCCGGCGTCATTGGACTTCATCTCGCCGGCGCTGGACGTCTTCTACACCGCGGCACCGGCTGCGGTGCATCTACTGAAAAGGCGAGGAAACTATCCGGATATACGGGTTACACAGAAAGGTACACACATCGATTTTAACATTGGTACCAGAGCCAGGTTACAAGTGTGTAACCCTAACCCTAACCCGGTAAAAGAAGAAAGAAAATCCATCGCCACCGCGCGGGGGGAAAGATGGCCGCACCGCTGTTCTACACCAGCGCACGGCAAGAACAGAAAAGAACCGAACACTCCCTAACCCTAACCCTAATTGGGTTAAAGGAAAACGGAAAAGAAAGGTTTCGGCCTTAAGACGAACAGAGCCGAACCATAAAATTCCAAAGAAAGAAGAAAAGAAGGGTCAGAACCCTAACCCTAACCCTAGTTTCCCATTCGGATGAAAGCAAAAGAAAAGAAAGAAAAGACAAAACAGAAAAGATGACAGGTCGGATTCCGAACCCTAGATCTATAACCAGTTCGGAAAAGAGGAACAAGATTCAAATCCGAAAGGGGAAGGGGAGAAGAACAGGGTCAGCACACGAACCCTAACCCTAACCCCATTCCCCACATTAGTTCGGATGAGAGAAGAACCAAATCGAAAAGAAATAGGGGAATGAGAAAGGGAAGGGAGAAGAAACCCACCCGAACCGGCCCTTGGCCGGCGCGGGAGAAGAAAGGCCGAACCGGGGCTGCTGCTCGCCGGGCTCGGAAAAGGGGGCGCCGCGGCCAGGCCGCTCGACGGCGGCGTGCTCACCCGTTAGGGAGCACGCACGCCGGCGAGGGGGCCGGCGATGGCGCCAAGGCTCGCTCCACCGCCTAGCTCGCCATGGTCGCTGCTCTTGGTCTCGCTCGGTTGTGCTCGGCTGCGAAGAGAGAGAGAGAGAGGACCGGAGCAAATGACCTAGGGTTTCCATCCGTCGCGGCCCGAGCATGGTTTTTGACCCCGCGAAGCCTGCGGGTGACCGTCGGATGCGATCCGACGGCAGTGCTTGATCGGGCCGACCCACGGCCCAGGCGGGCGAGCGCACGGGCGCGGCTTTGCCGGCCCAGGCCCAGGATCGGCCTGGGTGCGGCAGCGCGCGTGGAGAATAGATGGGCTGGGCCGATTTGCCGGCTGGACCGAAGGAATAGTAAAGAAATGAATCAGTTTTCATTTTTTCTTTTTTCAGTAAATTTTTATTTCCTGGAAATTAGAAAAATGCAAATTGGCTCAAAAGAAAAATAGAAAAATGTATTTTACCCGTGGGTAAAATTCAAGAAATTGAGTATACGTTTTCCGCTGCTAAAGAAAAAGTATATTCTCCAATGATTTTGAAACCGACATGATATTTAACTAGAGAAAAGAAAAGTTTTCTAGTAAATCTTTATTTCCTGGAAATTGATTAATGGATTAAAGGAAATAGAAAATACAAATTTTCCTGTAGATAAAATTCAAGGAAAAGAGAATTTTTCCACAGCTAAAGAAAAGTTGTTTATTCTCCAGTTATTTTGAACCAATGCGGTATTTAATTGGAGAAAAAGAAAGTTTTTTCTGCTGCTAAAGAAAATATTGATTCTCCAGTTATTTTGAATCAATGCGGTATTTAATTGGAGAAAAAGAGTTTAGATATGATTATGATGTTGTTTTCTGACCACCGTTGTTAATAATAATATCGTAATGTTAATGATTTATGCATTAATTCTACTTCTGCCCAACGGTGATGTAGAATTAGTGTATAAGAACAGATGTTAATTTTAATGATTTATGCATTAATTCTATTTCTGCCCAACGGTGATGTAGAATTAGTGTATAAGAACAATTGTAAAAGTTAATGATTTATGCATTAATTCTATTTCTACCCAACGGTGATGTAGAATTAGTGTGTAAGAACAATTGTAAAAGTTAATGATTTATGCATTAATTCTATTTCTGCCCAACGGTGATGTAGAATTAGTGTGTAAGAACAATTGTAAAAGTTAATGATTTATGCATTAATTCTATTTCTGCCCAACGGTGATGTAGAATTAGTGTGTAAGAACAATTGTAAAAGTTAATAATTTATGCATTAATTCTATTTCTACCCAACGGTGATGTAGAATTAGTGTGTAAGAACAATTGTAGAAGTTAATGATTTATGCATTAATTCTATTTCTGCCCAACGGTGATGTAGAATTAGTGTGTAAGAACAATTGTAAAAGTTAATGATTTATGCATTAATTCTATTTCTGTCCAACGGTGATGTAGAATTAGTGTTTAAGAACAATTGTGAAAGTTAATGATTTATGCATTAATTCTATTTCTGCCCAACGGTGAAGTGGAATTAGTGTATAAGAATAGTTGTATGTTAAGAAAAGTTAATGATTTATGCATTAATTCTATTTCTGCCCAACGGTGATGTAGAATTAGTGTGTAAGAACAATTGTGAAAGTTAATGATTTATGCATTAATTCTATTTCTGCCCAACGGTGAAGTGGAATTAATGTATAAGAATAGTTGTATGTTAAGAAAAGTTAATAATTTATGTATTAATTCTATTTATCTTAAGAAAAGTTTTGACCTGGTTTTCATCTTGTCTAAGGTGGACTGGGTAGTCACCTCACCGTGTTCCACTGAGATTGTGGCACCGGTGAGGGAGACAAAAGAGAATGATGCCACTTGGGCAACTAAAGAAAGAGATTTTGAATCCCAAAAGATGTCCTATGACTGTTGAACATAGGAAGTGTGTCACTACCAATAAGAAATGTTTGGCTGTGATAAAGGACATGATTGAACCTGCAATTGTGGGCTCAATCCCAGAGTGTGACACGGTCACCGAGTACCTCGATAGAATAAAGAGTCAGTTCACTGGCTCTTCAAAGACATATGCTACTCAGCTGATAAAGCAGCTGGTAACAGAGTGTTACTCTGGAAATGGTGGATAAGAGAGCTCACGATGCGTTGTCGAAATTATGGCACTATCGTTCAGGCCATATTTCGAGGGGGAGAATGGAAAGACAAGTTAAGAATGATATTCTTCCTCCATTAGAGCTCTCAGTTTTAGAACAATGCAGAGAATGCATAAAAGAAAAGTATGTAAAAAGAATTAAGAAAAGATGGCAAACGAAGCGCAGGAATTTTACAGATTATTCACACAGACATCTGTGGACATCTGTGGTCAGTTTCCTGTAAAGAGTGTGGATGGTAATGATTCGTTCATAACATTCACAGATGATTACTCCCATTATGGCTATATTTATCCAATCAAAGAAAGAACAGAAGCATTGGATAAATTTAAGATATTAAAGATTAAGATAGTCAGGTCTGACCGTGAGGGAGTACTACGGTCGGCGTACCCTAAAAGAATGGCATAATAGCCCAGTATTTTATACTGGGTGAACCTCAGCAGAATAGAGTAGCTAAAAGAATCAATCGTACCCTGATGGATATGGTGGGCAGTATGATAAGTTACTCCACCTTATAGTTGAGCCTGTGGATGGAGGCGTTTAAAAAAAACCTCATTCATATTCTCAAAAGAGTACCAAGTAAATCGGTGCCCAAAACACCATATGAGTTGTGGACAGAAAGTGTACCCTCACTAAACCACTTGCATGTGTGTGGGGAAGCCCCGCTGAGGTTAAAGTATTTAACCCAAACATTGGGAAGTTAGATCCCAAAACAGTAAGGTGCCATTTCATTGGCAACACAGAAAAGTCAAAAGGTTTTTGTTTTCCACTGTCCAGAGAGACATACAAAGTTTGTGGAAACGAGACACGATGTTTTCCTAGAGAATGAAAAGATGAGGGGGAGCATGGTAGCTCGAGAGATTGTCCTTGAAGTGGAGCGGGTGTATGCGTCCACTCCAATGATTCATGAGCCATTTTTCTCACTACCTGCTATAGCTGCACCGACAGTGCTAGATACTATGGTGCCAGCACCTGTTGTTATTTCACCTGTGGCAACAATGAATGAAAATGAGGAACCTGTTCTTCAGGATTCTATAGAACCTATTGCCACACATGAGGGGGAGTAACAACAACCTCAAATAGAAGATGTGCCAAATGTGGAGGCCCCTAGAAGGTCTCAAAGAGTTAGAAAATCAGCTATTTCTGGTGATTATGAAGTGTATAACACTAAGGAATTTCAAATGGAGGATGATCCCACCTCATTTAAAGAAGCCATGAGAAGTGATCATTCATCAAAGTGGCTTGAGGCCATAGAAGATGAAATGAAATCGATGAATGTCAATAAAGTTTGGAATTTGGAAATAATTCCTAAAGGAGTCAAAACAGTAGGCTATAAATGGGTCTACAGAATAAAACTTGGCTCTCAAAGGAATATAGAGAAATATAAAGCGCTACTTGTGGCAAAAGGCTATATGCAAAGAGAAGGGATTGATTATAATGAGACCTATTCTCCAGTCTCATGTAAAGTTTCCTTCAGAATCATAATGGCATTAGTGGCACATTACGATTGAAAATTACATCAGATGGATGTAAAGACAGTATTTCTCAACGGAGACTTGGAGGAAAATGTTTACATGGCATAACCAAAAAGGTTTTGTCATGGAAGGAAAAGAACGAATGGGATGCCGCCTAAAGAAATCCATTTATAGATTAAAGCAAGATTCAAGACGGTAGTACTTGAAGTTTGATCAATCAATAAATAATTTTGGGTTTTAAAGAGAATGTAGAGGACAATTGTGTCTATGCAAAGTTTAAGAATGGAAAGTTTATCTTCCTTGACCTGTATGTAGATGATATCTTACTTGCTAGTAGTGATGTCAGTCTACTACTGGAGACAAAGAAATTTGATATGAAAGATCTTGGCGAAGCCTTATTCGTTTTAAGGATCGAGATTCATCAAGATAGAAGAAAAAGGGTATAAGGACTGTCATAAAAGGCATACATGGAAAAGATCTTAAAGAAATTCAGTATGCACAAATGTAGTTTCTCACCTGCTTCTATAGTCAAGGGCGACAGATATGGGGATTTTAAATGCCCCAGGAACCAATATGAGCTCAATCGATAAAGTGAAAGTGGTTCCATATGCTTTAGCTGTCGGAAGCCTGCAACATGCTCAAGTATGTACATGCCCTGACTTGGCATTTGTTACCGGGTTTTACTTGGCAGATTCCAGAGGAATTCTGGAATAGAACACTGAAATTGATAAAGAAAGTCTTGCGTTATTTGCAAGGAACGAAAGGCCTCGTGATGACATATAGAAGATCTGATTCACTCCACATGGTGGGATATTCAGATTCTGATTATGCGAGAGTAAATTAATATCCAGACGTGGATTTTCTATGATCTCGCAAAGGGGAGCTATTTCATGGAAAAGCTCAAAGCAAACTGTCACTACATCGTCCACAATGTATGACGGTTTGTAGCGTGTTATGAGGCAACGGGCAGGTGAACTAACTAACGAAGTTCATACCCGGTTTGAAGGTGGTTGACGACATCTATAGACCACTAAAGTAATACTGCAATTATAATCTGGCAGTACAGGATGCTCATAATATAAGTCAAGTGGTGCTGCCAAACACATTGGCATAGAGTATTATGTTGTGAAAGATAAAGTCCGGGATCAAGTCATAAGTCTTGAGCATATAAGAACAGAAAGGATGCTCGTGGATCCACTTACAAAAGGGCTTACCACCCAACATGTTCAGAGGACATGGTGTTCAGAGAACATGTAGCTAGCTTGGGTTTAAGGGAAAACCTAAAATATTCCTGGACAAAAGAAGGCCCAAAGATAAGTATCTATTTCAGAACAGAGTAGTGAGTTGTAGCTGTTAAGTCTATCGGCAATGGACCGTGACGATGAGACATGCTCTATGAGCTAATCTGTAATGGAATGAACAAAAGCAAATGATTTGAAATTGAAAGATGGAATGAGATCAAGGGGGAGAATGTTAGTTGATCTCCACCAATAGGCCCAATGGCCTATTGGGCCCTATCTCTGCTCCCTGATCGGGGGAGCCCAACCCTAATTCGGTTGGAGGGCCCCTATCGCACAGCACGCATAAAAGAAAGGTGAGGTGAGGGCTTGGATGACGAGGTTGACCGTGAGCCGCCACACCTACCTACAGTAACTCCTAAACCGATCTAAAGACCGTGCTGCCAGCGACGGGATGAGTCCGCCAACCCCGCCGCCTCTGCCTCGCCCCTGCAGGACATCGCCGGCGTCATTGGACTTCATCTCGCCGGCGCTGGACGTCTTCTACACCGCGGCACCGGCTGCGGTGCATCTACTGAAAAGGCGAGGAAACTATCCGGATATACGGGTTACACAGAAAGGTACACACATCGATTTTAACATTGGTACCAGAGCCAGGTTACAAGTGTGTAACCCTAACCCTAACCCGGTAAAAGAAGAAAGAAAATCCATCGCCACCGCGCGGGGGGAAAGATGGCCGCACCGCTGTTCTACACCAGCGCACGGCAAGAACAGAAAAGAACCGAACACTCCCTAACCCTAACCCTAATTGGGTTAAAGGAAAACGGAAAAGAAAGGTTTCGGCCTTAAGACGAACAGAGCCGAACCATAAAATTCCAAAGAAAGAAGAAAAGAAGGGTCGGAACCCTAACCCTAACCCTAGTTTCCCATTCGGATGAAAGCAAAAGAAAAGAAAGAAAAGACAAAACAGAAAAGATGACAGGTCGGATTCCGAACCCTAGATCTATAACCAGTTCGGAAAAGAGGAACAAGATTCAAATCCGAAAGGGGAAGGGGAGAAGAACAGGGTCAGCACACGAACCCTAACCCTAACCCCATTCCCCACATTAGTTCGGATGAGAGAAGAACCAAATCGAAAAGAAATAGGGGAATGAGAAAGGGAAGGGAGAAGAAACCCACCCGAACCGGCCCTTGGCCGGCGCGGGAGAAGAAAGGCCGAACCGGGGCTGCTGCTCGCCGGGCTCGGAAAAGGGGGCGCCGCGGCCAGGCCGCTCGACGGCGGCGTGCTCACCCGTTAGGGAGCACGCACGCCGGCGAGGGGGCCGGCGATGGCGCCAAGGCTCGCTCCACCGCCTAGCTCGCCATGGTCGCTGCTCTTGGTCTCGCTCGGTTGTGCTCGGCTGCGAAGAGAGAGAGAGAGGACCGGAGCAAATGACCTAGGGTTTCCATCCGTCGCGGCCCGAGCATGGTTTTTGACCCCGCGAAGCCTGCGGGTGACCGTCGGATGCGATCCGACGGCAGTGCTTGATCGGGCCGACCCACGGCCCAGGCGGGCGAGCGCACGGGCGCGGCTTTGCCGGCCCAGGCCCAGGATCGGCCTGGGTGCGGCAGCGCGCGTGGAGAATAGATGGGCTGGGCCGATTTGCCGGCTGGACCGAAGGAATAGTAAAGAAATGAATCAGTTTTCATTTTTTCTTTTTTCAGTAAATTTTTATTTCCTGGAAATTAGAAAAATGCAAATTGGCTCAAAAGAAAAATAGAAAAATGTATTTTACCCGTGGGTAAAATTCAAGAAATTGAGTATACGTTTTCCGCTTCTAAAGAAAAAGTATATTCTCCAATGATTTTGAAACCGACATGATATTTAACTAGAGAAAAGAAAAGTTTTCCAGTAAATCTTTATTTCCTGGAAATTGATTAATGGATTAAAGGAAATAGAAAATACAATTTTTCCTGTGGATAAAATTCAAGGAAAAGAGAATTTTTCCACAGCTAAAGAAAATTTGTTTATTCTCCTGTTATTTTGAACCAATGCGGTATTTAATTGGAGAAAAAGAGTTTAGATATGATTATGATGTTGTTGTTTTCTGACCACCGTTGTTAATAATAATATCGTAATGTTAATGATTTATGCATTAATTCTACTTCTGCCCAACGGTGATGTAGAATTAGTGTATAAGAACAGATGTTAATTTTAATGATTTATGCATTAATTCTATTTCTGCCCAACGGTGATGTAGAATTAGTGTATAAGAACAATTGTAAAAGTTAATGATTTATGCATTAATTCTATTTCTACCCAACGGTGATGTAGAATTAGTGTGTAAGAACAATTATAAAAGTTAATGATTTATGCATTAATTCTATTTCTGCCCAACGGTGATGTAGAATTAGTGTGTAAGAACAATTATAAAAGTTAATCATTTATGCATTAATTCTATTTCTGCCCAACGGTGATGTAGAATTAGTGTGTAAGAACAGTTGTAAAAGTTAATGATTTATGCATTAATTCTATTTCTACCCAACGGTGACGTAGAATTAGTGTATAAGAACAATTGTAAAAGTTAATGATTTATGCATTAATTCTATTTCTGCCCAACGGTGATGTAGAATTAGTGTGTAAGAACAATTGTAAAAGTTAATGATTTATGCATTAATTCTATTTCTGCCCAACGGTGATGTAGAATTAGTGTGTAAGAACAATTGTGAAAGTTAATGATTTATGCATTAATTCTATTTCTGCCCAACGGTGAAGTGGAATTAGTGTATAAGAATAGTTGTATGTTAAGAAAAGTTAATGATTTATGTATTAATTCTATTTATCTTAAGAAAAGTTTTGACCTGGTTTTCATCTTGTCTAAGGTGGACTGGGTAGTCACCTCACCGTGTTCCACTAAGATTGTGGCACCGGTGAGGGAGACAAAAGAGAATGATGCCACTTGGGCAACTAAAGAAAGGGATTTTGAATCCCAAAAGATGTCCTATGACTGTTGAACATAGGAAGTGTGTCACTACCAATAAGAAATGTTTGGCTGTGATAAAGGACATGATTGAACCTGCAATTGTGGGCTCAATCCCAGAGTGTGACACGGTCACCGAGTACCTCGATAGAATAAAGAGTCAGTTCACTGGCTCTTCAAAGACATATGCTACTCAGCTGATAAAGCAGCTGGTAACAGTGTGTTACTCTGGAAATGGTGGATAAGAGAGCTCACGATGCGTTGTCGAAATTATGGCACTATCGTTCAGGCCATATTTCGAGGGGGAGAATGGAAAGACAAGTTAAGAATGATATTCTTCCTCCATTAGAGCTCTCAGTTTTAGAACAATGCAGAGAATGCATAAAAGGAAAGTATGTAAAAAGAATTAAGAAAAGATGGCAAACGAAGCGCAGGAATTCTACAGATTATTCACACAGACATCTGTGGACATATGTGGTCAGTTTCCTGTAAAGAGTGTGGATGGTAATGATTCGTTCATAACATTCACAGATGATTATTCCCATTATGGCTATATTTATCCAATCAAAGAAAGAACAGAAGCATTGGATAAATTTAAGATATTAAAGATTAAGATAGTCAGGTCTGACCGTGGGGGAGTACTACGGTCGGCGTACCCTAAAAGAATGGCATAATAGCCCAGTATTTTATACTGGGTGAACCTCAGCAGAATAGAGTAGCTAAAAGAATCAATCGTACCCTGATGGATATGGTGGGCAGTATGATAAGTTACTCCACCTTATAGTTGAGCCTGTGGATGGAGGCGTTTAAAAAAAACCCCATTCATATTCTCAAAAGAGTACCAAGTAAATCGGTACCCAAAATACCGTATGAGTTGTGGACAGAAAGTGTACCATCACTAAACCACTTCTTGCTGATGGTGAGACTGCTTACTTGCTCCTCTATGTGGATGACATTGTTCTCACCGCCTCCAGCGAGTCTCTGCTTCACCGCATCATTGCCTCACTCCAGAGGGAATTTGCTATGAAGGATCTTGGGGTGCTCCACCACTTCCCCGGCGTCACTGTTGAGCCCCGACCTTCAGGCCTGTTCCTCCACCAGCGGCAGTTCACTTGTGACATTCTGGAGCGAGCAGAGATGACCGCCTGCCAGTCCTGCTCTACACCGGTGGACACCCAGGGGAAGCTGTCAGAGGCTGGGGGTCCGATGCTTGGGCCAGCGGACTCCACCGCCTACCGGAGTCTTGCTGGCGCGCTTCAGTACCTCACTTTCACACGGCCGGACATCACTTATGCCGTCCAGCAGCTCTGCCTCTACATGCATGCTCCGCGGGAGCCCCACCTGGCTGCTATGAAGCGGCTTCTCCGGTACCTCCGTGGCACACTTGGCTACGGGCTGCTCCTCGGCCGGTCCTCCATTGCCGAGCTGGTTGTCTACACCGACGCTGACTGGGCGGGATGCCCGGACACTCGCCGGTCCACCTCCGGCTACGCTGTCTTCCTCGGCGGCAACCTGGTCTCTTGGTCGTCCAAGCGCCAGCCGGTGGTTTCACGCTCCAGTGCCGAGGCGGAGTACCGTGTTGTGGCCAACGGTGTGGTCGAGGCCGCCTGGCTCCGCCAGCTCCTGGCTGAGCTTCACCGCCCACTCGCCAGGAGCACGCTCGTTTATTGCGACAATGTCAGCGCGGTCTACCTCTCCACCAACCCCGTGCAGCACCAGAGGACCAAGCATGTGGAGATCGATCTACACTTCGTCCGCGACCAGGTGGCCATCGGCGACGTCCGGGTTCTTCACGTCCCGACCACCTCCCAGTTTGCGGACATCTTCACCAAAGGTCTCCCTTCCTCGACCTTCTCCGAGTTTCGCTCCAGCCTCAACAGTGGCTAGTTGTGGCTGCGGGGGGTCCTGTGTGTGTTGTGCTCTTGCTTGTTTTCTTTCTTTGTCAGCCTTAAACTCCGCTGCGCCGGTAGTTCAGACTGCGGGGGGGTGTTGGAGTGTGAATGTATTAGGCCCATGAGGCTAGGCCCATATATGGTTCCTATATAGCTACCCTTTTAGGGTTAGCCCAAATTAATAGTGAATCATCTCTTAACAGATAGGTTCACATTAGTAATAGCAATAGAACATGCAAGCTATTTGTAAGCTGCAGCTGGTTGGAAAAACCATGATAAAAGATTACCAGAAACTCCAATGGACCAAACAGAAGTATGGTTCTAGAACGAGTGATGTAAGAGTCCGAGAGGAAAGCTCCTATCAAAGCAAATCCGGATGTAGCACCAACAAAATTAGTGACTGTAGTTGCAGAGTCCGACACTCCCATATGCATTGTTCCTCGGAGGTAGGTGACCAAATTCAGCAAAATTGGGACATTCACCATGTTTATTACAAATGTCAGGACTGTAAAGGAGAAAAAATAGAGCAGAGGAAGTTTGAAAATAAGAAATTATCTCATCCAGGACCCACGTGCAATTGACTGCAAACATAATTCAGGAAGACACATCATACAAGGAACTTAGCATGTAGAGACTTACAGTGCAGAAACCATGCTGCTTTAACCCCTCCATGCACCTGTCTGTCGACGAGGTTTCCTCTCCAGTCCACAAACCCTCCACTCGCCATGGTACTGAAAATTTTATTCTCCCTCTTGATTATTGTTTGCCCATTGCATCCCTTGCAACAAGATGGTATAAGTAAGCATATGGTCTCGAACTCTGGATATTATAAAATTCAAAGGGAGCGGGTGATCAATCAGAGACTCTAGCCTTATTTTATGCCATTGCTACTCAAGACTGTATAGTACCAACTACCAACACTAAAGTTGACTTCCATTGTTCTACTTCTTGCTGACTGAAATTTAGGCACTAAAACTAATAAAAAAAAATCTGAGGCATGCACAAATGGGAGATGTCTCTAAGTAAGAAATAAAAGAAGAAAAAAAGCATCCATTGCTATATGCATGCCATCATCCTGAGCGTGATATTCGTAATTTAAATGTCAATAGTCAATCTTTTGCAAACTAACTTCCTCTGCATAGCAGTGCAGCTTGACTTATGAACAGGATATGCTTATGTCTGAAAGTAGGTACATCAGAATCGGAAATCTAATAAAATAAAGATATGCTTATGTCTGATATTGTTTCAGAAGATGGATATGAAACACATAATTAGTTGTGTACAAGCACAATTACCAGATATGAAAGACAGTAGCAGTAACAAGGAAAAAAAATCAAAATGCAACCAGCAGCATACCTGAGCACGGAAGTCCTGAAATCAAGATTGTCTGTTTGCTGGCTACTGAAGTCCTCTGCCAACAGAAAATAAACTACATCAAATCTTTTTCCAACACTGAAACAGCACCAGTGAGCTTCTTGTTACAGTCGCCTTAGTTCATGGTCATGGCAAGGAGTTAGTTCAAATATAGATGATATAGGTCTCTGGTAACTGGTAAGGTGATGGTGTCCTTATTCCCATGACTAATCACATGAGTAATTCGGGAAAGATAGATCAAACAAGGAACACAACATACAGATTTATAGTATAGACCATGTTGTTCTGACTCCAACACACAAATCTCTGTAGATGGGTTTTCCTCTCCATTGACATGACACTGCTGAAAGTTTGTCGTCTTCCTCTTGATTACTTCTAGCCTCTTCCACAAACAAGAGGGGTATGAATCTATAAATAAGCAGATGCCTTGAAACTTAAATAGGTGGTAGCATCAACCAAAAACAGGATCAACCAAAGATCCTGGCCTATTTGATGCAATTGTTACAGCAAGCACCAGTGTACCCACAACCAACGCTAAAGTTGATTTCTTACCTGCTTCCTGCTGACTGAAATTTGGACACAACAACAAGCATTCGTTAACATCTAGGGACAAAACTCAGGAATATTTTAGAATGAGAGAGGTCTGCAAGTACTAATGTATAGCAAACATTGCTTTCCACATGCCAAAATACTGACTGAGTAATAAACGTATACAATAGTACAACAAAAGAAACAATTGATGCCCCAGAACATATTGTTTCCAAAGACGAAGCCTAGTAAATAATTAATTGCGGACAAAAACAAATGCAAGTTGTGACAAAACGGCACAGCAGAAGCAATCGGATAATAAAGTTTTAGTTCAATTGCCATTAACAATATACCTGGGTAGATTAGTCTTGGACGCAAGATCAGTTGTTGGCTAGCTGCCGAATAAGTCCTCTGCCAGAAGAATATATGCAACAATAAATCAATTTCCAGCACGTTACACATAGGCAATGTAACCGAGCTTCTCGCGAGTTCAGTAGTTGCTACAGTCCCTAACTCCCTATTCCCTAGTTCACCATCTCCGCATGACATCAGTTCAAGTAGTCGTTTCATCATGCTCTCGGTTCTCATGTTATTGACCTCTGCAGCTGCAGTCATTGAAAACACACTGAAGGAATAGATCAAATGAATTTGGTCACAATCTAAGAAATGCATACACATTTTGAACAGTGCGCAGGCAGGAAGAGGTATCAAGGGGTCGCAGGGGACGAAGAGGAAGGAATGGCCCGATGGCCGCTGGCCGGTCACCTGTCACCGCCGTGCCCGACCCGACGGAGAAACTCTAAGCGGCGAAGCGGATGACATACGGGCGTTTGGCTAGCACGGCCATCACGGCGGCTCTTCAGCTTCTGGTAGCAGCGCGAGGTGGATGCGGACCAGCGCCACGGCCCGGTAGCTCCGATTGAAGACGGTCTGACACTGCATAGCTCCAAGCAACATGGCACCTCGGCTGGGCGCGTGGAATTCACGGCGACGCGAGCGGGGCCTGGCGGCGCCTGGGCAACGAGAGGCAGCCCATGGGCAAACGGGTCTCCAACTCGGAATATCACAATCTCCACAGTATTCTTCGTATCAAATCCTTGAAACCTCTGGTCAACACATCTCAGGTGCTGTTTGGTTCAGCGTCTTAGGTCTGTAGAGTATATATAATCAGTTCACAGGGCTATCCATTAACGTTAACCAAACAAAGGGTGCTAATCGTTACATCATAGAAGATAGTAGGTGTAACTGCTGGCACTAACGTTACCGCTCTTACTGCAGAATCAAACAGCATCTTACTTTATATATGGTATTTGATCATTAATTTCTTCTGCATATATTATTCAAATTTCTACATGCACAGATTTTTGCAGGGGTTTTAAATACTCAGTCCGATCCCCCTAGGTATGGACACACGGTTTAATCCCGATCACATCCTGAGACAATAATAAAGTGGATAATTAAAAAGAGTACTCCACCACGAGGAGGGAAAACACGCTCAGCCAATCCTTACTCGATAGCTTCACCCTTTGCTAAGGAAAAAGCCAAATCACTTATAGATGATCTTTTTTTCCTACCTTTAACTCCAGCATGCTCCACTGCACGGGCAACGGGGAGTAAACAACGTTGGAGAACAGTGTCAAACAGTGCTCAGTGCCCTGAGAGGGTAGCTATTACTCGCGTTTGAGAAATATAGTAATAAATTTACATATATAGTTTGCATGTTTTAAAACTAAATAATGTAATAATTATTAGATGTTTACAATTTTTTAATTTTAATTAAACATTTTTACAAATAATATTCTTTTTACTCGAGATAGTGCTATTTTGAAAACACAATTGTTAACTACAATCTCATGTTTTGTTTACAAAACCATCCGTTTGGATCGATTTATAACTATAAATTTAATATTTACACCTTTGTTGGCTATTATCATGGCCTCTATTTTTACATATAGACCGCTAGCTGGCCCACTCTAAGTCCATGCTAATATCCTTCCCTCCTTGGAACATCAAGCCATTATTATTTTTTGCGAAAACAGTATTTATATAAGAAAAGCAAAAGCAAAAAAGCCAAACATGTTATCTTGAGAAAATAAAAGAACTAAAGGGTGGCTAGATTTTGGCACCCCTTTGCAAGATGGCCACCACAAACAAATTTGGTCTTTGTTTGATTTCATTTTATTCTCTGGAAATGGTGGCCGAAGAAGGGTTGAGAGAAGTGATTACTCGATGGGATTGTGCGCTACGGGATAATAGTTCTTTTTATGGAGCGAGATGAGATAACAGTTCTTGCATCTGCAGAGAATTCCACCGTATGGCACATTGGTTAGGCCGTTGGTAACTCCGGCCTTACTAGCGAACCCTCTGTTTGACCGATGGAGTCACGGAGATAGTGTAATTTCTTTGTTACACTACACTCCATGTAATATCTATGGTTTAAGTATAAAAAGTCGTCAAAATTGGCTCTTTTTGAAGAGAAAACATCAAACCTGGGCGGCCTTTACGACATACTTATGTTGTGTTTAATTTCTTGTGTCGTCCTCATGTGTTTTGACAGTACTGATACGTCGTAGCTTCCTAGCATATCTCCTGGCCCAGAAAGTGTAATTGATCAAGGCCAATAGCTCGAAGGCTCCCAGCAACAAAAAGAAGTGATCAAGGCGTGTTTTGTTGAAATTTGTTCCGTCCAGCCATCCTCCACCACCATCCCCACTCCTTCTCATTCTGTTTACAAGCTGAATGAAGGCGTTGCATGACCAGGCAGAAAATCCAGCTATACAAGATTGTACTGCTGATGCAATCAGCTTCATTGTTGAAGGCGCCTCGCTCTTGATGAACTCAATCAGTCTGCCGAAGGATGCTATGTCCATGATGCTTAGCAGGAAGAACTGGATTACCAGCCAAAATACAGACATTGGCACACACCAGTTCCTATCGATGTTAACCCTTGCTGCTTTGCACCATTCAATCTTCTTGCTTCCACTAATGTGGCAACGCATGCCGCTGCGATCCCACAAGCTGATCCAGCACCAATACGCTGCAGTGGGGTGACCCCATGCTCATGTCATGTGGTTGTTCTCAGCAGCAGTGTCAAGATTCTGCTGTAGCATGGTTGCATCAGCATGTGGAATGCTGTTGGGATTGCAATGAGAGAGGCAGAGGGTATCTGAATCACGCCTGCGCCTTTGTCCATTGCACGACCAACTTGTATGGATAATGTCATTAGTAGTGTGAATGGCAAGTAGATGAGAAAGCAACTGACAAAGATTGGAAGCATCTGGACGAGGACTCTAGTTTCATCAGCTTGGTTGGTTCTGCAAAACGAAAGTGGGTTGTTAGTGTTACCTCCATCATGTATCCTGGCCTTGTTCAATAATTGTTGGGGGAGGGGAGATTACAATTGACAACCGGCATGATATTGCTACGTCCAGCTACAAAAATAGTTTCTTTTATCCGCATAAAAAATAGTTCCTTTTTTTGTTAAAAGAAGCATAAGTTTCATGAAAACCTGAACAATGGAACTTACCCAGATTTGAAAATATGATCTTGTGTGTTGCTTTCTTGTAGCTCAATAACATCTACATTGGCAGTTGACGCCTTATTTGATGAAATGATAAGAACCTGTATCAGTACCGGTGACAGAACTTGAGAACTCTGTAAGTCCAGCTTTTCATGTTTTATCTTCAAATTATAGATACAAACTAGGTGATCTTGATCGATAACAAATTTAAGTTAATTTTCTATCCATACCTAGAAAAAGGGCTATTGAATTCCTTTATTGCTTATGAGTAATCATCTGCTAGTTAGAGTTTAGGAATAGGAATTTGGGATGCAACTACGAAATGACCTTTCAGTATTTATAAGCATTAGCAAGTATTTACACATTGAAATCTTTATATTAGTTATTATAACTAACACAAATACTTCACCTCTGGGTGATGGAAGGAGCCAAGGCGCTAGGCTCTCTTCTAGAATATTAGCAAACCTATGTTGTTTTTATCTAATTAAAAGGGCGCGAATGTAAAAAAAAACTAACCCAAGCCGTGGAAACATATGTATTCAAACTGTTTATTCTACCTATTAATGAAATGGTACGCAGTTCTCTTACGTGTTCAATAAAAAACTAACACAAATGCTAAATTGCAATTGCAGAAGTACATTCTATATGATATGTTTAATGTATGAACCTTTACCTGCAATGTTCTAGTTAGAGGACTTCCACTAGGCTTCTGCATGCAATACAAATGATATCCACTGGCTTCCACAAGCAGCCCTACAAGAACAATAAGAGCACACATCATAAATCCAATTTTCCAACCCAAGTTATTCTCAATCCACACTAAGAAGGCCAATCCAATTATTGCTCCAAGAGAGTTTGCAAAATTAAGCCTGGTCAAGAACATACTCTGGAGCTGTGATTTCTTTGGGTCACTATTGCTGAATTGATCTCCACCGAGGGATGGTATGCATGCACGCATGCAGCCCTCCCCCCCAATAGCAAACATTAACAAGCTCAAGTAGAGCAGTGTCAAATTCCAACCTTGAGCTGCCTCACAGTTGTTTGGCTCTTTGTCTATGGCACAAATTTCAGGATGAAGTGAAGGAAAATGAGCTTGCAGTGCTAGCAACATCTAACCCTGCATCGTCCAACAGAAGATTATTTATAACCTGACATTTATTCTTTTGATTTTGCAGCTTCAAAAGAAAAATATATAGAGCACTTGATATTTGTGTATAATAAAGTTTTTTATGGAATAAACTACTATATTATGTCTATCTTGTATAATAATTATGGTATAGCCTAAAAGAAAAACCTGAATAATCAACATGGTGTGCTTTGCTTTAATCGCTCTATTTCAACATTGTAGCCAAAACAGAAATAGTTTTGTTTGATAGCAACAATAATAGTGATTATCCAAAAAATCTAGCTTCAGCATTCAACTAAACATATATTTTTAACAGGGAATTAGCTTGAGAAGTAAACTACCAGGACCACACAGGGGCCAAATACGAATATAGCAGTGGTTCGCTTGATACACGCATCAGAGATGAAGTTCATCAGAGCAGAAGATATCATCACGGTGCCAACTAGGTAGCTTATCACAGTTGATGAGGTCACAATATCCAGATGCAACATGCCATGCAAATAGGCCACCATACTGAAGTTTGAGCTATTAGAGCAGCTTCTTAGCATGAACAAAACTGCAAACAGACATAAGAGTCAACTGAAATTGTTTGTTTGTACCTGGCTCAAAAGTGCATGTTAGTCCAACCAACGTCTGCACAATGTATTGTCTGGCTAGGCTAAACAAGCAATTTTTGAGAAAAAAAAGAACAAGGTAGACAAATGACCAATCCAGAGCGAATGGAAATCCTTCATTGCCTGGGGGTTTCCATTGAGATGGACAAATTGGATCTCCATTCTCCTCTTGATAGCTAACACCAAAATCTCCATTCATGGAACCCAAGGTCATAGGTATTGCTATGGGAGGGGTTTGAAACATGGTGGCCTTCTATCCCCCATTCTCTTTCTGCTGGTCATGGAATGTTTGAATGCCATGATCAGGAAGTTGGATGACTAATTGCTACTCTAACCCTTGGGGCCTAAAGCCATCAAACATTGTCATCCTTGTATGCGGATGACTTGGTTGTATTTCTCTACCCTGTGGTCGATGACCCTCGAATGCTATGAAGGGCACCATAGATTTTTTAGGGTGCCTCTGGTATCTTGTGCAACCTTATCAAATGTAGCTTACCACCTATTTGTTGCGATTAGCACATCACCCTAGTGCAAGAGATCATTATTCCATGCAATTTGGTAAAGTTTCCTCGCAGGTACTTAAGGGTTCCCTTATCAATAGGAAAGCTTCCGCACTCTGCCTTCCAGCCCCTCATCAACTCAACAAGCTTAATCACCATTGCCAGCTTGGAAAACCAAGTTACATATTTGTGAAGGTCGCTTGGTCCTCATCAACTCAACAAGCTTAATCACCATTGCCAGCTTGGAAAACCAAGTTACATATTTGTGAAGGTCGCTTGGTCCTAACAAAAACAATGCTCTCCGCCGTACCGGTACACACGACAATGGTGATTAAGGCTGTGTTTAGTTTCCCATGGAATGTAAAATGTCAACTACTTTGGAATGATAAAATGCAAAATGCCAAAATTTTCATGAGTGTGTTTAGTTCCATCCAAAATACCAAATTTTTCATGGGGTGGGTGAGGGTTTTTTGGTTTTTTGGCTTTTTTTTTTGCCTCTTGAGGCCAAAATCCAAAATGGAGAATGGATACATTTTTGCCAAAAGTTTTGTATGGTGTTTAGTTCCATTCTGCAAAATGATGGGCCAAAACCTAATTTTTTTTGGGTAAAATGGAGAACTAAACACACCCTAAGCTTCCCCTTGAGTAATTCGCACAATTGACAAGCTGAGACGTGCCTTCCTTTGGAGGGGCATTGGTCATAAGTGCCGGACATTGCTTGTAGTCATGGAGTATGGTGATCTTGCCCACGGCCTTAGGCGGGCTTGGCCTCCACAACTTTTAAAGCTAATGGGGTAAATACTCAAGTTGAGATGGTTCTGGCTGCATCGAAAGATAATACAAGAACATGGGTTGACTTTAATTTGGTCGCCAACAAGGTGACAAAGACACGAAAGCGTTTTTTGATCGAGGTGCCCTTCTCGGTTGTAGTCACTGGTGAGGAATCTACCCTTCTCTGTAAGGACAAATGGCTTGGGGTCATATTTGGAAGAGCTAGCACTAAATCTTTACCTTACCATCCCTCCCCAACACATGAAACTCATGGTCGGTAGCAGAGGCTTTTCTAGATACATTACTTTCACTATGCATCTAGACATAATGTATATCTTAAGTGTATAATAAAAGCTATGAATCTACAAAAGGCAACGTCTTATAATTTGGAATGTAGGGAGTATAAAACAGTATCGACATTATTTGTATTTTTAAATAAATCTGTTATACAAATATATTTCATGGTTAATTTAGTGCATCATAAATATTAGCATTTGTTTTGTATATACTTGGTTAAATTTGAAATTGTTGGATTTCTCTGGGCCTGAGATTTCCATTTTTTTAAGGACTGAGGAATCTGGGATTGGGGCTTGGGGTGGATGGAATGGACTTTTTTATACTTGATCACATGATTTCTTGATCGCTTATACTAGAGAAATAAAGCTTGCGACAACTTGATCGTGCAGTACTTTTGCATGGAACAGGAATGAAGCAGTTCAAGAAACAGACCAACCACTGGAGTCCTGATGAAGCATCAGTTCAAGAAAGGTTGCCATAACTTACCGTAGAGGAAGAGCGTTGCCCTGACGCCTCCGTGCCTCCTCTCGTCCACCGCATTCCCTCTCCAGTCCACATATACTTCTTCACCTTCCATGCAGCAGCTAGATCAGTTCTGTTCTGTGGAGGCAATGCTCTATCACGCCGAGGAAGCTCCTCCAAAAACTCCAGACCCCATATGAGCGGTGTTATTGGAGGCCTATATATTAATTAAATAAGGCTTCTCTCGAAATTGCTCTAGTTTCTTTCTAAAAAAATATTGTGCACGAATTAAGGGAGGCGCTTGAGCTGGCTCCTGATCACGTATACGTGGTCAACTGGTCACCATGTGCTCTTGAGTCCTGCAGGACGCCGCGCATCGAACCTCAAGATGGCTTGCCACCTTGCCTCGTGACGTGCTTTGATTTGGAGGAGATGTCATATCAGCATCTCTTGATCTCCAAGTCCAACCGTGGTTGTGGTTGGCTCACCGATCTCGTTACCACTAACTTTTCGAGTAATAAACTTGTACAATCTCCATGTGACTGGTTGTGTGCGCGGTTGGGTTAGTATCTCGGCTCCTTGCTCCTTTTTAATAAGAGTTAATATTTGGTATTTAGTTAAGCGGGATCGGTAGAACTAATGGACGTACGATTAATTAATAAAGTATTGAGGTGATGTGCTGCGCGTTTGGTTTGAAGAGCCTTACACCCCAGGATTATTGGTTGGTGGAACCACACTAACCTTTTGGTGCCCAATCCTCGATTCAGAGCAAGGTCAATAATAGAGTAGTTACTTGGCTACAAGCATGCCTGGCCTGTCAAAGTATAGATCTGGAGCGAAGCTACAAGGGATGGGCCCTTTAATACAACTTTAATAATATAATGACAATTCTAATAAGTGTAATGCATAAAAAAAATCTTATGAAACAAGTTATACATCTTATCTTACCTTAAAATTCTCTTCTAACATTTGCTGCTGCGAAGTCATTGATGATGGCCTCAATATCAATTTTATTTAATAATTTCTTCTCGATGCATAAAGTTACGAAACCATTCAATAGTAAAAACTGGTTCTTCATCAACATGAATAGATTCCGTCATAGGAGAATTAAATATGGGAGATCACTCACATTATTATCATCCGCGTCGATGCAAACATTATCGTCTATAGGGCCTTCATCTTCTGGATGTGTAGTTTGTTCCTCCACAGGACTATTGCCCACTTATCTGGATTTGTTGTAGTGCTTGTATTGCTCTTAAAAAATTATCAAGAGCTCCTCTTTGTGATTCTTTGAAGTCCTTTATCTTTCTCTTCTTTTTCTTTTCTCACTTCCAGATGCATGCTTTTTGGGCGACCTGAGTTCACTGTAAGTTTAGAAAAGCAGTAAGTAATTAAATAAAATTATGTCGTACTAAATTTAACATGATTGCTGCATCATATGGGGTTCCTAAATCCCAAACCTAAATCAGTCGAGAATAAAGATCAGGGACAAGAGCAGTTTTGTACCTCTGTATACGAAGACAACCGAACAGATGCAGGTCAGCAGCTGCGTGATCGACGGCAGAATAGATGCAGGCTGGCGGCCGCTCGCACTCGCACGGGATGACGGGACAGGATCGCCAACAGCCGATCGCTCGCAACCTCACGCAGCGGCACAGGAACCAGGAAGTTGCGGCCGCGCGGCGCAAGGGCACGGAGTCACGGACGCCGCCATCGCTGCGGAACTACGGAAGGCCAGCTGAATTGACTCGACACGGTCACGCGGACTCGATAGACGTATAGCGGCTGGCTTGCTTCTAGGGCTGAATACTATATACTATACCTACTATTAACATATTTGGGGTTGGGCCCCCTTGGCCTCAAGGGCCCAGTTCAGCCGCTCTGCTCGCACCCCCTAAGGTCGGGCCTGGCTATAAGACAAGTTATAAGAGTCAAGTTATACAATAAGTGTCTCTTATTTGTCTTAAAAAAATCTCTCCTCTTCCTTCTCACAACACTTGCTACTTGGGCCCACTAGTACCTATGGTTCCGTGCCCAGCTTGGTGCTTGCATGGGAGCCAAGCTCTCATCTCTCTTCTCCACATCAGCATTAGCTTGGCTATTATTACAAGTGGAAAGAATTGCAAGTGACAAGAGAATATAGTTCAAAACTCAATTTTCATTCATCTTTCTCATGTATATATACAGCTTTGTGACATCAATAGTATGGGGGTTATGGAAGCCATAAACCAGCCATAAGATGTCATTTAACCTTAGATTACAAAGATGATATAAGGGTGAGATGAATATGAGATTAATATTTGTAATACCCCCTTGATCGAATCCTTTCTTGAGATCCATGAATGTCTATCTTCCAAAAACCCTGTGGGAAAAAAGGAAGAAATATATATGGATATGCTACTAAAAAATCCTTTAAACCCTATGGGAAAATTTAAAGAGAAAGTATAGCATTTTATGATTATTGCCTCATTGTAAACTATTATGAGAAAACCTTTTAGGATAAAACTCAACATAGTTTAAAGGTCAATTTATGTCTTTGATATTCCTTCTAAAGACCCTTGTGAGGGAAAAATGAGGAATATGACATATGCTTATGTTATTATTGTCTCATTAAAAACTTTCATTGAGAAACCTTGAGAGAAAAAACTCATGAAAGAAAATAGTACGATATGATGTGTCAGACAGAACAATATCTAGGATATTTCTCTCCCTGAACCTTGCAAATCCCTAAATCGACGTATACCAATTCCTTTGACACATTTTTCAAATGAAGAAGCTGGTAGGGACTTAGTGAATAAATCAGTAAGGTTATCACATGATTTGGTGGGCAAGATATTGATTTCTCCCTCTTGTTGTAATTCATGAGGATAGAACAATTTAGGAGAAATATGTTTGGTAATATTGCTTTTGATATATCCTTTATCCATTTGTGCAACACAAGCCGCATTATCTTCATAGATAATGGTTGGTGAGTCGATGATACCAATACCACAAGATTGTTGTATGTGGTTGACCATTCTGCAAAACCATACACATTCTCATGAAGCCTCATATAGAGCAACTATCTCAGAATGATTTGTAGATGTAGTCACCAAAGTTTGTTTGATGACTTCCATGAAATGGTTGTTTCATTGTGTAAAAACACAAAGTCTGTTTGTGATCTGCCATTATGGGGATCAAATAAATATCCTGCATCAGTGTATCCAATAATGTTAGAATTTGGATCTCTTTTGTAGAAAAGTCCAAGATCTCTCGTACCATTTAAATATCTGAGGATACATTTTACTCCCGTCCAATGACGTTTGGTAGGAGCAGCGCTATGTCGGGCTAGCAAGTTCACTGCAAATGCAATATCAGGCCTGGTGCAATTTGCAAGATACAAGAGAGCTCCGATGACACAAAGATATGGAACTTGAGGTCCCAAAATATCTTCTCCTTCATCTCGTGGTCTAAATTGGTCAGTTTCCATTTCTAGAGACCGAACAATCATAGGGGTTTTATTAGGATATGATTTATCCATATTGAATTTCTCCAATACTTTTTGGATATAGGGAGATTGATGCACAAAAATTCTAGGTGAAAGATGCTCAAGTTGTAAACCTAAGCAAAATTTGGTTTTACCCAAATCCTTCACTTCAAACTCCATCTTTAGATGATTACGTGCTTTATCAATATCTCGTTGGGTGCCAATGATATTTAAATCATCAACATACACCAATATAATACAAAATCCCTTTTATGACTTTTTGATGAAAACACACGGACAATCATCATTGTTAGAGTATCCTTTTCACAAAAGGTACTCACTAAGTCGGTTGTACCACACTCTTCCCAACTGTTTTAAGCCATAGAGTGACTTTTGAAGCTTTACACAATATATGTTGCGACTTGTGTTTTGATTCGATATAGAAATTCCTTCTAGAACCTTCATATATATATCCAAATCAAGTGACCCATAAAGATATGCAATCACTACTTCCATCAACTGCATAGATAGATGATTTTGTATGGCCAGAGATATAAGATATCGGAATATTATTCCACTCATAACTGGAGAATATGTTTCATTAAAATCAATGCTGGGTCTCTTCGTGAACCCTTGTGCTACAAGTCTCGCTTTGTATCTCACCACTTCATTATTCTCATTCCGTTTCTAGATGAAAACCCATTTGAATCCCATAGGGAAAACTTTTGGAGGTGTAGGCATTGCTGGAGAGAATACCTTCCTTTTTAAAAGCGAAGTAATTTCTGCTTGAATTGCCTCTTTCCATTAATTCCGGTCCGAGCGCGATTTGCGCGATTTGCACTCTGCCATGGTCTTAGGATCTGGATCGTTTTGGATGAGTTCTGCAATCATTGCGAAAAAAATCAATGTCGACAATTGTAGTCTTTCGGTCATATGATTCTCCAGACTTGAGATAATTTGTGGAAATTTCGTGTACCCTTTCAGATGCATCATCATTTCTCAAAATGGTTGCATCAGGGCATTCCGATGTATCAACATCAGTAATTGAGTGCACTATTGATGTGGGATGTGAAGGTTGAACCTCCACAGGGTGTTTCCCAACATGATTTTGAGTTGCATTTACTATTTTGAAAGATTTGGTCTTCCTTTTCTTTTGCTTGCTAGGAGCTGCATCTATAGGAATTGTCGTACATCTCCCCCTCTTACAAGGGAGTTGAGTAGTTTTATTTGGTACCTCTACTCTTGCAGGCACATTTCTTGAAGGATTATAGGATGTGGTGACATCCTTATAATCAGTAAATGCATCTGGCGTGTTATTTGCAATGTGTTGCAAATTGATTATCTTCTGAACTTGAAGTTCAGATTCTGAAGTACGTGGATCATGGTTAGAGATAGCTATTGCATCCCAGTTAATTTCCTGGCATTGTTTATGTGATATAATTTCTCCCCCTAATGCCGGGAAGTGATATTCACTGAAGATACAATCAGCGTATGGGGCCATAAATAGATCCCCTGTAAGAGGCTCTAAATATTTTATACTAGACGGTGATTGCTATCCCACATAGATTCCCAGTTTTCTGTGGGGGCCCATAGTTGTACGATGCGGTGGTGAGATCGGTACGTATGTAGCACAACCGAATTTTCGCAGATGAGAAATGCTTGGAGGATTTTCACGTACTAGTTGTAGCGGGGAGGTTGTATAATATGCATTTGGACGCAATTGAATTAAATCAGTAGCGTGTAAAACTGCGTGACCCCAACATGATGTTGGTAGATTGCTATTCTGTAATAATGGTCTTGTAATAAGTTTGATTCTCTTGATGAGAGATTCTGCCAACCCGTTCTGAGTGTGGACATATGGAACAGAGTGCTGAACTTGAATTCCTAAGGCCTTACAATAGTCATTGAAGGCTTGAGAGGAAAATTCAGCGGCATTATCCATTCGAATTGACTGGATTTGATGTTCAGGGTATTGCGCTTTTAGTTTGATTACTTGAGCGATTAATTTTGCAAATGCATGGTTTCGTGTGGAAAGAAGACACACATGAGACCATTGCGTGGATGCGTCTATTAAAATCATAAAATACCCGAATGGTCCAGACAATGGTTGGATAGGACCACATATGTCACCTTGAATGCGTTCAAGAAACTTGAGCGGTTGGACTCGAATTTTGAGGTAAGAGGTTCTCAAAATTAATTTCCCAGTGGCACATACGGTGCACACATAATCTGAGGATTGGGAAAGTTTTATATTACTTAAATTGTGACCAACAGAATTAGTTATAATTTTCCTCATCATCCCTATGTCAGGGTGATAAAGACGATCATGCCAAGTTTGGAATGCATTAACATTCTAGAAAATTACTTTATACGCAACATGTTGTACGGGTTTGAGATAAGTATAGTACAATCCAGACGAGAGTGAGGAAACCTTTTCAAGTGTTACTTTGCCATATCCGTTGTTCTTCGTAATGAGAAGGAACTCTTCGTTATTCTCATCACAAGTTTCGATATGAAAACCATTTTTCCGGATATCTCTATAACTCAGTAGGGTACGAGTTGAATCAGGATACAAGAGTGCATCCTCAATTACCAACGTTGTACCCATTGGGAGTGTAATAGTGTCTCGTCCGAAGCCTACTATTACTGCATCGCGTCCTACGATTGTTAAAATATTTCCTCTATTCTTCGTGAGAGTTTGGAAATATTTTATCTCCCTGAGTACAGAGTTAGTGGTACCGCTATCCACTAGGCACATTTCCTCCTCCATCGGATTGACTCCCGTACAATCTTGATCAAAGGAGCGCAGCGAGCAATCGTGCCGATAACGTATTACAAGTGGAAAAAATTACAAGTGACAAAAGAATAGAGCTCAAGATCCAGTTTTTATTCATATTTCTCATGTATATATATAGCTTGTGACATCAATAATATGGGGGTTATGGAAGCCATGAACCAGCCATAAGATGTCATTTAACCTTAGGTTACAAAGATGGCATAAGAGTGAGATTAATATGAAATTAATATTTGTAACAGCTATAAATCCATTATTATACCTGCTCTCATTAGCCGTGGCCATGGGTTTTGCCACTGTTTCATTTGATGAAGCATTTGACTCCATACTTGGCACGGTGTATCAAG